>CAHIKZ030001324.1:3327500-3457500 GCA_903632075.3 Acanthosepion pharaonis
TAAATGCTCTGTTTATAATAAACAGTATTGAACATCATTTACCGGCCTTAATGTCCAAGAAATTTTCATAGAAAATATGCATACTCCGACAGAAATCGAACCTGTATCCTATACGGAACTGTCACATAGCCTGACGTGCCTTAACCGATTGGGCCACGGAGAATGATGAATTGTGTTTAAAAACAGTAAGATCGATCTTGCTAACCGAATGCTCCACTTTGGCCCAATCGGTGTGTGACACGCACCGGTGGTCGCGGTCGCGGTCCAGCGCCAGCATATGGCGTCAACTGGTTGCGACGTTAATATATGACACTGCGCCGTCAGCCCGTGGTCAACTCCCAGTTACGGCGCGAAGCTGTAAGGTTTCTTCCACCAGTGTTTTCGGGTTGACTGTGTCCAGGTTGATCTGGTCGTTTCCGGTTCGGTACCAGCTTTGTCGTTCGCAGCTCGCCTCCAACGCTTGGTCACTGTAGTAACTGCTTTGATCTCAAGTCTAACCTACCCACGTTGTGATTTTGATCTTAGGTAGAAGAAATCAATCAGGCATCGGGCCGTAGTGCAAGCTGAATCCGGTGTAAAGGTGATACCGCACAAGCGTAAGTAAAAGAAAATAATAAAACAAACTCACGAGGTTCAAATATATTGAGAAATAACAATTGTTTTTATCTATCTGTTGAATACAGGAGTGTGTTTTCCTCCCGGCCCGTTTCTATGGATTCGTGGCACTTTTTACGTTTCTTATGCGAGTTATGGTATTTTAAGTCGTTCGTCAATAAAAAACTTGCTTTTGGTTGGAAGACTAAGTCGAGAAGACGTGAAAATCTTTCGGTCAGCTTCTGCGAGACTGGTCTTCAACTGCAACTCCGAACTCTCTTGAAACTCTGCCGAAACTCTGCCTAGCTGCTTCGAGACGGTCGTTTATATGGACACCGACCAACTCCGATGTGGTGGCCTGTCGTGGTTTGGATTCTTTGACAATTCTTAATTCTCAACAAGAATTCTCTTTGTTCTTAGGCCAGGAAAATTAGTTACTTCCCATTTTTGGAAGATTAATCACTTTCCACTTCAAGGTTCCTCACTCGTCCGCGAGGGAAGTTCGGAGGAGAGTTATCCTCCTTGACTCTTCCTCTCTCACAATGGTATCTCATACCAATCCCCCAATGGGTGTTAACAACTTCTCGGTCTTTCTCATACATTCACCTCCGCCTATCACCCATGCTACCAGTTAGCCAATGGTCTCTCGGCAGTGTGGGCGTGGCTAGACTGGCCTTATTAGAATTATTATCAAAAATTTTGATTACAAAATCCTTTTTTTTCTTTTCTTTTTCCTTTGGCCAAAACATTTACAATTCCCAGATTGCCAATTAATTCTTTATCACATCCCAAATCCACTTTAGCTCGCACCTCTAGTGACTCATTATTCATTGCCGACACTCGACATTTGGCTTCTCCGCTGGTCAAACTTCAACTGGGTGGCCGTGCCCACCTGACAATTAAATTCTTTATTTTTCTCATGTCTTAAAATTCTCTTATCACCAGATGCTCATTTTCGAGTCAACAGTTTGAATAAGCAATAATAATGATCCCCTTTCCAACTCTCTTTTTTTTTCATGTCAAGATTCGAACATAGACCAGATGGGTCTCTTCGCTGGACCCAAGAACCAAAATAAAATGATATCTCTGAAAAATAACCAATAGCCATTCTCCAGTGTGGTCCCAACTGAGATTTCTTTATGGTCGCATGCGTCGGCCGGCTTTGTTTATCCCTCAGAATTCTCTTTCGTTTGACGCGTGACTCCCTTATCGTGACATTAATTAATTTGACAGAAATACAGTCTCGCTTTTTCTTACTGATTTTCTGTCTTTTGCGAAAAGTATTTTTTCTTTTGTAAATAAAATAAATTCTTCTTTTTAATGTCGCTCAGTCTGTCTTTCGGTATAGCTCTTTTTCGCCTTAAGTATTTCCCGTTTTTAATTTCTATGGTTAATTAGTTAGCCAATTACCATTGCTAAATAGTGTCACAGGTGAAGGCACGTCAGGCTATATGACGGTTCCGTATTGGATACATGTCTCGGACATTCAGGCCGGTAAATGTTGTTAATACTGTTTTTTATAAAAAGAGCATTTACTTAAATATTTGTATCTATAAAAAGAAACGTATATACATAAAGATATCTTAAGTAAGTATATAAGTATATGTATATAATTATAAGTATTATATAAGTATAATGATTATATAACTATAAGTATTTTTAAGTATAATTATAGAAGTATGAGTGGGATATAAGTATAAGTATTATATAAGTATTAATATATAAGTATAATGATCGTGGATGTAGAATATTGCCATTTCATTCATTTTCACTTTTGGACAGATATTTTCCATCTATATATATATATCAAAATATTCTAAGCCGGACCCAGAAAGAAGAGCCATAGCTGAATAACACACTACCAATTCTTATGAACCTAGAAAAAATAAATCAGATTTGTACCTTAATTTCTGGGAACATGTGGCTCATACAAAAGAGAGTTGTGCGACAAATCTAAAAATGGACAAAACAGAGGCACGAACAATCATAAACAAAGGTATAACACCCAAGGAAATCCATCGTGATGTGGTACAAACTCTTGCTGTAGACTCCCCTTCCTATGCAAATGTGAAGTGTTAGACTGAGGAATTAAAGCGGAGCAGAGATATTACACAAGGCCAGCCTCGGTCAGTTCCTTCAATATGCTGAACCGCTGATGAATAAGTTGATGCCATGCACCATATGGTTTTGGATGAGAGACGTGTAACTCTCCAGCAGATAGCTAACTCCATAGGCATTAGTTCTTGTTCGGCCATAATGTTTTAACTGAGATCCTGGGGATGGGCAAACTGTCTGCAAGATGGATCCCAAGAATGCTGACACCAGATCAGAAATTGAAAAGACTTGACTATTCCAGGACACATCTGACTTGCTTCCAGCCTGACCCTGAGAATTTTCCAATCTTCAGTGATTGTTATGTCAGTAAGAAAGCACATTCTTTTTTGTGGTCTTTGATTACTCTGTTTGGACAATTAGCATTGTCTGTCTGGGTGTATTATAAAGTCCCATAAAATTGTTACAGTTCCTAATTCTGTAACCTAACCAAGTCTGGGTGTTGACCATACCAGTTTCTTCTAGTAAAAGTTTCATAGTTCTACTGCAGATATTGGCCCCACACTATCAAGTCGATTGTTATATTTAGTAGCTGCTAACATTACACAACCAGATAAAAGATGGTCAATTGTTTCTGAATATTTATCAAAGAATCTGCATTTGTAGTCAACACTATTTTTCAGTATGTGTACTTGGTAGTTTCTAGTTATCAAGCACTGTGCAGTAAGAATAAAATAATATAAAATTTTCAGCTCATTATATTATTATTATTATTATTATTAATAATAATAATAATAATAATATTGTTATTATTATTAATAATAATATTATTATTATTAATATTATCATTATTATTTATATTATTGTTGTTATTATTATTATTATTAATATTATTATTAATATTATTATTAATATTATTATTATTAATAATATTATTATTATTAATATTATAATTATTATTATTATTATTATTATTATTAATATTAATATTATTATTATTATTATTATTATCATTATTATTAATATTATTTTTATTATTAATAATAATATTATTATTATTAATATTATCATTATTATTAATATTATTATTATTAATATTTATTATTATTAATATTATTATCATTATTATTAATATTATTTTTATTATTATTATTGTTATTATTATTAATAATAATGTTATTATTATTAATATTATCACTATTATTAATATTATTGTTATTATTATGAATATTAACATTATTATTATTATTATTATTATTATTATTATTATTATTATTATTATTATTATTATGTTATTATTAAGTCTGCGGAAAGACCTTAGGTCGTGTGTTGTTATTATACATTTCATGTTAATTTTTTTTTTTTTTTTTTTTTTTATCTCCGATGAATAGCGTTACATAGACAAAGTTCTCCTTAGTGTGTGTGCTGTACTTAATAAGACAATTTTCTGTATGTCTCTTAAGCTGGGGTTTCCAGGATTCTTTCAATGTGTTGTTTTGTTCCATTTTTTATAATTCCGAGTGCACCTATTACCACTGGTATTATTCTTGTTTTCAATTTCCACATTTTTTCTATTTCAATTTCCAGGTCTTTGTATTTTGATAGTTTTTCAAATTCCTTGGTTTATGTTACAATCCGCTGGACAAGCCATATCAATTAGTAGGCAAGTTTTTTCTTTCTGGTTTTTGACAATAATGTCCGGCCTATTTGCTTCAATTTTTCTGTCTGTGTGGATGGTATAATCCCATAGAATGGTGACATCTTCTATTTCTGTAACTGGCGCTGGCCGATGTTCATCAGTGTTTGCTTACACATTTTCCAAAGTGTTTGCACATTGTCCAGTGTAAGTACTGCCCCACTCTATCGTGACGATTTTTATATTCATTTGGGGCAAGTATAGAACATCCTGATTATTATTATTATTATTATTATTATTATTATTATTATTATTATTATTTCCTTTGAATTATGTTATATACATATTTCCTTCCGTGTCTCAACCAGAGACCTAAGGCCCGAAATGACATCATGTGGACATTTTCCACTAACCATTTCCATAAAAACAAAGCAAAGACAAATCTAAGATCATACACATTTTACATAGAAAAAGCTCTTTGTAATGTGTGATCTGTACTTGTGAGTACAATTATTTACATTTCGTTAAGGTATTGTTTACCAGGAATCTTTTCACTGAGTCTATTGGGACATTTAACAATCAATCTGAGTCCTCCAACTCAAACTGCAATTGTAATTATTATTATTATTATTTGATATGTCCCGGAAAGGGATATACTCGAACGAAGTAGCTAAGTGGTTTTGGCTACTATAACCAAGTAGAATACGGTAGCAGTAATCGACTGGTACGCGTCGTAGTCGCACGTAAGAAGTGTAGATCAATGGCGTAGTCCAATGGGCATCGTTATAGACTTAGCTCTCAGACTAAGGCTCTCTGACTCTGTCGTACCTACACGTCCGTCGGTATTTATGGCGGACACCAGCCAATCATATTCCAGTGAGAGGGAACACAGGTGTATGCATATTCCATTATATCACTATTATTATTTCGTTTCAAATATTCGGATACAATAATTGAGGCTCTAGCACTTTTGTAGAATTATTTTAATCTGGGAATCAAGGTAGTGGTTACTCGCAGAATTCGGAAATTGGAAGGAAATGAAGCAGCATCTGGCCATAATTCTTAAAAGAGACTGAAGTGTTAAAAGATCGGTGATTTGGCACTTAAAGTAAAGCCCCAAATCTGAATGACCAGCAGTTGCTGATTATGAACCTATAACGAAATGTCATGTGGAGGTGAAACTGACGGTAACTACTCGAAATTCACCAGAAGAGATAGCAACGACAAAAGGAAACTTATGTATAGATTTAAATAATGTAGCTCTTGGCAGATTTCCTTAAAGTTTTAGAAAGGCAAGAATGGCGTCAGAGTGGATATTTGAGAATTCACTAAGTATGCGTTTTCTCCAAAAATATTGTGGCACACAAATGACACACAAAAGTAAATCCATTGCATACGGTGTTTGAATCGCTGACAATTCGTAGACGACGAAGCAAAACGAGTAACCTTGTGTCCTCGATCCGGTTTTCGTCTGGTCCTTGTTGAATCGTCGTTAGGTCAGACGTGATGTAACCCGGCCACGAGGAACTATTATATTAACGCTTAAGGGCACTATTCAGTGTGTGTTTGTGTGTGTGTAAAATTTGTCAGAATAAAACAGTAAGAAAAAGTCAATATGTATTAAGGAAAAATTCAATACGAAAATTGTAATTTTAGCCGGCGCATTTCGTCCAATGTCGACATTTTCAAGGCAAAAAACGAAATGAATCTATTGTAACAAATTATCTAAAGTTATATATATATATATATATATATATATATATATATATATATATATATATATATATATATATATATATATAATAAAAAATATATATAAAAAAGTAAATGCTCTGTTTATAATAAACATTATTAACAAGATTTACCCGCCTGAAAGTCCTAGAAATTTTCATAGAAAATATGCGTCATCCGACAGGAATCGAACCTGTATCCTATACAGAACCGTCATATAGCCTGACGTGCCTTAACTGATAGGTAAACAGAGGTGCGTTCGGTTAGCGAGGTCGATTTTATTGTTTTTAAAGACAATTCTCCATGATTTTCTGTCATTCATTCATATCTGCTCAATGCGTATCCAAATGTAAACAAATGACATCATACATCATGAAATGGACAACACCCGACAATTATTTAAGACTTTTTTTTTATGTTTATACGTTATTTTTATAGATACAAATATTTAAGTAAATGCTTTGTTTATAATGAACAGTATTAACAATATTTAACGGCCTGAATGTCCGAGAAATTTTCATAGAAAATATGCGTCCTCCAACAGGAATCGAACCTGCATCCTATACGGAACCGTCATTTAGCTTGACGTGCCTTTTAACCGATTGGGCCACAGTTAAGTCATGTCAGGCTATATGACGGTTCCGTATAGGATACAGGTTCGATTCCTGTCGGAGGACGCATATGTTCTATGAAAATTTTTCGGACATTCAGGTTGGTAAATGCTGTTTATTGTTCAGCGTAATTAACGGTATTGGAGTGCAAATTTCTATATTATAAAAATCTTTAAGAAAAAAGTGGTAACTTCAAAAAAAAAATTATCAGAGGTTTTCAATTATCCAGGGATGCATTTGTCTATGGACGCATTTGTCTATGGACGCAAATCTCCAGGGACGCATTGTTTGGTACGCAATTGTCTGGGTCGCAAATGTTCTGTCGGCAACTGTCCGTCCACCGCGGCGTCATATCGAAAAACCTATGGCCTAAGTTTCATGGCATTTACTTTGTTCATACAGTGTAAAAAATTCCCTCTTCTGGCAATTATAATAAATAAGTCCATCTTTTCCAATAACAGGTTAATCAATCTTCAGAATCCATATACTTTAATTTGGCTGTCATGAAGGACTCATGTTGTTAAGTCAGGATAAACCTGGTTCATAAAATATCAAGCACTATATCTTTATGTCGAGGTTCGCTTCCACGGTGGCAACCTCAGGGGAGTGTAACGAAGCCACTGTAATAAAAAACGGAAGTTCTCATAAAAGACAACCCCCATCCATGCCACTATAGTCAGGTGATACTTGCAATCAAGACCCTGAACGAGTAACATAACGACGGGATGGTGATTAAGACGCTGAACGTCATTAGCGTTACGGGGAGCGCATCGTTGTTTCTCTTCATTATCTGGATAGGCCCACTGATCCTGTCGGGTATATTCGCTCGTTAATTGTCTAGATCTCGTGTCATCCGTCACTGTTGACCGGTTGATTCATGGCAGGAGGCTACACCGCCGCTTAAAAACAGGGTAACTTAAATTTACATCAATGGAAAACGCTTGCGTACAAGCATAGGCATATAGGCCCAGAGGTATATACGCATATACACCGAACTTCTTCTACTTCTTCTTCTTCTTCTTCTTAATTATTCTCCTCCTCCTCTTCTTCTTCTTCTTCTTCTATGTGCCGTGTTCATTTCGGGCTTGAACGATTGTGGATCTCCACAATTTCCCGTCTTTCAGTTTTTTCTCCTAAACCTTGTTCTGCCATCCAGCAACTAAACTAGATTATGCATTGTTTTCCTCCGTTTCTGTCAAGAGAAAAGCAATGATTATAACAAAAATTGCAATATAAGCAATAAGCTCTGGTAAAAATGGTTTCCAAGACATTAGTTTTATATGTTCCAAAAATTCTTGCGCTGATGTTCTCAAGGACATATGGCATAGTGGATAAAAGCGTTGAATCTAGTGACTTGGTTGGATCCAAATGTCAGTTCAATATCTGACTACTGCAGCGGTGAACAGATAACTTCTTGAATTAAAGAGAGTTAACTGAGACATCCGGAAGAACGGTTTACCCCGCTGGACAACATAAAGGGTCCAGTACGAAATTACAATCACCTGGATATAACAGGAAATATGAAGATAACAGTGTAAATAATTACGATACCTCATATTAGAGATATCTTACCCAAAATCTTGAAAGATCAAACAGATTTTTTTTTTGTTGGCGGATGTTGAAGTCCTCAAAACATTTAGTATTATTGAAGTTATCGCTAACATTTTTGTCGAGGTTTTAAATCTACGTTTCGTTCAATTTTGCAAACGAAGCGATGAATTTTGAATAAGCTGATTTGTTTAGGAAAATACTTTTTTTCTTTTTACGCACCCTAGTAAAACCAACAGAACTTTGTACCCGGCTACATGTTTGCTCTTCTCACAAAAAATTGGTTTCGATTGAAAAATGAGGTTGTGACGGACAGACGGACAAACGGAAGTCCCATAATTTTATATATAGATTCTCAATTATATTATTTAAGTTAGAGCTGCAACATGGCTTAACAGATTTGCCGGACCGAGGTCGGACGTCACCTAAGGTAGCTTATATTCCTTTGCTAATATGCTCTTGAGAAAGACACGAATCCAATCGACACTACGCTATCTAATCATCAGTTATCATTGATTTTATTGATTGATTTCTATGGCTTGGCAGGTTATTGAATGCTAGAAAATATTTTTAAATGTAAGAATATTTATCAATATATCATAATCGTTTAGTGATACTAGTCTTGATTATTAATCAATAGCTGGAGGAAGAGAAGGCTGTTTTATATTTTTATCTACAATATTTGCTCGTAAAGGTGTTGTGGACCCAGAATATGTCCGAAAGAAAACTCGAACTTAGCAATTTAGTGAAAACATATTATTAACAAAAAGAACGAATACAAAAGTGTTGCACGTCCAACTGACGGCAAAGTACAGTAGTCAACTCGTCAACTGTAGACAGCGATATTTAGTTACCCCCCACGAGAGTTACATGTGGCACAAGGCCAGTTTAACGTGAGATCTCTGAGCTCGTAGGCTCGGCCAAGAATAATCCCTCTTTGAACCCGCATAAACGGGTTCAGGGGCAGTCAACCTCCCCGAACGTGATTCTGCCCTTCGGCGGAGTCTCATCCGGGTTCCTCTCCGACCGAAGGCAGAGAGTTCGACTGTTTAGCTGGCACAGGTCAACTGTAAACAGCAATATTTCACAGTTCCCCCATAGGAAATGTATGTGGCACAAGGCCGAGTTTAATGTGGGTTTCTCCGAGCCCGTAGGCTTGGCCAAAAATATACCCTTTGAACCCGCCTAGATGGGTTCAGGGCCTGTCCACCTCCCCGGACGAACCTTTGCCCTTCGGCAAATCTTTGTCCGGGTTCCAAAGCAGAGAGTTCGACAGAAGTCGTACACAGAAGACGTACACAGTCAGAGACTGCGGGTCAACTGTAGTCAGCTCTCTTGAAAGGCATAATCTCCCCGTATATATAATAATAGGACGAGTCCATTTAGTCCATAAAGGTAGGTCCCATAACAAAAGGAATTAAACCCAACTAGAATTGGAACTCGGTTCATGATTCATTACATCAACCGCACATCTAACTTTACAACACCCGATATTCTCAAGCGGTTACCCATCCAGGTATTGACCAGGATCGACGTTGCTTAACTCCAGTTTTATTAATCTTTAAGCAAAAGGAAATATGTTGAACTGTTATTTTATATTTTACCTCATCCATAGCATTCAATACTGGAGTGTCTCCTCTCTGATGAATTTTTTTAAGCATTTGACCCCAAGCAAGGCGGGAAGCCACTAGGACGCAAGGGGTTACAGAAAATTTGGAGCAAGATCAGATTGCAAGTGATAGAAGAAAGGATGAGGAGAAGGGTTGTGGATAGATCAAGGCAACTGGAGATGTCGATTGACATTACATTCGAATAGCTGGAGACTATAGCACTCAAGGAAACTGGAATAGGGAAGGGAGTTCCACAGGCGAGGTGCGAGACATGAAGCTATTGGAGTAGAAGAGACGGCTACATTTAGGAGTTTCGACAGTGAAAGGGTGAGAGCAGGATGCCAGCCTCGTAGGGCGCTTGAACTCATGAAGTCTGGGAACAAGCGAATGCAGCTCCTCAGAGCAATTGCCATGAAAGTATTTGTAAAACAGACAGAGAGAGGCGACGGTGCGTTTTTGAGAAAATGACTGTAGACGAGATGACAGATCAGGGCCAATTATATTGCATATCCGCCTCTGGAGCCTATCAAGTACCCCGAGGCAAACAGAAGGGGCTCAAGACCATATATGGCAGCAATATTCCATGCAAGGGCGAATTGTTGATTTGTAGATCTGGAGGATCTATTCCGGGGAGAAAAATTTCCTGGCGCGGCACAGGGAACCAACATGGAGACATGAAGTAACAGAGATGTGCTTCTTCATCTAAAATGGCAAAGAAAAGGACGCGTATAGTTTGAATCACGAAGGTGAAGATGTGAATGCCTGATGTGAATTTTTGATGTGAATGCATGATTCCTGCTTCTTTCAAGGCCAGTTATTAAATGCATCTCGTAGCAGCGTCTGTATCACGTAAGTTAGACAACGTGGCGTGATATTAAATTGTTGTATAAGAGTAAGTCTCGTTGCCGACACTGTGGTTTGAAACTAGATCGCCAGTGAGTAACACTGGCGATTCCATTATTAAGTTGAGCACGTGATCATAGAAGGAAAATAAGGTTAGGAAAATAATATATTGCCTTTTAATTCTTATGTTTTGTGTTAACGTTGTATACTAAGTGCTTCCAAGAAGTTTTGATTAATTTTTTTGGATAGGCAATTATAACATTTTATCATTATTTTAGTTTTTGTATATAATTACTATGCATCTAATGAGTTGAGTTGCTATCTTATGTTATTCTTGATTGAAGGAGTCAATTGTAAATGCTCTTCGAACACGCCCTACTAAACACTGCTTGTCACAGCGGACAAGTTCACAGAATGCAGTCAGGACGTCAAGAAAATTTAGAAGATAGCTATGTAATAAAGTTCTGTGTTAAACGGTAAAGAATTCTATACAAACGTATGAAATTCTCCAGACAGCTTATGGAATAACTTGTATGAGGAGACTATTTGATTTTCGCTTCAATGACGGAGAATATGTGAGAGACCGTGAAGAGTTTTGGATGGATAAAATGTGAATCTGAATGTAAGAACGTCAGAGCTGTTTGGAGAAAATTCGCAATTTTCTGGATGAAGATCGTCATCTGTCTCGAAAGACAATAAACGTTCAATTTGGAATTGTTGGGGCGATTTTTACACGGTATTATTCATGCGGAAAATTTGTGCAAAGTTTGCTCACAGGGTGTCCAGTGACGAAGAGAAGGAAAGACGCACGGAGATATTTGATAGTCATCATAACTGTCCTTCATCCTCCCTAGCGTCCAGACCTTGTTCCCAGCGAATATTGGTTGTTCCTAAAACAGAAGTAGAATCCAAGGGTCTGTTATTTTGAAGACATTGAGAAGACGAAGGAGGCTGTGCCAAGGGTCATGGACAACATACCTTTGGATGACCTTTATGAGGTCTTCACACAGTGCTTAGTACGCCACAGCAAGCGCATTGGAGAGAGAGGACCCTATCTTGAAGGAGAATAGAGTTCTCCGCCTCTTTGAAATTAATAAATGTATAGATTGTATGTATAGAAAAATCTTTTTCTATAAATACTTTCATGGTAATTGATTTGATGGACTTTCCGCTATGGTATCTAGACGTAATGAATTTAACTGTAGTGGCAGATTAAAAATAAGGACTCATCATTTTACAGTTAAAAAGGCTAGATGTTACCGTAAGTTCTATGCTAACACTTTCTTCTATCGCATTCTCGCTAACTTTCCAGTGAACTATGATCTTCAAAAATTAAATTGCAATGTCAATCGTTATCATCTGTCTTTTTAATTCATGTACTTTCATTGTTCTTTCTCATTAGTATTAGCTTTTCTCATATTCTCTAACATTCGGTAAGCCCTCGCGTCATATTGGCATTATTTTCCTGCTTGAGATCAAATGATTAAACAAATGTCTGTCTTGAAAATGTCTGAAAAGTTCTGGAAGGCACCACGTATATGAAAATCCCACGTTACTCATTAAAAAAAACAGAAGCACTGCACTGGTATAATTACTTAAATGAAACTCATTTTTAATCTATCGGTATACATGTATTACGGAGTTCTGGGTATAACGATAAACTACATACGGCAGCATGGTTTCTGATGGTGAGAAGTATTGACGGGCATGGAAACACTTCTTAATTGCGGTTTCTTGCAAGCCCACCCTGATCCGCGGTGGTAGCAACGGTTAGGGTCCCAGCTATAGGTAAATAGTGAATTCCCCAAACAAAAACAAAACACTATGAAAGTATAAAAATACTAGTAACACATATTTATACTAAAATTACCAACAGCACATATTTATAGCAAAATTACCAATTATAACACATTGGCAAACAATACTTTTGATCAGTAAATGAAGGCATGCATATACGGTCAAAATATTTTAAATTTCATAGAGGTTGATATTAAACAATATCAGTAATTTAGAGGTTGATATGCCGCTAAACAAAATCAACCAACCAAAATCTAAATATTTAGATTTCGGCATTAAATATCACATAGAGGTGGATATGCCGCTAAACAAAATCAACCAACCAAAATCTAAATATTTAGATTTCGGCATTAAATATCACATAGAGGTTGATATGCCGCTAAAACAAAATCAACCAATCAAAATCTAAATATTTAGATTTCGGCATTAAATATCACATAGAGGTTGATATGCCGCTAAACAAAATCAACCAACCAAAATCTAAATATTTAGATTTCGGCATTAAATATCACATAGAGGTGGATATGCCGCTAAACAAAATCAACCAACCAAAATCTAAATATTTAGATTTCGGCATTAAATAACCCATAGAGGTTGATATGGCACTAAACAAAATCAACCAATCAAAATCTAAATATTTAGATTTCGGCATTAAATATCACATAGAGGATATGGATTTAGATTGCGGCATTAAAACAAAATCTAAACAAACCAACCAAAATCTAAATATTTAGATTTCGGCATTAAATAACCCATAGAGGTTGATATGGCACTAAACAAAATCAACCAATCAAAATCTAAATATTTAGATTTCGGCATTAAATATCACATAGAGGTTGATATGCCGCTAAACAAAATCAACCAACCAAAATCTAAATATTTAGATTTCGGCATTAAATATCACATAGAGGTTGATATGCCGCTAAATATTTAAACAAAATAACCAACCAACCAAAAATCAAAATCTAAATATTTAGATTTCGGCATTAAATATCACATAGAGGTGGATATGCCGCTAAACAAAATCAACCAACCAAAATCTAAATATTTAGATTTCGGCATTAAATATCACATAGAGGTTGATATGCCGCTAAACAAAATCAACCAACCAAAATCTAAATATTTAGATTTCGGCATTAAATATCCCATAGAGGTTGATATGGCACTAAACAAAATCAACCAATCAAAATCTAAATATTTAGATTTCGGCATTAAATATCACATAGAGGTTGATATGCCGCTAAACAAAATCAACCAACCAAAATCTAAATATTTAGATTTCGGCATTAAATATCACATAGAGGTGGATATGCTAAACAAAATCAACCAACCAAAATCTAAATATTTATATTTCGGCATTAAATAACCCATAGAGGTTGATATGGCAAAATCAACCAACCAAAATCTAAATATTTAGATTTCGGCATTAAATATCACATAGAGGTTGATATGCCGCTAAACAAAATCAACCAACCAAAATCTAAATATTTAGATTTCGGCATTAAATATCACATAGAGGTGGATATGCCGCTAAACAAAATCAACCAACCAAAAATCTAAATATTTAGATTTCGGCATTAAATAACCCATAGAGGTTGATATGCCGCTAAACAAAATCAACCAATCAAAATGTAAATATTTAGATTTCGGCATTAAATATCACATAGAGGTTGATATGCCGCTAAACAAAATCAACCAACCAAAATCTAAATATTTAGATTTCGGCATTAAATATCACATAGAGGTTGATATGCCGCTAAACAAAATCAACCAACCAAAATCTAAATATTTAGATTTCGGCATTAAATAACCCATAGAGGTTGATATGGCACTAAACAAAATCAACCAATCAAAATCTAAATATTTAGATTTCGGCATTAAATATCACATAGAGGTTGATATGCCGCTAAACAAAATCAATCAACCAAAATCCAAATATTTAGATTTCGGCATTAAATATCACATAGAGGTGGATATGCCGCTAAACAAAATCAACCAACCAAAATCTAAATATTTATATTTCGGCATTAAATACCCATAGAGGTTGATATGGCACTAAACAAAATCAACCAACCAAAATCTAAATATTTAGATTTCGGCATTAAATATCACATAGAGGTTGATATGCCGCTAAACAAAATCAACCAACCAAAAATCTAAATATTTAGATTTCGGCATTAAATATCACATAGAGGTGGATATGCCGCTAAACAAAATCAACCAACCAAAATCTAAATATTTATATTTCGGCATTAAATAACCCATAGAGGTTGATATGGCACTAAACAAAATCAACCAATCAAAATCTAAATATTTAGATTTCGGCATTAAATATCACATAGAGGTTGATATGCCGCTAAACAAAATCAACCAACCAAAATCTAAATATTTAGATTTCGGCATTAAATATCACATAGAGGTGGATATGCCGCTAAACAAAATCAACCAACCAAAATCTAAATATTTATATTTCGGCATTAAATAACCCATAGAGGTTGATATGGCACTAAACAAAATCAACCAATCAAAATCTAAATATTTAGATTTCGGCATTAAATATCACATAGAGGTTGATATGCCGCTAAACAAAATCAATCAACCAAAACCAAATAAATTTCGGCATTAAATATCACATAGAGGTGGATATGCCGCTAAACAAAATCAACCAACCAAAAATCTAAATATTTAGATTTCGGCATTAAATATCCCATAGAGGTTGATATGGCACTAAACAAAATCAACCAATCAAAATCTAAATATTTAGATTTCGGCATTAAATATCACATAGAGGTTGATATGCCGCTAAACAAAATCAACCAACCAAAATCTAAATATTTAGATTTCGGCATTAAATATCACATAGAGGTTGATATGCCGCTAAACAAAATCAACCAACCAAAACTAAAAAATCTAAATATTTAGATTTCGGCATTAAATATCACATAGAGGTTGATATGCCGCTAAACAAAATCAACCAACCAAAATCTAAATATTTAGATTTCGGCATTAAATATCACATAGAGGTTGATATGCCGCTAAACAAAATCAACCAACCAAAATCTAAATATTTATTTTCGGCATTAAATATCACATAGAGGTTGATATGCCGCTAAACAAAAATCAACCAACCAAAATCTAAATATTTAGATTTCGGCATTAAATATCACATAGAGGTTGATATGCCGCTAAACAAAATCAACCAACCAAAATCCAAATATTTAGATTTCGGCATTAAATATCACATAGAGGTGGATATGCCGCTAAACAAAATCAACCAACCAAAATCTAAATATTTATATTTCGGCATTAAATAACCCATAGAGGTTGATATGCCGCTAAACAAAATCAACCAATCAAAATCTAAATATTTAGATTTCGGCATTAAATATCACATAGAGGTTGATATGCCGCTAAACAAAATCAACCAACCAAAATCTAAATATTTAGATTTCGGCATTAAATATCACATAGAGGTTGATATGCCGCATTAAAAACATAAAATCAACCAACCAAAATCTAAATATTTAGATTTCGGCATTAAATATCACATAGAGGTTGATATGCCGCTAAACAAAATCAACCAACCAAAATCTAAATATTTAGATTTCGGCATTAAATATCACATAGAGGTTGATATGCCGCTAAACAAAATCAACCAACCAAAATCTAAATATTTAGATTTCGGCATTAAATATCACATAGAGGTTGATATGGCACTAAACAAAAATCAACCAACCAAAATCTAAATATTTAGATTTCGGCATTAAATATCACATAGAGGTTGATATGCCGCTAAACAAAATCAACCAACCAAAATCTAAATATTTAGATTTCGGCATTAAATATCACATAGAGGTTGATATGCCGCTAAACAAAATCAACCAACCAAAAATCTAAATATTTAGATTTCGGCATTAAATATCCATAGAGGTTGATATGGCACTAAACAAAATCAACCAATCAAAATCTAAGTATTTAAATTTCGGCATTAAATAACCCAACCAAAATCTAAATATTTAGATTTCGGCATTAAATATCACATAGAGGTTGATATGCCGCTAAACAAAATCAACCAACCAAAATCTAAATATTTAGATTTCGGCATTAAATATCACATAGAGGCTAAACAAAATCAACCAACCAAAATCTAAATATTTGATTTCGGCATTAAATAACCATAAGGTTGATATGCCGCTAAACAAAATCAACCAACCAAAATCTAAATATTTAGATTTCGGCATTAAATATCACATAGAGGTTGATATGCCGCTAAACAAAATCAACCAACCAAAATCTAAATATTTAGATTTCGGCATTAAATATCACATAGAGGTTGATATGCCGCTAAACAAAATCAACCAACCAAAATCTAAATATTTAGATTTCGGCATTAAATATCACATAGAGGTTGATATGCCGCTAAACAAAATCAACCAACCAAAAAATCTAAATATTTAGATTTCGGCATTAAATATCACATAGAGGTTGATATGCCGCTAAACAAAATCAACCAATCAAAATCCAAATATTTAGATTTCGGCATTAAATAACCCATAGAGGTTGATATGGCACTAAACAAAATCAACCAACCAAAATCCGAATATTTAGATTTCGGCATTAAATATCACATAGAGGTTGATATGGCACTAAACAAAATCAACCAACCAAAATCCGAATATTTAGATTTTGGCATTAAATAACCCATAGAGGTTGATATGGCACTAAACAAAATCAACCAACCAAAATCCGAATATTTAGATTTTGGCATTAAATAACCCATAGAGGTTGATATGGCACTAAACAAAATCAACCAACCAAAATCCGAATATTTAGATTTTGGCATTAAATAACCCATAGAGGTTGATATGCCGCTAAACAAAATCAAGCAAACAAAATCCGAATATTTAGATTTCGGCATTAAATAACCCATAGAGGTTGATATGGCACTAAACAAAATCAACCAACCAAAATCCGAATATTTAGATTTTGGCATTAAATAACCCATAGAGGTTGATATGGCACTAAACAAAATCAACCAACCAAAATCCGAATATTTAGATTTTGGCATTAAATAACCCATAGAGGCTGATATGCCGCTAAACAAAAAATCAACCAAACAAAATCCGAATATTTAGATTTTGGCATTAAATAACCCATAGAGGCTGATATGCCGCTAAACAAAAAATCAACCAAACAAAATCCGAATATTTAGATTTTGGCATTAAATAACCCATAGAGGCTGATATGCCGCTAAACAAAAAATCAACCAAACAAAATCCGAATATTTAGATTTCGGCATTAAATAACCCATAGAGGTTGATACGGCACTAAACAAAATCAACCAACCAAAATCCGAATATTTAGATTTTGGCATTAAATAACCCATAGGGGTTGATATGCCGCTAAACAAAATCAACCAATACATGTATGATATGTGTTTAAAATTTCGCAGCGCACTCTTTAAAAAGCAGTATATCCCAGGAATATCAGTAAAATTTTCCATTTGTTAGATTAAGCTCTGAAACATTGTATCTTAGAAATGATTAAAGATATCTAACTGAAATAATTCGTGGTTTTTATAAAACTATCTCACTGTATTTTGAATAATAAGAATGTAACAGAATAATCGTGCCGTAATCGATCATAAACAAAAATGACATGAAAGCAATATATATAAAAGTGTTGAATTCTATGTTCACTTTTATATTTACACACGCTCTATCTCTGATATTTAGCACTTTATGCTATAAATATACCACAGCTTAAGACTATATTTCTTTTATATATATATATATATATATATATATATATATATATATATATATATATATATAGCCTTCCAGGATCATTTGCCAACTTATTCAAGATGATCTTCGCCCTCTTTAACCGTTTACCTTTCAGTCCTGGAGTAACAAGCTGTCTCACAGGTAGCACGTACGATTTTATTTTCAAATTTTTTTCACTGCTCTTACACTGTCATAGGTAAAACTCTCTCAAGTGCCAAACATCATACGGATTGCGTTGGATGTTTTTTAATTGATCAGTTTAGCTATAAATTGAAGTGATGATCCCTTTTACTGATATGACCTCATGATCCAGTTTTTCTCTCTACGGTTGCGTCTTTTTTAAACTTTATTTACCATTCTCTTGATGGTTCTTGAATGGAATTTGAAGATGGTAACCAGTGTATGAATGTCGGTACTATTACTGAAAAAAAATGATCTTTTTCCTCTTACCATTGCTCATGTGGGAAGACAGTGAGGCTAACATAAAACGGTTTTAATTTGTTCTTTTTCGAGCTGAATAACTCAAAGGTTTTTTTCTGTGATTCTTACGATGATTGGTGTCAAGATGACTAAAAGTCTTATCTCAAAAACCTGGAAAAAAGAAACCCGATGAGTTTTTTTTTTTTTTTTTTAGTTATTAAAACATTTGTTGGGATGGATAAAGTTGTTATTCAATTTTGACAATTTTGCTGTTACAATCGATAGATGCAAAACTTATATTGAGTTTGAAAAAATAGAAACAATGCAATTGCAAATTTATTTAAAACTAACTACCGTTTTTAACTCTATAGATAAATCTAGTATACCTATATTAGGTGTATGTAAATGTTTGCAACGCCCACTTAAAAAAAAATAAATTAGTGTGTGGATATCCAGTAGAATCTAATTATTTCTTTTTTTGTCAAAAAATGCCAATAAATGTTAGAAATCACTGTAGACACCTAATGAAATATCAAATACATCGTAGCTAGTCACATATTCGATACGAACGGAGAAAATTCCTCACGATTGAATATTTTGTAATGTAAATAGGCTCAATAAATGTCGTTCCAACACAGGTTCAATTTACGACTTACATTAGATGTCGACGTTCTTTGTTTGGTTTCTTTCCTCGCGACAAAAGCTAATGTAAACGACATTGCCTCCAATTTTGATTCGCTTTCTACTACAATGCTGTCCAAATGTGATTCGCACGAAGTAATTTGTGCGCCTTGTAACTGAATTGATGCCGTGTTAAATCATTACTACCTGACATAGCTCGCTCTCTCTCTCTCTCTCTCTCGCTTTATTATTTTTGTTTTATTGTTTGTTATTGGGAGGAGACTGTTGTTAGGAGTCTCTTTCCTGAACACGTTGTGGATTTTGTAGGCTCGAGAAATGAACGGCGGAAGTAGACATTTTGCCTGGATTTTGCTGAGGAAAAATTGAGGCTGATTAGTACAACCAAGTTGTCTTTGGAATGTAATTCGTCGCGTATTTGAAAACGATATCTGATGCATAATGCTTCAGGAATCTGAATAGAATTCGCAAGACGAATGCAATAGACATTTTCCCGAAAATCACCTAGAGCAACTTTGTCAGTGTGTAGCGTGAGTAACAGTAGCATTCTTCGAAAGAGACGATGAAAACAAGATTCTTATTGTAAAAAAGAAATACCAGTCTTTTATAAAACATCTTCTGTGGTCACAACGCACGGATGGACGCACACACACACACAAATATATATATATATATATATATATATATATATATATATATATATATATATATATATATATATATATATATTTGTGTGTGCAAATATATTAAAAAAATAGAACAGATCATCGTTAAGTAAATAATCCGAAGTTCTTTAGTATTTTTTTTTTATTTACAAAAAAAACATTGCTCAATACAAAAGTAGAGCCTAAATTATATATATATATATATATATATATATATATATATATGTGTGTGTGTGTGTGTGTGTGTGTGTGTGTGTGTGTGTGTGTGTGTGTGTGTGTGTGTGTGTGTGTAAATAAAAACAATAAAATCCCAAATCAACTCATATAGGGACTAGCCTATTTTCGGCAGAGGAAGATATCGGTCATCTGTCTTAGCAACCCCTGTGTTGACTGAGTTCGTATCAGAAATACGTGCATACACACACACACACACACACACACACACACACACACACACACATATATATATATATATATATATTAAGCGTTTTACCCCAAGCAAGGCGAGAAGCCACTAGGACGTAAGGGGTTACAGAAGATTTGGAGCAAGATCAGATAGGAGTGATAGAGGAAAGGGTGAGGAGAGGGATAGTGGATAGATCAAGGCAACTGGAGATGTCGATTGACATTACATTTGAATAGTTGAAGGTTATAGATCTCAGAGAAACTGGAATAGGGAAGGGAGTTCCACAGGCGAGAGGTGTGAGGCATGAAGCTATTGGAGTAGAAGAGAGGGCTACATTTAGGAGTTTCGACAGTGAAAGGGTGAGAGCGGCATTCCAGCCTCGTAGGGCGCTTGAACTCATGAAGTCTGGAAACCAGTGAATGCAGCTCCTTGGAGCAATTGCCATGAAAGTATTTGTAAAAAAGACAGAGAGAAGCGACGGCGCGTCTGTGAGAGAGTGACTGTAGACGAGATGCCGGAACAAGGCCAATTATATTGCATATAATGAAATGTACTACTCCAATTGACCCGAATAAAAAAAAAATCAAAATAATTATCTATTATAAAAAATTGAAGACAGCTAACCTCATCCTAAAAAATAACATCACACCAACTAAGTCAAAATTACAAAGAACGAACATTATCTATGAGTCCAAAAGAAACTTTGTTCCTGATCAAACCGGACTCATAAATAATTACATCGGTTACACAACCACATGCTTATTCAGACGTCTTACGTTACACCTATCTGATCACAGCTCCATTAGAACCCATTTAAACACGCACACAAATTTACAAGACTCAATTAGGAACATACTAGTAGAAAACACAAATATATTAACTGCATCCACTTGCAAAAACAGACTAAAAATAATGCTTTAATAATAAAAAAGAAAAAGCCAACTTTTAACAATATTAACTACGAACAAAGCCACAATGTGCTTACCGTATTCGGAAATTAAAAACATCCCTACCACACACTAAGACATACACAGAACGCACGCACTCAATTAAGCTGCAAAATCGAATCATCCTTGATAATGGCTAAAGGTATAGCCGAAAACGCTCGGAAATATAAAACATTTGGACAGTTCTTACACACCCTTTGTCCAGAAAAGAAAGCTCTTGTTCGAACACAGGAAAAATTAAATAAAAAAGCTTAACTGTAGTACCTTGTCTGTCGTTTTTAATTAAACATGCATAAACGAAGGATTGCTGCCTAAATATACAACACACACACACACACACACACACATATATATATATATATATATATATATATATATATATATATATATATATCAGTGTATTTAGACAGCAAGGATTATTTCAACCACGTTTGGTTGAATAATATTCGAAGGTTCAGGCAAAACAATTTTTTTTTTTAACTTTCTCCGAATTTCCGATTCAATTTTTATATATAATCAGGCTATTTACAAAGTTCATATTTATTTAAATTTTATTTTGCATTTTGCGTGTACTTTCGAATGTTGGTACATTTTCTGTATGTTTATGCAAATCAAAAAAAAATGAATATAAAACGTTCAGTTTGGCTGTTTAAATTAAGGCCGCCTTGAGTGACTTGTATTTGTTCCCAGCAAACGTGGGAGCACCCGAATTAACCAGAAACAGTTACATAAACATATACACAACACGATCCTTGAAAACGAATGTATCATCATTCGAAAGATTTTTTTTTGTTTTTTTTTAAGAATTGGTCAAACCCGAACTCAAACACAAACATTGTTTTCAATCGTTATGAGTCTACCGATTGAATAGAATTTTTCAATTTTATTATTAACAATTGTCTTGTAAATGGAATTTTTAAAGCATTCTGAATGTAAAAATAAAGAAAAAAGTGTGCAAGACAATAAAAAAAGTGAAGTTTTATTGAAATCGGTTGAAAAATGAAGGAAATCCGATCCCATATATAAACGAACACACACACACACACACACACACACAAACAAACAACCTGGGTTTTATAATAAGTATAACTCGATATGAGTTGTCCCCCTTTCATTCTGGCGACTTAATCGTCTTTTCAAATTGATTTTGTGCAAAAACAATTGTATTTTTTCCAATTTTTGGCGCTGTCAGAACCACCGCAAGGTAATTTTACGTAGTCCTGTGAAGGTGTGTTGAAATCGGTTGAAAAATTTAGGAAATCCGATCCAATATATAAACAAACACACACACACACACACACACACAACCTGGGTTTTATAATAAGTATGATATATATATATATATACATATATGTGTGTGTGTGTGTGTATTTAAGCAGCAATTTTTCTTTCATGCACGTTTCATTGAATACGACAGACAAGGGGCTTTGATTTAGTTTTTTTTTTATAGAATTTCTCAAGTGATCTAATATTTTTTTCTTCTTTTTGGATTATAAATTATATAAAAACAGTTCAATTGTTCTTTTTATCCGAGCGCTTTTGGCTATACATTTAGCCATTTTCAAGGTTGAAATATATTAACTGTTAATAAGAAATATATTATTGTATATATGCATTTATATAATGTTTTCCCTTTCAAAACACGGCCAAGACATTGTGTCCATGTTCCTAGTTAATATTATTGAGTGTTGTTAACTAGTAACGACTCTTGCCATCTTATTTCTCTAGAAAGAAAGATTGAGAGAGAAATGGGAAAAGGGTGCAAATAAAAACTAGTAAGTAGTGTAAGTTCTAGACTTATACTAATTCTTAGTTTTTATTTTCTTTCTATTTCTCTTTTTCCTTTTTCCGTTTTCTTTCCTTCTTTCTTTCATTTCTCTGGTCATTTTGATTTCATTAATTTATCATCAGTTGATTGGTTTGAAAAATCCTTATAAATTTAATTTCAGTTCACACTGTTTAAATGATCATTAATCTAATAAAAACTTAATTCCTATTGTTGATGTATGTTGCTCTTTTTAATTAAAACACTGTGCTCGATGTGAATCAGTTTTAATATTTAATATTTTATATTGCATTAACAGGATTCGCTTGGATTATATACGAACGGTTTATTAACCATCTCTCTTTCTGTCTGTCTGTCTCTCTCTCTCTGTGTCTCTGTCTCTGTATATCTCTCTCTCTCTCTCTCTATATATATATATATATATATATTGTTGAGTAAACGCAAATGTGCCAGTGCGAGCGTCGGCAATAGGGATTAGCTAGCCGCCCTAGTAGACGGCCAGGTATTATATATATAATATATATAAATGCATGTATATATAGACACACACATATATATATATATATATATATATATATATATATATATATATATATATATATATATATAGAGAGAGAGAGAGAGAGAGAGAGAGATCTGTGTGTGAGAGTGCGCGCGTGTACGTATGTGGTCGCGTTTAGTTGTGCGCGTGCATGCATGCGTATGTTCGTGTGCGAATGTAAAATGTTATGTCAAAAGTTAAATTTCTTAAGGCCATAGCAGACATCCGGTCGGCCATTACAACTGAAATTACGAACCCAGGCTCTTACTAACATCGTTGCAGTTGAATTGTCCTTTGACGCAAACTACTGATTTAATTGTCGAACCTCGTAGCCCGCTTTCTTCATACTACAAAATATTAATTAATTGCGCAGAATCTTCTACAGAAACTTCTAAGACTGTGCCACGTAAAGCGTCAGAGACTCCGTTTACCGGATCTTCTCCTGCCGCCCTCATGGAAGTATATTTTCGTTTTGAGTGGAAACAATTGGACAATATCGGAATTGTCACAGATTCAGAATTCCAACATAAAATCCAACGGAATTTCGGATTCGCATCCAACTTGCAAATTTGAATTATTTTTTAAAATGACATCTTGGAAAGGCCGACGGTTGAATATCTCTGCCGATCAGCGAAGTTAAGCAATGTCGAGACTGCTCAGTACCTAGATGGGGGACCACTTGAGGATAGCAGGCGCTTTAAGCTTGGATGTCCGGTTAGTGTAATGTTTTCAGTCTTGGAGTTGGAAATGGGAGAGTCAAAATTCTACTCCTCTCCTGTTGGTCATATTTACTTACTGGTAAAGGCCCTTTGGAAATATATGAATTCACTCCTTCTCGCAACCCCTCCCCAATTATGGGTTAATTACTAGTAATTGTATTAATAAATCATTATCTCCAAACAGACCTTACAATGTAAAAAGATTTTTTTTCCGGCTTTAAATAATATGCATAGTGATGATAAGCTCTAAAAAACAAATCACTTACCATATTTTACTTTGATATATTTCGCAAATAAACCGGCATCCTGAGAGAAAAAATCATTTTATTCCAAAATAACATTAGCGTGAAGTTAAACATGTTTCAATTTCAAAGGTGGTTCAGTTTCAAAGGTTTTTCAATTTCAAAGGTGTTTCAGTTTTAAAGGTTTTTCAATTTGAAAGTTGTTTCAATTTCAAAGGTGTTTCAATTTCAAAGGTGTTTCAGTTTTAAAGGTTTTTCAATTTCAAAGGTTTTTCAATTTCAAAGGTCTTACAATTTCAAAGGTGTTTCAGTTTTAAAGGTTTTTCAATTTCAAAGGTGTTTCAATTTCAAAGGTCTTTCAATTTCAAAGGTGTTTCAGTTTTAAAGGTGTTTCAATTTCAAAGGTTTTTCAATTTCAAAGGTGTTTCAATTTCAAAGGTTTTTCAATTTCAGGTTTTTCAATTTCAAAGGTGTTTCAGTTTTAAAGGTTTTTCAATTTCAAAGGTGTTTCAATTTCAAAGGTTTTTCAATTTCAAAAGGTGTTTCAATTTCAAAGGTTCAATTTCAAATTTCAAAGGTTTTTCAGTTTCAAAGGTTTTCAATTTCAAAGTGTTTTTCAATTTCAAGGTTTTTCAATTTCAAAGGTTTTTTCAATTTCAAAGGTGTTTCAATTTTCAAAGGTTTTTCAATTTCAAAGGTGTTTCAATTTCAAAGGTTTTTCAATTTCAAAGGTGTTTCAATTTCAAAGGTTTTCAATTTCAAAGGTTTTTCATTTTCAAAGGTTTTTCAATTTCAAAGGTTTTTCAATTTCAAAGGTTTTTCAATTTCAAAGGTTTTTCAATTTCAAAGGTGTTTTTTCAAGGTTTTTCAAAGGTGTTTTCAATTTTAAAGGTTTTTCAATTTCAAAGGTTTTTCAATTTTAAAGGTGTTTTCAATTTTAAAGGTTTTTCAATTTCAAAGGTGTTTCAATTTTAAAGGTTTTTCAATTTCAAAGGTGTTTCAATTTCAAAGGTTTTTCAATTTCAAAAGGTTTTCAATTTCAAAGGTTTTTCAATTTCAAAGGTTTTTCAATTTCAAAGGTTTTTCAAAAGGTTTTTCAATTTCAAAGGTTTTTCAATTTTAAAGGTTTTTCAATTTCAAAGGTTTTTCAATTTCAAAGGTGTTTCAATTTCAAAGGTTTTTCAATTTCAAGGTTTTTCAATTTCAAAGGTGTTTCAATTTCAAAGGTTTTTCAATTTCAAAGGTTTTTTCAATTTCAAAGGTCTTTCAATTTCAAAGGTTTTCAATTTCAAAGGTTTTTCAATTTCAAACATTTTTCAATTTCAAAGGTTTTTCAATTTCAAAGTGTTTTTCAATTTCAAATTTCAAAGGTTTTTCAATTTCAAAGGTGTTTCAATTTCAAAAGGTTTTTCAATTTCAAAGGTTTTTTTCAAACGTTTTCAATTTCAAAGGTTTTCAATTTCAAAGGTTTTTCAATTTCAAAGGTGTTTCAATTTCAAAGGTGTTTCAATTTCAAAGGGTTTTCAATTTCAAAGGTTTTTCAATTTCAAACGGTTTCAAAAGGTTTTTCAATTTCAAAGGTTTTTCAGTTTTCAAAAGGTTTTTCAATTTCAAAGGTTTTTCAATTTCAAAGGTGTTTTTTCAAAGGTTTTTCAATTTCAAAGGTTTTTCAATTTCAAAGGTGTTTTTCAATTTCAAATTTCAATTTCAAAGGTTTTTCAATTTCAAAGGTTTTTCAATTTTAAAGGTTTTCTTTTTCAAAGGTGTTTCAATTTCAAAGGTTTTTCAATTTCAAAGGTGTTTCAATTTCAAAAGGTTTTCAATTTCAAAGGTTTTTCAATTTCAAAGGTTTTCAATTTTAAAGGTTTTTCAATTTCAAAGGTTTTCAATTTCAAAGGTTTTTTCAATTTCAAAGGTGTTTTTTCAATTTCAAAGGTTTTCAATTTCAAAGGTTTTCAATTTCAAAGGTGTTTCAATTTCAAAGGTTTTTCAATTTCAAAGGTTTTTCAATTTCAAAGGTGTTTCAATTTCAAAGGTTTTTCAATTTCAAAGGTGTTTCAGTTTTAAAGGTTTTTCAATTTCAAAGGTGTTTCAATTTCAAAGGTTTTTCAATTTCAAAGGTGTTTCAATTTCAAAGGTTTTTCAATTTCAAAGGTGTTTCAGTTTTAAAGGTTTTTCAATTTCAAAGGTGTTTCAATTTCAAAGGTTTTTCAATTTCAAAGGTTTCAATTTCAAAGGTTTTCAATTTCAAAGGTGTTTCAATTTTAAAGGTTTTTCAATTTCAAAGGTGTTTCAGTTTTTTAAAGGTTTTTCAATTTCAAAGGTGTTTCAATTTCAAAGGTTTTTCAATTTCAAAGGTTTTCAATTTCAAAGGTTTTTCAATTTCAAAGGTGTTTCAATTTCAAAGGTTTTCAATTTTTCAATTTCAAAAGGTGTTTCAATTTTAAAGGTTTTTCAATTTCAAAGGTGTTTCAATTTCAAAGGTTTTTCAATTTCAAAGGTTTTTCAATTTCAGCGTTTTCAATTTCAAAGGTGTTTCAATTTCAAAGGTTTTTCAATTTCAAAAGGTGTTTCAATTTCAAAGGTTTTTCAATTTCAAAGGTTTTTCAATTTCAAAGGTTTTCAATTTCAAAGGTTTTTCAATTTCAAAGGTGTTTCAATTTCAAAAGGTTTTTCAATTTCAAAGGTGTTTCAAGTTTTAAAAGGTTTTTCAATTTCAAAGGTGTTTCAATTTCAAAGGTTTTTCAATTTCAAAGGTGTTTTTCAATTTCAAAGGTGTTTTTTTAAAGGTTTTCAATTTCAAAGGTGTTTCAATTTCAAAGGTTTTTCAATTTCAAAGGTGTTTCAATTTCAAAGGTTTTTCAATTTCAAAGGTGTTTCAATTTCAAAGGTCTTTCAATTTCAAAGGTTTTTCAATTTCAAAGGTTTTTCAATTTCAAAGGTGTTTCAATTTCAAAGGTGTTTCAATTTCAAAGGTTTTTCAATTTCAAAGGTGTTTCAGTTTCAAAGGTGTTTCAATTTCAAAAGGTTTTTCAATTTCAAAGGTTTTTCAATTTCAAAGTTTTTTCAATTTCAAAGGTGTTTCAATTTCAAAGGTTTTTCAATTTCAAAGGTGTTTCAGTTTTAAAGGTTTTTCAATTTCAAAGGTGTTTCAGTTTTAAACATTTTTCAATTTCAAAGGTTTTTCAATTTCAAAGGTGTTTCAATTTCAAAGGTTTTTCAATTTCAAAGGTGTTTCAGTTTTAAAGGTTTTTCAATTTCAAAGGTGTTTCAGTTTTAAACGTTTTTCAATTTCAAAGGTTTTTCAATTCCAAAGGTGTTTCAATTTCAAAGGTTTTTCAATTTCAAAGGTGTTTCAATTTTAAAGGTTTTCAATTTCAAAGGTTTTCAATTTCAAAGGTTTTTCAATTTCAAAGGTTTTCAATTTCAAAGGTTTTCAATTTCAAAGGTTTTTCAATTTCAAAAGGTTTTTCAATTTCAAAGGTGTTTCAATTTCAAAGGTTTTTCAATTTCAAAGGTTTTTCAATTTCAAAAGGTTTTCAATTTCAAAGGTGTTTCAATTTTAAAGGTTTTTCAATTTCAAAGGTTTTCAATTTCAAAGGTTTTTCAATTTCAAAGGTTTTCAGTTTTCAAAGGTGTTTCAATTTCAAAGGTTTTTCAATTTCAAAGGATTTTCAATTTCAAAGGTTTTCAATTTCAAAGGTGTTTCAATTTCAAAGGTTTTCAATTTCAAAGGTGTTTTTCAGTTTTAAAGGTTTTTCAATTTCAAAGGTGTTTTTCAATTTAAAGGTTTTCAATTTCAAAGGTTTTTCAATTTCAAAGGTGTTTCAATTTCAAAGGTTTTTCAATTTCAAAGGTGTTTCAGTTTTTAAAGGTTTTTCAATTTCAAAGGTTTTCAAAGGTTTTCAAAGGTTTTTCAATTTCAAAGGTTTTCAATTTCAAAGGTTTTTCAATTTCAAAGGTTTTTCAATTTCAAAGGTTTTTCAATTTTAAAGGTTTTTCAATTTCAAAGGTGTTTCAATTTCAAAGGTTTTCAATTTCAAAGGTTTTTCAATTTCAAAGGTTTTTTTTCAATTTCAAAGGTTTTTCAATTTCAAAGGTTTTTCAATTTCAAAGGTTTTTCAATTTCAAAGGTGTTTTCAGTTTTTTCAAAAGTTTTTCAATTTCAAAGGTGTTTCAATTTCAAAGGTTTTTCAATTTCAAAGGTGTTTCAATTTTAAAGGTTTTTCAATTTCAAAGGTGTTTCAATTTCAAAGGTTTTTCAATTTCAAAGGTGTTTCAATTTCAAAGGTTTTTCAATTTCAAAAGGTGTTTCAATTTTAAAGGTTTTTCAATTTCAAAAGGTTTTCAATTTCAAAAGGTTTTTCAATTTCAAAGGTGTTTCAATTTCAAAGGTTTTTCAATTTCAAAGGTTTTTCAATTTCAAAGGTTTTTCAATTTCAAAGGGTTTTCAGCATTTTTTTTAAAGGTTTTTCAATTTCAAAGGTTTTTCAATTTCAAAAGGTGTTTTCAATTTCAAAGGTTTTTCAATTTCAAAGGTTTTTCAATTTCCAAAGGTTTTTCAATTTCAAAGGTTTTTTCAATTTCAAAGGTTTTTCAATTTCAAAGGTGTTTTCAATTTCAAAGGTTTTTTTCAATTTCAAAGGTTTTTCAATTTCAAAGGTGTTTCAATTTCAAAGGTTTTTCAATTTCAAAGGTGTTTTTCAGTTTTCAAAGTTTTCAATTTCAAAGGTTTTCAATTTCAAAAGGTTTTTCAATTTCAAAGGTTTTCAATTTCAAAGGTTTTCAATTTCAAAGGTTTTCAATTTCAAAAGGTTTTTCAATTTCAAAGGTTTTCAATTTCAAAGGTGTTTCAGTTTTAAAGGTTTTTCAATTTCAAAGGTGTTTCAATTTCAAAGGTTTTTCAATTTCAAAGGTGTTTCAATTTCAAAGGTTTTCAATTTCAAAAGGTGTTTCAATTTCAAAGTTTTTTCAATTTCAAAGGTGTTTCAATTTCAAAGGTCTTTCAATTTCAAAGGTGTTTTAATTTTAAAGGTTTTTCAATTTCAAAGGTTTTTCAATTTCAAAGGTGTTTCAATTTCAAAGGTTTTTCAATTTCAAAGGTTTTTCAATTTCAAAGGTTTTTCAATTTCAAAGGTGTTTCAATTTCAAAGGTTTTTCAATTTCAAAGGTGTTTCAATTTCAAAGGTTTTCAATTTCAAAGGTGTTTCAATTTCAAAGGTTTTTCAATTTCAAAGGTTTTCAATTTCAAAAGGTGTTTCAATTTCAAAGGTTTTTCAATTTCAAAGGGTTTTTCAATTTAAAGGTTTTTCAATTTCAAAGGTGTTTCAATTTCAAAGGTTTTCAATTTCAAAGGTGTTTCAATTTTAAAGGTTTTTCAATTTCAAAGGTCTTTTCAATTTCAAAGGTTTTTCAATTTCAAAGGTGTTTCAATTTCAAAGGTTTTTCAATTTCAAAAGGTTTTTCAATTTCAAAGGTTTTCAATTTCAAAGGGTTTTTCAATTTCAAAGGTTTTCAATTTCAAAGGTTTTTCAATTTCAAAGGTTTTCAGTTTCAAAGGTTTTTCAAAGGTGTTTTCAATTTCAAAGGTGTTTCAATTTCAAAGGTTTTTCAATTTCAAGGTGTTTCAATTTCAAAGGTTTTTCAATTTCAAAGGTGTTTCAGTTTTAAAGGTTTTTCAATTTCAAAGGTGTTTCAATTTCAAATTTCAAAAGGTTTTTCAATTTCAAAGGTGTTTCAGTTTTAAAGGTTTTTCAATTTCAAAGGTGTTTCAATTTCAAAGGTTTTTCAATTTCAAAGGTGTTTCAATTTCAAAGGTTTTTCAATTTCAAAGGTGTTTCAATTTCAAAGGTTTTTCAATTTCAAAGGTTTTTCAATTTCAAAGGTGTTTCAATTTCAAAGGTTTTTCAATTTCAAAGATGTTTCAATTTCAAGGTTTTCAATTTCAAAGGTTTTTCAATTTTAAAGGTTTTTCAATTTCAAAGTTTTTGTTCAAAGGTTTTTCAATTTCAAAGGTTTTTTTTAAAGGTTTTCAATTTCAAAGGTGTTTCAATTTCAAAGGTTTTTCAATTTTCAAAGGTTTTTCAATTTCAAAGGTTTTTCAATTTCAAAGGTTTTTTTCAATTTCAAAGGTTTTCAATTTCAAAGGTGTTTCAGTTTTAAAGGTTTTTCAATTTCAAAGGTTTTTCAATTTCAAAAGGTTTTTCAATTTCAAAGGTGTTTTCAATTTCAAAGGTTTTCAATTTCAAAGGTTTTTTTTCAATTTCAAAGGTTTTTCAATTTCAAAAGTTTCAAAGGTTTTTCAATTTCAAAGTGTTTCAATTTCAAAGGTTTTTTTTTCAATTTCAAAAAGGTGTTTTCAATTTTAAAGGTTTTTCAATTTCAAAGGTCTTTCAATTTCAAAGGTGTTTCAGTTTTAAAGGTTTTTCAATTTCAAAGGTTTTTCAATTTCAAAGGTGTTTCAATTTCAAAGGTTTTTCAATTTCAAAGGTGTTTCAATTTCAAAGGTTTTTCAATTTCAAAGGTGTTTCAATTTCAAAGGTTTTTCAATTTCAAAGGTGTTTCAATTTCAAAGGTGTTTTCAATTTCAAAAGGTGTTTTTCAATTTCAAAGGTCCTTTTCAATTTCAAAGGTGTTTCAATTTTAAAGGTTTTTCAATTTCAAAGGTGTTTCAATTTCAAAGGTTTTTCAATTTCAAAAGGTTTTTCAATTTCAAAGGTTTTTCAATTTCAAAGGTTTTCAATTTCAAAGGTTTTTCAATTTCAAAAGGTTTTCAATTTCAAAGGTTTTTCAATTTCAAAGGTTTTGTTTCAAAGTTTTCAAAAGGTTTTTCAATTTCAAAGGTGTTTCAATTTCAAAGGTTTTTCAATTTCAAAGGTTTTTCAATTTCAAAGGTTTTCAATTTCAAAGGTGTTTTTTCAAAGGTTTTTCAATTTCAAAGGTTTTTCAATTTAAAGGTGTTTCAATTTCAAAGGTTTTTCAATTTCAAAGGTGTTTCAATTTCAAAGGTTTTCAATTTCAAAGGTGTTTTCAATTTCAAAGGTTTTTCAATTTCAAAGGTGTTTCAATTTCAAGGTTTTCAATTTCAAAGGTTTTTCAATTTCAAAGGTTTTCAATTTTAAAGGTTTTTCAATTTCAAAGGTTTTCAATTTCAAAGGTTTTTCAATTTCAAAGGTTTTTCAAAGGTGTTTCAATTTCAAAGGTTTTTCAATTTCAAAGGTGTTTCAATTTAAAGGTTTTTCAATTTCAAAGGTGTTTCAATTTCAAAGGTTTTTCAATTTCAAAGGTTTTCAATTTCAAAGGTTTTTCAATTTCAAAGGTTTTCAATTTCAAAGTGTTTCAATTTCAAAGGTTTTTCAATTTCAAAGGTGTTTTCAATTTCAAAGGTTTTTCAATTTCAAAGGTGTTTTCAATTTTAAAGGTTTTTTTTCAAAGGTTTTTTTCAAAGGTGTTTCAATTTCAAAAGGTTTTCAAAAGGTGTTTCAATTTCAAAGGTTTTTCAATTTCAAAGGTGTTTCAATTTCAAAGGTTTTTTCAATTTCAAAGGTTTTTCAATTTCAAAGGTTTTCAATTTCAAAGGTTTTTCAATTTCAAAGGTGTTTCAGTTTTAAAGGTTTTCAATTTCAAAGGTGTTTCAATTTCAAAGGTTTTTCAATTTCAAAGGTGTTTTTCAATTTCAAAGGTTTTTCAATTTCAAAGGTGTTTCAATTTCAAAGGTTTTTCAATTTCAAAGGTGTTTGTTTCAAAAGGTGTTTCAATTTCAAAGGTTTTCAATTTCAAAGGTGTTTTTTCAATTTCAAAGGTTTTCAATTTCAAAGGTGTTTCAATTTCAAAGGTTTTTCAATTTCAAAGGTGTTTCAATTTCAAAGGTTTTTTCAATTTCAAAGGTGTTTTCAATTTCAAAGGTTTTTCAATTTCAAAGGGTTTTCAATTTTTAAAGGTTTTCAATTTCAAAGGTGTTTCAATTTCAAAGGTTTTTCAATTTCAAAGGTTTTCAATTTTAAAGGTTTTTCAATTTCAAAGGTGTTTCAATTTCAAAGGTTTTCAATTTCAAAGGTTTTCAATTTCAAGGGTTTTCAATTTCAAAGGTGTTTCAATTTTTAAAGGTTTTTCAATTTCAAAGGTGTTTCAATTTCAAAGGTTTTTCAATTTCAAAGGTGTTTCAATTTCAAAGGTTTTTCAATTTCAAAGGTGTTTCAATTTCAAAGGTTTTTCAATTTCAAAGGTGTTTCAGTTTAAAAGGTTTTTCAATTTCAAAGGTGTTTCAATTTCAAAGGTTTTTCAATTTCAAAGGTGTTTCAATTTCAAAGGTTTTTCAATTTCAAAGGTGTTTCAATTTCAAAGGTTTTTCAATTTCAAAGGTGTTTCAATTTCAAAGGTGTTTCAATTTCAAAGGTTTTTCAATTTCAAAGGTGTTTCAATTTTAAAGGTTTTTCAATTTCAAAGGTGTTTCAATTTCAAAGGTTTTTCAATTTCAAAGGTGTTTCAATTTCAAAGGTTTTTCAATTTCAAAGGTGTTTCAATTTCAAAGGTCTTTCAATTTCAAAGGTGTTTCAGTTTTAAAGGTTTTTCAATTTCAAAGGTTTTTCAATTTCAAAGGTGTTTCAATTTCAAAGGTTTTTCAATTTCAAAAGGTTTTCAATTTCAAAGGTTTTTCAATTTCAAAGGTTTTTTCAATTTCAAAAGTTTTCAATTTCAAAGGTGTTTCAATTTCAAAGGTTTTCAATTTCAAAGGTGTTTCAATTTTAAAGGTTTTTCAATTTCAAAGGTGTTTCAATTTCAAAAGGTTTTTCAATTTCAAAGGTGTTTCAATTTCAAAGGTTTTTCAATTTCAAAGGTTTTTCAATTTCAAAGGTTTTTCAATTTCAAGGTGTTTCAATTTCAAAAGGTTTTTCAATTTCAAAGGTGTTTCAGTTTTCAAAGGTTTTTCAATTTCAAAGGTTTTTCAATTTCAAAGGTTTTTCAATTTCAAAGGTTTTTCAATTTCAAAGGTGTTTCAATTTAAAAGGTTTTTCAATTTCAAAGGTCTTTCAATTTCAAAAGGTGTTTTTCAATTTCAAAGGTGTTTTCAATTTTAAAAGGTTTTCAATTTCAAAGGTGTTTCAGTTTTCAAAAAGGTTTTTCAATTTCAAAGGTTTTCAATTTCAAAGGTTTTTCAATTTCAAAGGTGTTTCAATTTCAAAGGTTTTTCAATTTCAAAGGTGTTTCAATTTCAAAGGTTTTTCAATTTCAAAGGTGTTTCAATTTTAAAGGTTTTCAATTTCAAGGTGTTTCAATTTCAAAGGTTTTTCAATTTCAAAGGTGTTTCAATTTCAAAGGTTTTTCAATTTCAAAGGTGTTTCAGTTTCAAAGGTTTTTCAATTTCAAAGGTGTTTCAATTTCAAAGGTTTTTCAATTTCAAAGGTGTTTCAATTTCAAAGGTGTTTCAATTTTAAAGGTTTTTCAATTTCAAAAGGTTTTTCAATTTCAAAGGTGTTTCAATTTCAAAGGTTTTTCAATTTCAAAGGTTTTTCAATTTCAAAGGTTTTTTCAATTTCAAAGGTTTTTTCAATTTCAAAGGTGTTTCAATTTCAAAAGGTTTTTCAATTTCAAAGGTGTTTTCAATTTAAAGGTTTTTCAATTTCAAAGGTTTTCAATTTCAAAGGTTTTTCAATTTCAAAGGTTTTTCAATTTTAAAGGTTTTTCAATTTCAAAGGTGTTTCAATTTCAAAGGTTTTTCAGTTTTCAAAGGTGTTTCAGTTTCAAAGGTTTTTCAATTTCAAAGGTGTTTCAGGTTTAAACGTTTTTCAATTTCAAAGGTTTTTCAATTCCAAAGGTGTTTCAATTTCAAAGGTTTTTCAATTTCAAAGGTGTTTCAGTTTTAAAGGTTTTTTAATTTCAAAGGTGTTTCAATTTCAAAGGTCTTTCAATTTCAAAGGTTTTTCAATTTCAAAGGTTTTTCAATTTCAAAGGTTTTTCAATTTCAAAGGTGTTTCAGTTTTAAAGGTTTTTCAATTTCAAAGGTGTTTTCAGTTTTAAAGGTTTTTCAATTTCAAAGGTGTTTCAAGTTTTCAAAAGGTTTTCAATTTCAAAGGTGTTTCAATTTCAAAGGTTTTTCAATTTCAAAGGTGTTTCAATTTCAAAGGTTTTTCAATTTCAAAGGTTTTTCAATTTCAAAGGTGTTTCAATTTCAAAGGTTTTTCAATTTCAAAGGTTTTCAATTTCAAAGGTGTTTCAATTTCAAAGTTTTTCAATTTCAAAGGTGTTTCAGTTTCAAAGGTTTTCAATTTCAAAGGTGTTTTCAAAGGTTTTTCAATTTCAAAGGTTTTTTCAATTTCAAAGGTTTTTCAATTTCAAAGGTTTTTCAATTTCAAAAGGTTTTTCAATTTCAAAGGTTTTTCAATTTCAAAGGTTTTTCAATTTCAAAGGTTTTTCAATTTCAAAAGGTTTTTAAAGGTTTTCAAAGGTGTTTCAATTTCAAAGGTTTTTCAATTTCAAAGGTAATTTCAAAGGTTTTTCAAAGGTTTTCAATTTCAAAGGTGTTTCAATTTCAAAGGTTTTTCAATTTCAAAGGTGTTTTCATTTTCAAAGGTTTTTTCAATTTCAAAGGTGTTTCAGTTTTAAAGGTTTTTCAATTTCAAAGGTGTTTCAATTTCAAAGGTTTTCAATTTCAAAAGGTGTTTCAATTTCAAAGGTTTTCAATTTCAAAGGTGTTTCAGTTTCAAAGGTTTTTCAATTTCAAAGGTTTTTCAATTTCAAAGGTTTTTCAATTTCAAAGGTTTTCAATTTCAAAGGTTTTTCAATTTCAAAGGTTTTTCAATTTCAAAAGGTTTTTCAATTTCAAAAGGTGTTTCAATTTCAAAGGTTTTTCAATTTCAAAAGGTGTTTCAATTTCAAAGGGTTTTTCAATTTCAAAGGTTTTCAATTTCAAAGGTGTTTCAATTTCAAAGGTTTTCAATTTCAAAGGTGTTTCAATTTTAAAGGTTTTCAATTTCAAAGGTGTTTCAATTTTAAAAGGTTTTTCAATTTCAAAGGTGTTTCAATTTCAAAGGTTTTTTCAATTTCAAAGGTGTTTCAATTTCAAAGGTGTTTTCAATTTCAAAGGTTTTTCAATTTCAAAGGTGTTTCAATTTCAATTTCAGTTTAAAGGTTTTTCAATTTCAAAAGGTTTTTTCAATTTCAAAGGTGTTTCAATTTCAAAGGTTTTCAATTTCAGGTGTTTCAATTTTAAAGGTTTTCAATTTCAAAGGTTTTTCAATTTCAAAGGTGTTTCAATTTCAAAGGTTTTTTTTCAAAGGTGTTTCAATTTCAAAGTTTTAAAGGTTTTTCATTTCAAAGGTTTTTCAATTTCAAAAGGTTTGTTTCAATTTCAAAGGTTTTTCAATTTCAAAGGTTTTTCAATTTCAAAGGTTTTTCAATTTCAAAGGTTTTTCAATTTCAAAGGTGTTTCAATTTTAAAGGTTTTTCAATTTCAAAAGGTTTTTCAATTTCAAAGGTTTTTCAATTTCAAAGGTTTTTCAATTTCAAAAGGTTTTTCAATTTCAAAGGTTTTCAATTTCAAAAGGTTTTTCAATTTCAAAGGTGTTTCAGTTTCAAAGGTTTTTCAATTTCAAAGGTGTTTCAATTTTAAAGTTTTTTCAATTTCAAAAGGTGTTTCAATTTCAAAGGTTTTTCAATTTCAAAGGTGTTTCAATTTTAAAGGTTTTCAATTTCAAAGGTGTTTCAATTTCAAAGGTTTTTCAATTTCAAAAGGTTTTCAATTTCAAAGGTTTTTCAATTTCAAAGGTGTTTCAATTTCAAAGGTTTTCAGGTTTTCAATTTCAAAGTGTTTTCAATTTCAAAGGGGTTTTCAATTTCAAAGGTTTTTCAATTTAAAGGTTTTTCAATTTTTTCAATTTCAAAAGGTGTTTCAATTTCAAAGGTTTTTTCAATTTTTTCAATTTCAAAGGTTTTTCAATTTCAAAGGTGTTTCAATTTCAAAGGTTTTCAATTTCAAAGGTGTTTCAATTTAAAGGTTTTTCAATTTCAAAGGTGTTTCAATTTCAAAGGTTTTTCAATTTCAAAGGTGTTTCAATTTCAAAGGTTTTTCAATTTCAAAAGGTGTTTCATTTTTCAAAGGTTTTTCAATTTCAAAGGTTTTTCAAAAAGGTTTTCAATTTCAAAGGTGTTTCAATTTCAAAGGTTTTCAATTTCAAAGGTTTTTTCAATTTCAAAGGTGTTTCAATTTTAAAGTTTTTTCAATTTCAAAGGTTTTTCAATTTTAAAGGTTTTTCAATTTCAAAGGTGTTTCAATTTCAAAGGTTTTCAATTTCAAAGGTTTTTCAATTTCAAAAGTTTGTTTTTCAATTTTTAAATTTCAAGGTTTTCAATTTCAAAGGTGTTTCAATTTCAAAGGTTTTTCAATTTCAAAGGTGTTTCAATTTCAAAGGTTTTTCAATTTCAAAGGTTTTTCAATTTCAAAGGTTTTTCAATTTCAAAAGGTGTTTCAATTTCAAAAGGTTTTCAATTTCAAAGGTTTTTCAATTTCAAAGGTTTTTTTCAATTTCAAAGGTGTTTCAATTTCAAAGGTTTTTCAATTTCAAAGGTGTTTCAATTTCAAAGGTTTTTCAATTTCAAAGGTGTTTCAATTTCAAAGGTTTTTCAATTTCAAGGGTTTCAGTTTTAAAAGGTTTTTCAATTTCAAAGGTTTTCAATTTTTTCAATTTCAAAGGTGTTTCAATTTCAAAAGGTTTTTCAATTTCAAAGGTTTTTCAATTTCAAAGGTGTTTCAATTTCAAAGGTTTTTCAATTTCAAAGGTGTTTTCAGTTTTAAAGTTTTTCAATTTCAAAGGTGTTTCAATTTCAAAGGTTTTTCAATTTCAAAGGTGTTTCAATTTCAAAGGTTTTTCAATTTCAAAGTGTTTTTCAATTTCAAAGGTTTCAATTTCAAAGGTTTTCAATTTCAAAGGTTTTTCAATTTCAAAGGTTTTTCAATTTCAAAGGTTTCAATTTCAAAAGGTTTTCAATTTCAAAGGTTTTTCAATTTCAAGGTGTTTTCAATTTCAAAGGTTTTTCAATTTCAAAAGGTTTTTCAATTTCAAAGGTTTTTCAGTTTTGGTGTTTTCAATTTCAAAGGTGTTTCAATTTTAAAGGTTTTTCAATTTCAAAGGTTTTTCAATTTCAAAGGTTTTTCAATTTCAAAAGGTGTTGTTTCAAGGTTTTCAATTTCAAAGGTGTTTCAATTTCAAAAGGTTTTCAATTTCAAAGTTTTTCAATTTCAAAGGTTTTCAATTTCAAAGGTTTTCAATTTCAAAGGTTTTCAATTTCAAAGGTTTTCAATTTCAAAGGTTTTCAATTCAAAGGTGTTTCAATTTCAAAATTTCAAACGTTTTCAATTTCAAAGGTGTTTCAGTTTTCAAAGGTTTTCAATTTCAAAAGGTGTTTCAGTTTAAAGGTTTTTTCAATTTCAAAGGTTTTTCAGTTTTAGTTTTTTCAATTTCAAAGGTGTTTCAATTTCAAAGGTTTTCAATTTCAAAAGTTTTCAATTTCAAAGGTTTTCAATTTCAATTTCAAAGGTTTTTCAATTTTTCAAAGGTTTTTCAATTTCAAAAGGTTTTTCAATTTCAAAGGTGTTTTCAATTTCAAAGGTTTTCAATTTCAAAGGTTTTTCAATTTCAAAGGTGTTTCAATTTCAAAGGTGTTTTCAATTTCAAAGGTTTTTCAATTTCAAAAGGTTTTTCAATTTCAAAGGTTTTTCAATTTCAAAGGTGTTTCAGTTTAAAAGGTTTTTCAATTTCAAAGGTGTTTCAATTTCAAAGGTTTTTCAATTTCAAAAAGGTTTTTCAATTTCAAAGGTGTTTTTTCAATTTCAAAGGTTTTCAATTTCAAAGTTTTTTTCAATTTCAAAGGTTTTCAATTTTCAAAGGTTTTCAATTTCAAAGGTTTTCAATTTCAAAGGTTTTCAATTTCAAAGGTTTTTCAATTTCAAAAGGTGTTTCAATTTCAAAGGTTTTTTTTTTCAAAAGGTTTTTCAATTTCAAAGGTTTTTTCAATTTCAAAAGGTGTTTCAGTTTTAAAGGTTTTTTCAATTTCAAAGGTTTTTCAATTTCAAAGGTTTTTCAATTTCAAAGGTGTTTCAATTTTAAAGGTTTTTCAATTTCAAAGGTGTTTCAATTTAAAGGTTTTTCAATTTCAAAGGTGTTTTTCAAGGTTTTCAAAGGTTTTTCAATTTCAAAGGTGTTTCAGTTTTAAAGGTTTTTCAATTTCAAAGGTTTTCAATTTCAAAGGTTTTTCAATTTCAAAAGGTGTTTCAATTTCAAAGGTTTTTCAATTTCAAAGGTGTTTCAATTTCAAAGGTTTTTCAATTTCAAAGGTTTTCAGTTTTAAAGGTTTTTCAATTTCAAAGGTGTTTCAATTTCAAAGGTTTTTCAATTTCAAAGGTGTTTCAGTTTCAAAAGGTTTTCAAAGGTTTTTCAATTTCAAAGGTTTTTTCAATTTCAAAGGTTTTCAATTTCAAATTTTCAATTTCAAAGGTTTTTCAATTTCAAAGGTTTTCAATTTCAAGGTTTTTCAATTTCAAAGGTTTTCAATTTCAAAGGTTTTTCAATTTCAAAGGTTTTTCAATTTCAAAAGGTGTTTCAGTTTTCAAAGGTTTTCAATTTCAAAAGGTGTTTCAATTTTAAAGGTTTTTTTTCAATTTCAAAGGGTTTTTCAATTTCAAAGGTGTTTCAATTTCAAAGGTTTTCAATTTCAAAAGGTTTTCAATTTCAAAAAGGTTTTTTTTTTCAATTTCAAAGGTGTTTCAATTTCAAGGTTTTCAATTTCAAAAGGTTTTTCAATTTTAAAGGTTTTTCAATTTCAAAAGGTTTCAATTTTCAAGGTTTTCAATTTCAAAGGTGTTTCAATTTCAAAAGTTTTTCAATTTCAAAGGTTTTTCAATTTCAAAGGTTTTCAATTTCAAAGGTTTTCAATTTCAAGTTTTCAATTTCAAAGGTTTTCAATTTCAAAGGTTTTTCAATTTAAAGGTTTTTCAATTTCAAAGGTTTTCAATTTCAAAAGGTTTTTCAATTTCAAAGGTTTTTCAATTTCAAAGGTTTTTTCAATTTCAAAGGTCTTTTCAAAATTTCAAAGTTTTTTCAATTTCAAAGGTTTTTCAATTTCAAAGGTTTTCAATTTCAAAGGTGTTTCAATTTCAAAGGTTTTTCAATTTCAAAGGTTTTCAAAAGGTTTTCAATTTCAAAGGTTTTCAATTTCAAAAGGTTTTTCAATTTCAAAGGTGTTTTCAATTTCAAAGGTTTTTCAATTTCAAAGGTTTTTTCAATTTCAAAGGTTTTTCAATTTCAAAGGTGTTTCAGTTTTAAAGGTTTTCAATTTCAAAAGGTGTTTCAATTTCAAAGGTTTTTCAATTTCAAAAGGTGTTTCAATTTCAAAGGTTTTCAATTTCAAAGGTTTTTCAATTTCAAAGGTTTTTCAATTTCAAAAGTTTTTCAATTTCAAAGGTTTTCAGTTTTAAAGGTTTTTCAATTTCAAAAGGTGTTTCAATTTCAAAGGTTTTTTCAATTTCAAAAAGGTGTTTCAATTTCAAAGGTTTTTTTTCAATTTCAAAGGTTTTTCAATTTCAAAGGTTTTTCAATTTCAAAGGTGTTTCAATTTCAAAGGTTTTTCAATTTCAAAGGTGTTTCAATTTCAAAAGGTCTTTCAATTTTAAAGGTTTTCAATTTCAAAGGTTTTTCAATTTCAAAGGTGTTTCAATTTCAAAGGTTTTTCAATTTCAAAGGTGTTTCAATTTCAAAGGTTTTTTCAATTTCAAAGGTGTTTCAATTTTAAAGGTTTTTCAATTTCAAAGGTGTTTCAAATTTCAAAAAAGGTTTTTCAATTTCAAAGGTTTTTCAATTTCAAAGGTTTTCAATTTCAAAAGGTGTTTCAATTTCAAAGGTTTTTCAATTTTAAAAGGTGTTTCAATTTCAAAGGTTTTTCAATTTCAAAGGTTTTTCAATTTCAAAGGTTTTTCAATTTCAAAGGTTTTTCAATTTCAAAAGGTTTTCAATTTCAAAGGTTTTTCAATTTCAAAAGGTTTTCAATTTCAAATTTCAAAGGTTTTCAATTTCAAAGGTTTTTCAATTTCAAAAGGTTTTCAATTTCAAAGGTGTTTTCAATTTCAAAGGGTTTTCAATTTCAAAGGTTGTTTTTTAAAAGTTTTCAAAAAGGTGTTTCAATTTCAAAGGTTTTTCAATTTCAAAGGTTTTTCAATTTCAAAGGTTTTTCAATTTCAAAGGTTTTTCAATTTCAAAAGGTTTTCAATTTCAAATTCAAAGGTTTTTCAATTTCAAAGGTTTTCAATTTCAAGGTTTTCAATTTCAAAGGTTTTCAATTTCAAAGGTTTTTCAATTTCAAGGTTTTTCAATTTCAAAGGTGTTTCAGTTTTTAAAGGTTTTCAATTTCAAAGGTGTTTCAATTTCAAAGGTTTTTCAATTTCAAAGGTTTTCAATTTCAAAGGTTTTTCAATTTCAAAGGTTTTTTCAAATTTCAAAAGGTGTTTCAAGTTTTTTTTCAAAGGTTTTTTCAATTTCAAAGGTTTTCAATTTCAAAGGTGTTTTTAAGGTTTTCAATTTCAAAGGTGTTTTTTTTTCAAAGTTTTTCAATTTCAAAAGGTTTTTCAATTTTAAAGTTTTTCAATTTCAAAGGTGTTTCAGTTTCAAAGGTTTTTCAATTTCAAAGGTTTTTCAATTTCAAAGGTTTTCAATTTCAAAAGGTGTTTCAATTTCAAAGGTTTTTTCAATTTCAAAGGTGTTTCAGTTTTCAAAGGTTTTTCAATTTCAAAGGTGTTTCAATTTCAAAGGTTTTCAATTTCAAAGGTGTTTTTCAATTTCAAAGGTTTTTCAATTTCAAAGGTGTTTCAATTTCAAAAGGTTTTTCAATTTCAAAAGGTGTTTCAATTTTAAGGTTTTTCAATTTCAAAAGGTTTTTCAATTTCAAAGGTTTTCAATTTCAAAGGTGTTTCAATTTCAAAAGGTTTTTCAATTTCAAAGGTTTTCAATTTCAAAGGTTTTTCAATTTCAAAGGTTTTTCAATTTCAAAGGTGTTTCAATTTCAAAAGGTTTTTTTTTCAATTTCAAAGGTTTTTCAATTTCAAAGGTTTTTCAATTTCAAAGGTTTTTAATTTCAAAGGTTTTTCAATTTCAAAGGTTTTTCAATTTCAAAGGTTTTTCAATTTCAAAGGTGTTTTTCAATTTCAAAGGTTTTTTTCAAGGTGTTTCAAAAGGTTTTTCAATTTCAAAAATTTCAAAGGTTTTTCAATTTCAAAAGGTTTTTCAATTTCAAAAACGTTTTTCAATTTCAAAGGTGTTTTCAATTTCAAAGGTTTTTCAATTTCAAAGGTGTTTCAATTTCAAAAGTTTTTTCAATTTCAAAGGTGTTTCAATTTCAAAGGTTTTCAATTTCAAAGGTGTTTCAATTTCAAAGGTTTTCAATTTCAAAGTGTTTCAGTTTCAAAGGTTTTTCAATTTTAAAGGTTTTTCAATTTCAAAGGGTTTTCAATTTCAAAGGTGTTTCAATTTCAAAGGTTTTTCAATTTCAAAAGGTTTTTCAATTTTAAAGGTTTTTCAATTTCAAAGGTTTTTCAATTTCAAAAGGTTTTTCAATTTCAAAGGTTTTTCAATTTCAAAAGGTTTTTCAATTTCAAAGGTTTTTCAATTTCAAAGTTTTTGTTTCAATTTCAATTTCAAAGGTTTTCAATTTCAAAAGGTTTTCAATTTCAAAGGTTTCAGTTTTAAAGGTTTTTCAATTTCAAAGGTTTTCAATTTCAAAGGTTTTTCAATTTCAAAGGTGTTTAATTTCAAAGGTTTTCAATTTCAAAGGTGTTTTTTTCAATTTCAAAAGGTGTTTTTCAATTTCAAAGGTTTTCAATTTCAAAGGTTTTTCAGTTTCAAAGGTTTTTCAATTTCAAAGGTTTCAAAGGTGTTTCAATTTCAAAGGTTTTTCAATTTCAAAGGTTTTCAATTTCAAAGGTGTTTCAATTTTAAAGGTGTTTCAAAGTTTTTTCAAATTTTTTTCAATTTCAAAGGTTTTTCAATTTCAAAGTTTTTTCAATTTCAAAGGTGTTTCAGTTTTAAAGGTTTTCAATTTCAAAGGTGTTTCAATTTTAAAGGTTTTTCAATTTCAAAGGTTTTCAATTTCAAAGGGTTTTCAATTTCAAAGGTTTTTCAATTTTCAAAGGTTTTTCAATTTCAAAGGTTTTTTTTCAAATTTCATTTCAAAAGGTGTTTCAATTTCAAAGGTTTTTCAATTTCAAAGGTGTTTCAATTTCAAAGGTTTTCAATTTCAAAGGTTTTTCAATTTCAAAGGTTTTCAATTTCAAAGGTGTTTTCAATTTCAAAAGGTTTTCAATTTCAAAGGTGTGTTTCAATTTCAAAGGTTTTTTTTTCAATTTCAAAGGTTTTTCAATTTAAAAGGTTTTCAATTTCAAAGGTTTTTCAATTTCAAAAGGTTTTTCAATTTTAAAGGTTTTTCAATTTTAAAGGTTTTCAATTTCAAAGGTTTTCAATTTCAAAAGGTTTTTCAATTTCAAAGGTTTTTCAATTTCAAAGGTGTTTCAATTTCAAAGGTTTTCAATTTTCAAAGGTGTTTCAATTTCAAAGGTTTTCAATTTCAAAGGTGTTTCAATTTCAAGGTGTTTTCAATTTCAAAGGTTTTTCAATTTCAAAGGTGTTTCAATTTTCAAAGTTTTTCAATTTCAAAGGTTTTCAATTCCAAAGGTGTTTCAATTTCAAAGGTTTTTCAATTTCTTAAAAGGTGTTTCAATTTCAAAGGTTTTTTCAATTTCAAAGGTGTTTTCAATTTCAAAGGTTTTCAATTTCAAAGGTGTTTCAATTTCAAAAGGTTTTTCAATTTCAAAGGTGTTTCAATTTCAAAGGTGTTTTCAATTTCAAAGGTTTTTCAATTTCAAAGGGTTTTTCAATTTCAAAGGTTTTCAATTTCAAGGTTTTTCAATTTCAAAGGTGTTTCAATTTCAAAGGTTTTCAATTTTTAAAGGTGTTTCAATTTCAAAGTGTTTCAATTTCAAAGGTTTTTCAATTTCAAAGGGTTTTTTCAATTTTCCAAAAGGTGTTTCAATTTCAAAGGTTTTCAATTTCAAAGGTTTTTCAATTTCAAAGGTTTTTCAATTTCAAAAGGTTTTTCAATTTCAAAAGGTGTTTCAATTTCAAAGTTTTCAATTTCAAATTTCAAAGTTTTTTCAATTTCAAAGGTTTTCAATTTCAAAGGTTTTTTTCAATTTCAAAGGTTTTTCAATTTCAAAGGTTTTTCAATTTTTTTCAATTTCAAAGGTTTTTTCAATTTCAAAAGGTGTTTCAAAGGTGTTTCAATTTTAAAGTTTTTCAATTTCAAAGGTGTTTCAATTCAAAAGGTTTTTCAATTTCAAAGGTGTTTCAATTTCAAAAGGTTTTTCAATTTCAAAGTTTTCAATTTCAAGGTGTTTCAAAAGGTTTTTCAATTTTTTCAATTTAAAGGTTTTTCAATTTCAAAGGTGTTTCAATTTCAAAGGTTTTTCAATTTCAAAGGTGTTTCAGTTTAAAAGGTTTTTCAATTTTCAAAGGTGTTTTTTCAATTTCAAAGGTTTTTCAATTTCAAAAGGTTTTTCAATTTCAAAGGTGTTTCAATTTCAAAGGTTTTTCAATTTCAAAGGTGTTTCAATTTCAAAGGTTTTTCAATTTCAAAGGTGTTTCAATTTTAAAGGTTTTTCAATTTCAAAGGTTTTTCAATTTCAAAGGTGTTTCAATTTCAAAGGTTTTTCAATTTCAAAGGTGTTTCAGTTTTAAAGGTTTTTCAATTTCAAAGGTGTTTCAATTTCAAAGGTTTTTCAATTTCAAAGGTGTTTCAATTTCAAAGGTTTTCAAAAGGTTTTCAATTTCAAAGGTTTTCAATTTCAAAAGGTTTTCAATTTCAAAGGTTTTTCAATTTCAAAGGTTTTCAATTTCAAAAGGTGTTTCAATTTTAAGGTTTTTCAATTTCAAAGGTGTTTCAATTTCAAAGGTTTTTTCAATTTCAAAGGTGTTTCAATTTCAAAGGTTTTTCAATTTCAAAGGTGTTTCAATTTCAAAGGTTTTTCAATTTCAAAGGTGTTTCAGTTTTAAAGGTTTTTCAATTTCAAAGGTTTTTCAATTTCAAAGGTTTTTCAATTTCAAAGGTGTTTCAATTTCAAAAGTTTTTTTCAATTTCAAAAGGTTTTTCAATTTCAAAGGTTTTCAATTTCAAAGTGTTTCAATTTCAAGGTTTTCAATTTCAAAAGGTTTTCAATTTCAAAGGTTTTTCAATTTCAAAGGTTTTCAATTTCAAAGGGTTTTCAATTTCAAAGGTTTTCAATTTCAAAGGTGTTTCAATTTCAAAGGTTTTCAATTTCAAAGGTTTTTCAATTTCAAAAGGTTTTCAATTTCAAAGTTTTTCAATTTCAAAGGTGTTTTTTAAAAGTTTTTTCAATTTCAAAGGTGTTTCAGTTTTAAAGGTTTTTCAATTTTTTCAATTTCAAAAGGTTTTTCAATTTCAAAGGTTTTCAATTTCAAAGGTTTTTCAATTTCAAAGGTGTTTCAATTTCAAAAGGTTTTCAATTTCAAATTTCAAAAGGTTTTTTCAATTTCAAAGGTTTTTTCAATTTCAAAAGGTTTTCAATTTCAAAGGTTTTCAATTTCAAAGGTTTCAATTTCAAAGGTTTTCAATTTCAAAAGGTGTTTCAATTTTAAAAGGTTTTCAATTTCAAAGGTTTTTCAATTTCAAAGGTTTTTCAATTTCAAAGGTTTTTCAATTTTCAAAGGTTTTTCAATTTCAAAGGTTTTTCAATTTCAAAGGTTTTTTCAATTTCAAAGTGTTTTCAATTTCAAAGGTTTTCAATTTCAAAAGGTGTTTTCAATTTAAAAAGGTTTTCAATTTCAAAAGGTGTTTCAATTTCAAAGGTTTTTCAATTTCAAAGGTTTTTCAAGTTTTCAAAAAGGTTTTTCAATTTCAGTTTTAAAGGTTTTCAATTTCAAAGGTTTTTTCAATTTCAAAGGATTTTTTCAATTTCAAAAGGTTTTTCAATTTCAAAGGTGTTTCAATTTCAAAGGTTTTTCAATTTCAAAGGTTTTCAATTTCAAGGTTTTTTTCAATTTCAAAAGGTGTTTCAATTTCAAAGGTTTTTTCAATTTCAAAGGTGTTTTTTCAATTTCAAAAGGTTTTCAATTTCAAAGGTGTTTCAGTTTTAAGGTTTTTTTTTCAATTTCAAAAGGTGTTTCAATTTCAAAGGTTTTCAATTTCAAGGTTTTTCAATTTCAAAGGGTTTCAAAGGTGTTTCAATTTCAAAGGTTTTTCAATTTCAAAAGGTTTTAAAGGTTTTTCAATTTCAAAGGTGTTTCAATTTCAAAAGGTTTTTCAATTTCAAAAGGTGTTTCAATTTCAAAAGGTTTTTCAATTTCAAAATTTCAGTTTCAAAAGGTTTTTCAATTTCAAAGGTTTTTCAATTTTCAATTTCAAAGGTTTTCAATTTCAAAGGTTTTTCAATTTCAAAGGTTTTTCAATTTCAAAGGTTTTCAATTTTAAAGGTTTTTCAATTTCAAAGGTTTTTCAATTTCAAAGTTTTTCAATTTCAAAGGTTTTCAATTTCAAAGGTGTTTCAATTTAAAGGTTTTTCAATTTCAAAGGTTTTTCAATTTCAAAAGGTTTTTCAATTTCAAAAGGTTTTCAATTTCAAAGGTTTTTCAGTTTAAAGGTTTTTCAATTTCAAAGGTTTTCAATTTCAAAAGGTTTTTCAATTTCAAAGGTTTTTCAATTTCAAAAGGTGTTTCAGTTTTCAAAGGTTTTCAATTTCAAAAGGTGTTTCAATTTCAAAGGTTTTTCAATTTCAAAGGTGTTTCAATTTCAAAGGTTTTTCAATTTCAAAGGTTTTTCAATTTCAAAAGGTGTTTTTTTCAAAGGTGTTTTCAATTTCAAAGGTTTTCAATTTCAAAGGTTTTTTTCAATTTCAAAAGGTTTTCAATTTCAAAGGTGTTTCAATTTTAAAGGTTTTTCAATTTCAAAAGGTGTTTCAATTTCAAAGGTTTTTCAATTTCAAAAAGTGTTTTCAATTTCAAGGTTTTTCAATTTCAAAAGGTGTTTCAGTTTTAAAGGTTTTCAATTTCAAAGGTGTTTCAATTTCAAAGGTTTTTCAATTTCAAAGGTGTTTCAATTTCAAGGTTTTTCAATTTCAAAGGTGTTTCAATTTCAAAGGTTTTTCAATTTCAAAGGTGTTTCAATTTCAAGGTTTTCAATTTCAAAGTGTTTCAATTTAAAAGGTGTTTTCAATTTCAAGGTGTTTCAATTTCAAAGGTTTTTCAATTTCAAAGGTCTTTCAATTTCAAAAGTGTTTTTTTAAAAGGTTTTTCAATTTCAAAGGTTTTTCAATTTCAAAATTTTTCAATTTCAAAAGGTGTTTCAATTTCAAAGGTTTTCAATTTCAAAAAGTGTTTTTCAAAGGTTTTCAATTTCAAAAGGTTTTTCAATTTCAAAGGTGTTTCAATTTCAAAGGTTTTTTCAATTTCAAAGGTTTTCAATTTCAAAGGTTTTTCAATTTCAAAAGGTTTTCAATTTCAAAGGTTTTTCAATTTCAAAGGTGTTTCAATTTCAAAGGGTTTTCAATTTCAAAGGTGTTTCAATTTCAAAGGTTTTCAATTTCAAAGGTGTTTCGGTTTTGGGGGTTTTTCAATTTCAAAGGTGTTTCAGTTTAAAGGTTTTCAATTTCAAAGGTGTTTCAGTTTAAAAGGTTTTTCAATTTCAAAGGTGTTTCAATTTCAAAAGGTTTTTCAATTTCAAAAGTGTTTTCAATTTCAAAAGGTTTTTCATTTAAAGGTTTTTCAATTTCAAAGGTTTTTCAATTTAAAAGGTTTTTCAATTTCAAAGGTGTTTCAAGTTTTTTTTTTTAAAGGTTTTTCAATTTCAAAGGTGTTTCAATTTAAAGTTTTTTCAATTTCAAAGGTGTTTCAATTTCAAAGGTTTTCAATTTCAAAAGGTTTTTCAATTTTAAAGGTTTTTCAATTTCAAAGGTGTTTCAATTTCAAAGGTTTTTTCAATTTCAAAGGTTTTCAATTTCAAAAGGTTTTTTCAATTTTTTCAATTTCAAAGGTTTTCAATTTCAAAAGGTGTTTCAATTTTAAAGGTTTTTCAATTTCAAAAGGTGTTTCAATTTCAAAGGTTTTCAATTTCAAAGGTTTTCAATTTCAAAGGTTTTTCAATTTCAAAGGTTTTCAATTTCAAAGGTGTTTCAGTTTTTAAACGTTTTTCAATTTCAAAGGTGTTTTTTTTTTAAAGTTTTTCAATTTCAAAAGGTGTTTCAATTTTAAAGGTTTTCAATTTCAAAAGTGTTTCAATTTTAAAGGTTTTTCAATTTCAAAGGTGTTTCAGTTTTAAAGTTTTTCAATTTCAAGGTGTTTCAGTTTTAAAGGTTTTTTCAATTTCAAAGGTGTTTCAATTTTAAAGGTTTTTCAATTTCAAAGGTGTTTTCAGTTTTAAAAGGTTTTTCAATTTCAAAAGGTGTTTCAATTTCAAAGGTTTTTTCAATTTCAAAGGTGTTTCAATTCAAAAGGTTTTCAATTTCAAAAGGTTTTCAATTTCAAAGGTTTTTCAATTTCAAAGGTTTTTTCAATTTCAAAGGTTTTTCAATTTCAAAGGTTTTTCAATTTCAAAGGTTTTCAATTTCAAAGGTTTTTCAATTTCAAAGGTGTTTCAAAAGGTTTTTCAATTTCAAAGGTGTTTCAATTTCAAAGTTTTTCAATTTCAAAGGTGTTTTCAGTTTTAAAGGTTTTTCAATTTCAAAGGTGTTTCAATTTCAAAGGTTTTCAATTTCAAAGGTTTTTCAGTTTCAAAGGTTTTTCAATTTCAAAGGTGTTTCAATTTCAAAGGTTTTTCAATTTCAAAGGTTTTTCAATTTAAAAGGTTTTTCAATTTCAAAGGTTTTCAATTTCAAAGGTGTTTTCAATTTCAAAGGTTTTCAATTTCAAAGGTTTTTCAATTTCAAAAGGTGTTTTTTCAAGGTTTTTCAAAAAGGTTTTTCAGTTTTAAAGGTTTTCAATTTCAAAAGGTGTTTCAATTTCAAAGGTTTTTCAATTTCAAAGGTTTTTCAATTTCAAAGGTTTTTCAATTTCAAAGGTTTTTCAATTTCAAAGGTTTTCAGTTTTAAAGGTTTTTCAATTTCAAAGGTTTCAATTTTTTTTTCAATTTCAAAGGTGTTTCAATTAAAAGGTTTTCAATTTCAAAGGTGTTTCAATTTCAAAGTTTTCAATTTCAAAGGTGTTTCAATTTCAAAGGTTTTTCAATTTCAAAGGTGTTTCAATTTCAAAGGTTTTTCAATTTCAAAGGTGTTTCAATTTCAAAGGTTTTTCAATTTCAAAAGGTGTTTCAATTTCAAAAGAGTTTTTCAATTTCAAAGGTGTTTCAATTTCAAAGGTTTTTCAATTTCAAAGGTTTTTCAATTTCAAAGGGTTTTCAATTTCAAAGGTGTTTCAATTTCAAAAGGTTTTTTTTCAAGGTGTTTTTCAAAGGTGTTTCAATTTCAAAAGTTTTTTTTCAATTTTCAAAGGTGTTTCAGTTTTTTAAAAGTTTTTTTTTTTTTTCAATTTCAAAGGTGTTTCAGTTTTTAAAGGTCTTTTTTCAATTTCAAAGGTGTTTCAATTTCAAAGGTTTTTCAGTTTTCAAAGGTTTTCAATTTCAAAGGTTTTTTCAATTTTCAAAAGGTGTTTCAATTTCAAAGGTTTTTCAATTTCAAAGGTTTTTCAATTTCAAAGGTTTTTCAATTTCAAAGGTTTTCAATTTCAAAGGTGTTTTCAATTTCAAAGGTTTTTCAATTTCAAAGGTGTTTCAATTTCAAAAGGTTTTTCAATTTCAAAAGGTGTTTCAATTTCAAATGTTTTTCAATTTCAAAGGTGTTTTTTTTTTTCAATTTCAAAGGTGTTTCAATTTCAAAAGGTTTTTCAATTTCAAAGGTTTTTCAATTTCAAAAGTGTTTCAATTTTAAAGGTTTTTTTTTCAAATTTCAAGGTTTTTCAATTTCAAAAAGGTGTTTCAATTTCAAGGTTTTTTCAATTTCAAAAGGTGTTTCAATTTCAAAGGTTTTCAATTTCAAAGGTGTTTCAATTTCAAAGGTTTTCAATTTCAAAGGTGTTTCAATTTCAAAGGTTTTTTCAATTTCAAAGGTGTTTCAGTTTTAAAGGTTTTTCAATTTCAAAGGTGTTTTTCAATTTTAAAGTTTTCAATTTCAAAGTTTTTCAATTTCAAGGTTTTTCAATTTCAAAGGTTTTTCAATTTTAAAGGTTTTTCAATTTCAAAGGTTTTCAATTTCAAAGGTTTTTCAATTTCAAAGTGTTTCAATTTTCAAAGGTTTTCAATTTCAAAGGTTTTTCAATTTCAAAGGTTTTTCAATTTCAAAGGTGTTTCAATTTCAAAGGTTTTCAATTTCAAAGGTGTTTCAATTTCAAAGGTTTTTTTCAAAGGTTTTTCAATTTCAAAGGTTTTCAATTTCAAAGGTTTTTTTAAAGGTTTTTCAATTTCAAAAGGTTTTTCAATTTCAAAGGTGTTTTCAATTTCAAAGTGTTTTTCAATTTCAAAGGTTTTTCAATTTCAAAGGTTTTTCAATTTCAAAGGTTTTTCAATTTCAAAGTGTTTTCAATTTCAAAGGTTTTTCAATTTCAAAGGTGTTTCAATTTCAAAAGTGTTTTCAATTTCAAGGGTTTTCAATTTCAAAGGTGTTTCAGTTTTAAAGGTTTTTCAAAAGGTGTTTCAATTTCAAAGTTTTTTTTTCAATTTCAAAGGGTTTTCAATTTCAAAAGGTTTTTCAATTTCAAAGGTGTTTCAATTTCAAAGGTTTTTCAATTTCAAAAGGTTTTTCAGTTTTAAAGGTTTTCAATTTCAAAGGTGTTTCAATTTCAAAGGTTTTCAATTTCAAAGGTTTTTCAATTTCAAAGTTTTCAATTTCAAGGTGTTTCAAAGGTTTTCAATTTCAAAGGTTTTTTTTTAAAGGTTTTTCAATTTCAAAAGGTTTTTCAGTTTAAAGTTTTTCAATTTTTTTCAATTTCAAAGGTTTTCAATTTCAAAGGTGTTTCAATTTCAAAGGTTTTTCAATTTCAAAGGTTTTTCAATTTCAAAGGTTTTTCAATTTTAAAGGTTTTCAATTTCAAAGTGTTTCAGTTTTAAAGGTTTTTTCAATTTCTGTGTTGTTTTTCAATTTCAAAGGTTTTTCAATTTCAAGGTTTTCAATTTTAAAGGTGTTTCAGTTTTAAGGTTTTTCAATTTCAAAGGTGTTTCAGTTTCAAAGGTTTTTCAATTTCAAAGGTGTTTTTTCAATTTTAAAGTTTTTTCAATTTCAAAGGTGTTTCAATTTCAAAGGTTTTCAATTTCAAAGGTGTTTCAATTTCAAAAGTGTTTTCAAAAAGGTTTTTCAATTTCAAAGGTTTTTCAATTTCAAAGGTTTTCAATTTCAAAGGTGTTTTTCAATTTCAAAGGTTTTTCAATTTCAAAGGTGTTTCAATTTCAAAAGGTTTTTCAATTTTTTAAAGGTCTTTTCAATTTCAAAGGTGTTTCAGTTTTAAAGGTTTTTCAATTTCAAAGGTTTTTCAATTTCAAAGGTTTTTCAATTTCAAAGGTTTTTCAATTTAAGGTTTTTTCAATTTAAAGGTGTTTTCAATTTCAAGGTTTTCAATTTCAAAGGTTTTTCAATTTCAAAGTTTTCAATTTTTTTCAATTTCAAAAGGTGTTGTTTAAAGGTTTTTCAATTTCAAAGGTTTTTCAATTTCAAAGTTTTTCAATTTCAAAGTGTTTCAATTTCAAAGGTTTTCAATTTCAAAGGTTTTTCAATTTCAAAGGTGTGTTTCAATTTCAAAAGGTTTCAGGTTTTTCAATTTCAAAGGTTTTCAATTTCAAAGGTTTTTCAATTTCAAAGTTTTTCAATTTCAAGGTTTTTCAATTTTAAAGGTTTTTCAATTTCAAAGGTTTTCAATTTCAAAGGTTTTTCAATTTCAAAGGTTTTTCAATTTCAAAGTTTTTCAATTCAAAAGGTGTTTCAGTTTTAAAGGTTTTTCAATTTCAAAGGTGTTTTCAGTTTTAAATTTTTTTTCAAAGGTTTTTCATTTCAAAGTGTTTCAATTTAAAAGTTTTTCAATTTCAAAGGTGTTTCAATTTCAAAAGTTTTTCAATTTCAAAGGTGTTTCAATTTCAAAGGCCTTTCAATTTCAAAGGTTTTCAATTTCAAGGTTTTCAATTTCAAAGGTGTTTCAATTTCAAAAGGTGTTTCAATTTCAAAGGTGTTTTTTTTCAGTTTTTTTCAATTTCAAAAGGTTTTCGTTTAAACGTTTTTCAATTTCAAAGGTGTTTCAGTTTTAAAGGTTTTTTCAATTTCAAAAGGTGTTTCAATTTAAAAGTTTTCAATTTCAAAAGGTGTTTTTTTAAAGGTTTTTAAATTTCAAAGGTTTTCAATTTCAAAGGTTTTCAATTTCAAAGGTTTTTCAATTTAAAAGGTTTTCATTTTCAAAAGTTTTCAATTTCAAAGGTGTTTCAATTTCAAAGGTTTTTCAATTTCAAAGGTGTTTTCAATTTCAAAAGGTGTTTCAATTTCAAAAAGGTTTTTCAATTTCAAGGTTTTTCAATTTCAAAGGTTTTCAATTTCAAGGTTTTCAATTTTAAAGGTTTTTCAATTTCAAAAGGTTTTTCAATTTCAAAGGTGTTTTTCAATTTCAAGGTTTTTCAATTTCAAAGGTGTTTCAGTTTTAAAGGTTTTTTCAAAGGGTTTTTTCAATTTCAAAGTTTTTTCAATTTCAAATTTCAATTTCAAAGGTTTTTTCAATTTCAAAGGTGTTTCAGTTTAAAGGTTTTTTCAATTTCAAAGGTGTTTCAATTTCAAAGGTTTTCAATTTCAAAGGTTTTTTCAGTTTTAAAGTTTTTTTTTCAATTTCAAAAGTGTTTTTCAATTTCAAAGGTTTTTCAATTTCAAAGGTTTTTCAGTTTTAAAGGTTTTTCAATTTCAAAGGTGTTTCAGTTTAAAGTTTTTTTCAATTTCAAAGGTTTTTCAATTTCAAAGGTGTTTAAAAGTTTTTCAATTTCAAAGGTGTTTCAATTTCAAAGGTTTTCAATTTCAAAAGGTGTTTAAAGGTTTTTAAAGGTGTTTCAATTTTAAAGGTTTTTTCAATTTCAAAGGTTTTTCAATTTCAAAGGTTTTTCAATTTTAAGGTTTTTCAATTTCAAAGGTTTTTCAATTTCAAAGGTTTTTCAATTTCAGGTTTTTTTCAAAGGTTTTCAATTCAAAAAGGTTTTTCAATTTTAAAGGTGTTTCAATTTCAAAGGTTTTTCAATTTCAAAGGTTTTTCAATTTCAAAGGTGTTTTCAAGGTTTTTCAATTTCAAAGGTTTTCAATTTCAAAGGTTTTCAATTTCAAAGGTGTTTTCAATTTCAAGGTTTTTCAATTTCAAAGGTTTTTTCAATTTCAAAGGTTTTTCAATTTCAAAGGTTTTTCAATTTCAAAGGTTTTCAATTTCAAAGGTGTTTTCAATTTAAAGGTTTTCAATTTCAAAGGTTTTTCAACGTTTTTCAATTTCAAAGGTGTTTTCAATTTCAAAGGTGTTTTTTTTAAGGTTTTTTTTCAATTTCAAAGGTTTTTCAATTTCAAACGTTTTTCAATTTCAAAGGTTTTCAATTTCAAAGGTTTTTCAATTTCAAAGGTTTTCAATTTCAAAGGTGTTTCAATTTCAAAGGTTTTTCAATTTCAAGGTGTTTCAGTTTCAAAGGTTTTCAATTTCAAAGTTTTTCAATTCAAGGTTTTTCAATTTCAAAGGTGTTTCAGTTTTAAGGTTTTTCAATTTCAAAGGTGTTTCAATTTTAAAGGTTTTCAATTTCAAAAGGTTTTTCAATTTTAAAGGTTTTTCAATTTCAAAGGTGTTTCAATTTAAAAAGGTTTTTCAATTTCAAAGGTGTTTCAATTTCAAAGGTTTTCAATTTCAAAAGGTGTTTCAATTTCAAAGGTTTTTTCAATTTCAAAGGTGTTTCAATTTTAAAGTTTTTCAATTTCAAAGGTGTTTTTAGTTTTAAAGGTTTTTCAATTTCAAAGGTTTTTTCAATTTCAAAGTTTTCAATTTCAAAGGTTTTTCAATTTCAAAAGGTTTTTCAATTTAAAGGTTTTTCAATTTCAATTTCAAAAGGTTTTTTTTTCAATTTCAATTTCAAAGGTTTTTTCAATTTTCAAAGGTGTTTCAATTGTTTCAATTTCAAAAGGTGTTTCAATTTCAAAGGTTTTTCAATTTCAAAGGTGTTTCAATTTTAAAGGTTTTTCAATTTCAAAGGTTTTTCAATTTTAAAGGTTTTTCCAATTTTTTTCAATTTTCAAAAGGTGTTTTCAGTTTCAAAAGGTTTTTCAATTTCAAAGGTGTTTTCAGTTTTAAAGGTTTTTCAATTTCAAAGGTGTTTCAATTTCAAAGGTTTTTCAATTTCAAAAGGTGTTTCAATTTTAAAGGTTTTTCAATTTCAAAGGTGTTTCAAAAAGGTTTTCAATTTCAAAGGTTTTTTTTTCAATTTCAAGGTTTTCAATTTCAAAGTGTTTTTTCAAAGGTTTTCAATTTCAAAGGTTTTTCAATTTCAAAAGGTTTTTCAATTTCAAAGGTGTTTCAATTTTAAAGGTTTTCAATTTCAAAGGTGTTTCAATTTCAAGTTTTTCAATTTCAAAGGTGTTTCAATTTTAAAGGTTTTTCAATTTCAAAGGTTTTTTCATTTTTCAAGGTTTTCAATTTCAAAGGTTTTTCAATTTCAAAGGTTTTCAATTTCAAAGGTTTTTTCAATTTCAAAGGTTTTTCAATTTTAAAGGTTTTTCAATTTCAAAGGTTTTTCAATTTCAAAGGTTTTTCAGTTTTCAAAGGTTTTCAATTTCAAAGGTGTTTTCAATTTCAAAGGGTTTTTTCAATTTCAAGGTGTTTCAATTTTAAAGGTTTTCAATTTCAAAGGTGTTTCAATTTCAAAGGTTTTTCAATTTCAAAGGTTTTTTTTTCAATTTAAAGGTTTTCAATTTCAAAGGTGTTTCAAATTTTCAATTTCAAGTTTTTTCAATTTAAAAGGTGTTTCAATTTAAAAGGTTTTTCAATTTCAAAGGTGTTCAATTTTAAAAGGTTTTTCAATTTTAAAAGGTTTTTAATTTCAAAGGTTTTTTCAATTTCAAAGTTTTTCAATTTCAAGGTTTTTCAATTTCAAAAGGTGTTTCAATTTAAAAGGTTTTCAATTTCAAGGTTTTCAATTTCAAGGTTTTTTCAATTTCAAAGGTTTTCAATTTCAAAGGTTTTTTCAATTTCAGTGGTTTTCAATTTCAAAAGGTTTTTCAATTTCAAAGGTGTTTCAATTTTAAAGTTTTTTTCAATTTCAAAGGTGTTTCAATTCAAAGGTTTTTCAATTTCAAAGGTTTTTCAATTTCAAAGGTTTTTCAATTTCAAAGGTTTTCAATTTCAAAGGTTTTTCAATTTCAAAGGTGTTTTTCAATTTTTCAAAGGTTTTTCAATTTCAAAAGGTGTTTCAGTTTAAAGGTTTTTTTTCAATTTCAAAAGGTGTTTTCAATTTCAAAGGTTTTTTCAATTTCAAAGGTTTTCAATTTCAAAGGTTTTTCAATTTCAAAGGTTTTCAATTTCAAAGGTTTTTCAATTTAAAGGTTTTTTCAAATTTCAAAGGTTTTTCAATTTCAAAGGTTTTCAATTTCAAAGGGTTTTTCAATTTCAAAGGTGTTTCAATTTTAAAGGTTTTCATTTCAATTTAAAGGTTTTTCAATTTCAAAGGTTTTTTCAATTTCAAGGTTTTCAATTTCAAATGTTTCAATTTCAAAGGTGTTTTCAATTTCAAAAGGTTTTTCAATTTTGTTTTTCAGTTTTCAAAAGGTTTTTCAATTTCAAAGGTGTTTCAATTTCAAAGGTTTTTTTTCAATTTCAGTTTTAAAGGTTTTCAATTTCAAAGGTTTTCAATTTTAAAGGTTTTTCAATTTCAAAGGTTTTTCAATTTTAAAGGTTTTCAATTTCAAAGGTGTTTTTTCAATTTCAAAGGTGTTTCAGTTTTAAAGGTTTTTCAATTTCAAAGGTTTTTTAAGGTTTCAATTTCAAAGGTGTTTCAATTTCAAAGGTTTTTCAATTTCAAAGGTGTTTCAATTCAAAAGGTTTTTCAATTTCAAAGGTTTTCAATTTCAAAGGTTTTTCAATTTCAAAGGTGTTTTTCAATTTAAAAGTGTTTTTTCAAAGGTTTTCAAAAAGGTTTTCAATTTCAAAGGTTTTTCAATTTCAAAAGGTTTTTCAATTTCAAAGGTTTTCAATTTTAAAGGTTTTCAATTTCAAAGGTTTTTCAATTTCAAAAGGGTTTTCAATTTCAAAGGTTTTTTCAATTTCAAAGGTTTTTCAATTTCAAAAGGTGTTTTCAGGCTTTTCAAAGTTTTCAATTTCAAGGTTTTCAGTTTCAAAGTTTTTTCAATTTCAAAGGGTTTTCAATTTCAAAGGTGTTTCAATTTCAAAAGTATTTTTCAATTTCAAAGGTGTTTTTTCAATTTCAAGGTTTTTCAATTTCAAAGTGTTTTCAGTTTTTAAAGGTTTTCAATTTCAAAGGTTTAACAATTTAAAAAGGTTTTCAATTTAAAGGTTTTCAATTTCAAAGGTTTTTCAATTTCAAAAGGTGTTTCAATTTCAAAGGTTTTCAATTCAAAAGGTTTTCAATTTAAAGGTTTTTCAATTAAAAAGGTGTTTTCAATTTCAAACGTTTTTCAATTTCATTTTCAAAGGTTTTTCAATTTCAAAGGTGTTTCAATTTCAGGTTTTTCAATTTCAAGGTTTTCAGTTTTCAAGGTTTTTTCAAAGGTTTTTAAATTTCAAAAGGTGTTTCAATTTTAAAGGTTTTTCAATTTCAAAGGTGTTTCAATTTCAAAGGTTTTTCAATTTCAAAGGTGTTTCAATTTCAAAGGTTTTTCAATTTCAAAGGTGTTTCAATTTCAAAAGGTTTTTCAATTTCAAAGGTGTTTCAATTTCAAAAAGGTGTTTCAATTTAAAGGTTTTTCAATTTCAGGTTTTTCAATTTTAAAGGTGTTTCAATTCAAAAGGTTTTTCAATTTCAATTTAAAAGGTTTTTCAATTTCAAAGGTGTTTTCAGTTTTAAAGGTTTTCAATTTCAAAAGGTGTTTCAATTCAAAGGTTTTTCAATTTCAAAGGTGTTTTCAGTTTTAAAGGTTTTTCAATTTCAAAGGTGTTTCAAGGTTTTTCAATTTCAAAAGTGTTTTTTTTTCAATTTCAAAGTGTTTTCAATTTCAAGTTTTTTTCAAAATTTCAAAAGGTTTTTCAATTTCAAAGGTTTTTCAATTTCAAAGGTGTTTCAATTTCAAAGGTTTTCAATTTCAAAAGGTTTTTCAATTTCAAAAGGTGTTTCAATTTCAAAAGGTGTTTCAATTTTAAAGGTTTTTCAATTTCAAAGGTTTTCAATTTCAAAGGTGTTTCAATTTCAAAAGGTTTTCAATTTCAAAGGTTTTTCAATTTCAAGGTTTTTCAATTTCAAAAGGTGTTTCAATTTCAAAGGTCTTTCAATTTCAAGGTTTTCAATTTCAAAGGTTTTCAATTTCAAAGGTTTTTTCAATTTCAAAAGGTGTTTCAGTTTTTAAAAAGGTTTTTCAATTTCAAAGGTGTTTCAATTTCAAAGGTTTTTTCAATTTCAAAGGTGTTTCAATTTCAGTTGTTTTTCAATTTCAAAGGTGTTTCAATTTCAAAGGTTTTTCAATTTCAAAAGGTTTTTCAATTTCAAAGGTTTTTCAATTTCAAAGGTGTTATGTTTTAAAGGTTTTTTCAATTTCAAAGGTGTTTCAATTTCAAAGGTTTTCAATTTCAAAGTGTTTCAGTTTTCAAAGGTTTTTCAATTTTTAAAGGTGTTTTCAATTTCAAAGTTTTCAATTTCAAAGGTGTTTCAATTTTAAAGGTTTTTCAATTTCAAAGGTGTTTCAGTTTTAAGGTTTTTCAATTTCAAAAGGTGTTTCAGTTCAAAGTTTTTTCAATTTTCAAAGGTGTTTCAATTTCAAAGTTTTCAATTTCAAAGTTTTCAATTTTAAAGGTTTTCAATTTCAAAGGTGTTTCAATTTCAAGGTTTTCAATTTCAAAGGTGTTTCAATTTCAAAGGTTTTTCAATTTCAAGGTGTTTCAGTTTTTAAGGTTTTTCAATTTTCAAGGTGTTTCAATTTTAAAGGTTTTCAATTTCAAAGGTGTTTCAATTTCAAAAGTTTTTCAATTTCAAAAGGTGTTTCAATTTCAAAGGTTTTTCAATTTCAAAGGTGTTTCAGTTTTAAAGGTTTTCAATTTCAAAGGTTTTTCAATTTCAAAGGTGTTTCAATTTCAAAGGTTTTCAATTTCAAAGGTGTTTTCAGTTTTAAAGGTTTTTCAATTTCAAAGGTGTTTCAATTTTAAAGGTTTTTCAATTTCAAAGGTGTTTCAATTTCAAAAAGGTCTTTCAATTTCAAAGGTGTTTCAATTTTAAAGGTTTTTTTTCAAAGGTGTTTCAATTTCAAGGTTTTCAATTTCAAAGGTTTTTCAATTTCAAGGTTTTTCAATTTCAAAGGTGTTTCAATTTCAAAGGGTTTTCAATTTCAAAGGTGTTTCAATTTCAAAGGTTTTTCAATTTCAAAGGTGTTTTCAATTTCAAAGGTTTTTCAATTTCAAAGGTGTTCAGTTTTAAAGGTTTTCAATTTCAAAGGTGTTTCAATTTCAAAGGTTTTTCAATTTCAAAGGTGTTTCAATTTTCAAGGTTTTTTCAATTTCAAAGGTTTTTCAATTTCAAAGGTTTCAATTTCAAAGGTGTTTCAATTTTAAAGGTTTTTCAATTTTCAAGGTTTTCAGTTTCAAAGGTTTTCAATTTCAAAGGTGTTTCATTTTCAAAGTGTTTTCAATTTCAAAAGGTGTTTCAGTTTCAAGGTTTTTCAATTTCAAAGGTGTTTCAGTTTCAAAGGTTTTTCAATTTCAAAGGTGTTTCAGTTTAAAGGTTTTTTCAATTTCAAGGTGTTTCAGTTCAAAGGTTTTTCAATTTCAAAGGTGTTTTCAATTTCAAAGGTTTTCAATTTCAAAGGTGTTTCAGTTTCAAAGGTTTTCAATTTCAAAAGGTGTTTCAGTTTTAAAAGGTTTTTCAATTTCAAAGGTGTTTCAATTTCAAAGGTTTTCAATTTCAAAGGTTTTTCAATTTCAAAGTTTTTCAATTTCAAAGGTGTTTCAATTTCAAAAGGTTTTTTCAATTTCAAAGGTTTTTCAATTTCAAGGTGTTTCAATTTCAAAGTTTTTTCAATTTAAAAAGGTTTTTCAATTTCAAAGTTTTTCAATTTCAAGGTGCTTTTCAATTTCAAAGTTTTTTTCAATTTCAAAGGTGTTTCAATTTCAAAGGTTTTCAATTTCAAAAGGTGTTTCAATTTTAAAGGTTTTTCAATTTCAAAGGTGTTTCAATTTCAAAGGTTTTCAATTTCAAAGGTTTTTCAATTTTAAAGGTTTTCAATTTCAAAGGTTTTTCAATTTCAAAGGTTTTTCAATTTCAAAGTTTTTTCAATTTCAAAGGTGTTTCAATTTTAAAGGTTTTTTCAATTTCAAAGGTGTTTCAATTTCAAAAAGGTTTTTCAATTTCAAAGGTGTTTCAATTTCAAAGGTTTTCAATTTCAAAAGGTGTTTCAATTTCAAAGGTTTTCAATTTCAAAGGTTTTTTCAGTTTTAAAGGTTTTTCAATTTCAAAAAGGTGTTTCAATTTTAAAGGTTTTTCAATTTCAAAGGTGTTTCAATTTCAAAGGTTTTTCAATTTCAAAGGTTTTTCAATTTCAAAGGTTTTTCAATTTCAAAGGTGTTTTTGTTTCAAAAGGTTTTCAATTTCAAAGGTGTTTCAATTTAAAGGTTTTCAATTTCAAGGTGTTTCAATTTCAAAAGGTTTTTCAATTTCAAAGGTGTTTCAATTTAAAGGTTTTCAATTTCAAAAGGTGTTTCAGTTTTAAAGGTTTTTCAATTTCAAAAGGTGTTTCAATTTTCAAAGGTTTTCAATTTCAAAAGGGTTGTTTCAATTTCAAAAAGTTTTTTCAATTTAAGGTTTCAATTTCAAAGGTGTTTCAATTTCAAAGGTTTTTCAATTTCAAAGGTTTTCAATTTCAAAAGGTTTTTCAATTTCAAGGTGTTTCAATTTCAAAGGTTTTTCAATTTCAAAAGGTGTTTCAGTTTTAAGGTTTTTCAATTTCAAAGGTGTTTCAGTTTCAAAGGTTTTTCAATTTCAAAGGTTTTCAATTTCAAAGGTTTTCAATTTCAAAGGTTTTTCAATTTCAAAGGTGTTTCAATTTCAAAGGTTTTTCATTTCAAAAGGTGTTTCAATTTCAAAGGTTTTTCAATTTCAAAGGTGTTTCAATTTCAAAGGTTTTTCAATTTCAAAGGTTTTTCAATTTCAAAAGGTTTTTCAATTTCAAAGGTTTTCAATTTCAAAGGTTTTTCAATTTCAAAAGGTGTTTCAATTTCAAAGGTTTTCAATTTCAAAAGGTTTTCAATTTCAAAGTTTTCAAAAAAAAGGTTTTTTCAATTTCAAAGTGTTTTCAGTTTTAAAGGTTTTTCAATTTCAAAAGGTTTTTCAATTCAAAAGGTGTTTCAGTTTCAAAGGTTTTCAATTTCAAAAGGTGTTTCAATTTTAATGTTTTAATTTCAAAAGGTGTTTCAGTTTTAAAAAGGTGTTTTCAGTTTTCAAAGGTTTTTCAATTTCAAGGTTTTCAATTTCAAAAATTTCAAAAGGTGTTTCAATTTTAAAAGGTTTTTCAATTTCAAAAGGTGTTTCAATTTCAAAAGGTTTTCAATTTCAAAGGTTTTCAATTTCAAAGGTTTTCAATTCAAAAGGTTTTAGTTTTAAAGGGTGTTTTCAATTTCAAGGTTTTTCAATTTCAAAAGGTGTTTCAATTTTAAAGGTTTTTTCGGTTTTAAATTTCAAAAAGTTTTTCAATTTCAAAGGTTTTCAATTTAAAGGTTTTCAATTTCAAAGGTGTTTTCAATTTCAAGGTTTTTCAATTTCAAAGGTGTTTTCAATTTCAAAGGTTTTCAATTTCAAAAGGTGTTTCAATTTCAAGTGTTTTCAATTTCAAAGGTGTTTCAATTTCAAAGGTTTTTCAATTTCAAAGGTTTTTCAATTTCAAAGGTTTTTCAATTTAAAAAAGGTTTTCAATTTCAAAGGTTTTTCAATTTCAAAGGTTTTCAATTTCAAGGTTTTTCAATTTCAAAGGTGTTTCAATTTCAAAGGGTTTTCAATTTCAAAAGGTTTTTCAATTTCAAAGGTTTTCAATTTCAAAGGTTTTTCAATTTCAAAGGTGTGTTTAAAGTTTTTCAATTTCAAAGGTGTTTCAGTTTTAAAGGTTTTTCAATTTCAAAGGTGTTTCAGTTTTAAAGGTTTTTCAATTTCAAAGGTGTTTCAATTTCAAAGGTTTTCAATTTCAAAGGTGTTTCAATTTCAAAGGTTTTTCAATTTCAAAGGTGTTTCAATTTTAAACGTTTTCAATTTCAAAGGTTTTTTCAATTTCAAAAGTTTTTTTCAATTTCAAAAAGGTGTTTCAGTTTTAAAAGGTTTTTTTTCAAAGGTTTTTCAAAAGTGTGTTTCAGTTTAAAGGTTTTTCAATTTCAAAGGTTTTCATTTTCAAGGTTTTTTCAATTTCAAAGGTGTTTAAGGTTTTTAATTTCAAAAGGTTTTCAATTTCAAAGGTTTTTCAATTTCAAAGGTTTTTCAATTTCAAAGGTGTTTTCAATTTCAAAGGTTTTCAATTTCAAAGGTTTTTCAATTTTAAAGGTTTTTCAATTTCAAAAGGTTTTTTTCAATTTCAAAAAGGTTTTTCAATTTCAGGTTTTCAATTTCAAAGGTGTTTCAATTTCAAAGGTTTTTCAATTTCAAAAGGTTTTCAATTTCAAGGTGTTTTTCAATTTCAAAGGTTTTTCAATTTCAAAGGTGTTTCAGTTTCAATGGTTTTCAATTTCAAAAGGTGTTTCAGTTTTAAGGTTTTCAATTTCAAGGTGTTTCAATTTCAAAGGTTTTTCAATTTCAAAAGGTGTTTTCAATTTAAAGGTTTTTTTTCAATTTCAAAGGGTTTTCAATTTAAAGGTTTTTTCAATTTCAAAAAGGTGTTTCAATTTCAAAGGTTTTTCAATTTCAAAAGGTGTTTCAATTTCAAAGGTTTTCAATTTCAAAGGTTTTTCAATTTCAAAGGTTTTCAGTTTCAAAGGTTTTTCAATTTCAAAGGTGTTTTTTCAATTTCAAAAGGTGTTTCAATTTCAAAGGTTTTTCAATTTCAAAGGTGTTTTCAATTTCAAAAGTTTTCAATTTCAAAAGGTGTTTCAATTTCAAAGGTTTTTCAATTTCAAAGGTGTTTCAGTTTTCAAAAGGTTTTTCAATTTCAAAGGTGTTTCAATTTCAAAGGTTTTTCAATTTCAAAGGTGTTTCAATTTCAAGGTTTTCAATTTCAAAAGGTGTTTCAATTTTAAAGGTTTTTCAATTTCAAAGGTGTTTCAATTTAAAGATTCTTTTTTCAATTTCAAGGTGTTTCAGTTTCAAAGGTTTTCAATTTCAAGGTTTTCAATTTCAAAGGTGTTTCAATTTTCAAGGTTTTTCAATTTCAAAGGTGTTTCAATTTCAAGGTTTTCAATTTCAAAGGTTTTTTGTTTCAGTTTTTTAAAGGTTTTTCAATTTCAAAGGTGTTTCAATTTAAGGTTTTTCAATTTCAAAGGTTTTTCAATTTCAAAGGTTTTCAATTTCAAAGGTTTTCAATTTCAAAAGGTTTTTCAATTTCAAAGGTTTTTTCAATTTCAAAGGTTTTCAATTTCAAGGTTTTTTCAATTTCAAAAGGTGTTTCAATTTTAAAGGTTTTTCAATTTCAAAGGTGTTTCAATTTTAAAGGTTTTTCAATTTCAAAGGTGTTTTCAATTTTAAAGGTTTTTTCAATTTCAAAGGTTTTTCAATTTAAAGGTTTTTGTTTCAAGGTGTTTTTTAGGTTTTTCAATTTCAAAGGTGTTTCAATTTCAAAGGTTTTTCAATTTCAAAGGTTTTTCAAAGTTTTTTGCTCTTTTTTCAAAAGGTGTTTCAATTTAAAGGTGTTTCAATTTCAAAGTGTTTCAATTTCAAAAGGTTTTTCAATTTCAAAGTGTTTCAATTTCAAGGTTTTTTCAATTTCAAAGGTGTTTCAATTTCAAAGTTTTTTCAATTTCAAAGGTGTTTCAATTTCAAGGTTTTCAATTTCAAAGGTGTTTTTTTTTTTTTTTTCAATTTCAAAGGTGTTTCAATTTCAAAGGTTTTTCAATTTCAAAGGTGTTTCAGTTTTCAAGGTTTTTCAATTTCAAAAGGTGTTTCAATTTCAAAGGTTTTCAATTTCAAAAGGTGTTTCAGTTTCAAAGGTTTTCAATTTCAAAAGGTGTTTCAATTTCAAAGTTTTTCAATTTCAAAGGTGTTTCAATTTCAAAGGTTTTCAATTTCAAAGGTGTTTCAATTTCAAAGGTTTTTCAATTTCAAAGTGTTTCAATTTTTTTCAATTTCAAAGGTTTTCAATTTCAAAGGTGTTTTCAATTTCAAAAGTTTTCAATTTCAAAGGTGTTTTTCAATTTCAAAGGTTTTCATTTCAAAAGGTTTTTCAATTTCTGTGTTTTTTCAAAAGGTTTCAATTTCAAGGTGTTTCAATTTCAAGGTTTTTCAATTTCAAAGGTTTTTCAATTTCAAGGTTTTTCAATTAAAAAGGTGTTTCAATTTCAAAGGTTTTTCAATTTCAAAGGTGTTTCAATTTCAAAAGGTTTTTTCAATTTCAAAGGTTTTCAATTTCAAAGGTGTTTCAATTTTAAAGGTGTTTCAATTTCAAAAGGTTTTTCAATTTCAAAGGTGTTTCAATTTCAAAAGTTTTTCAATTTCAAAGGTTTTCAATTTCAAAGGTTTTCAATTTCAAAGGTGTTTCAGTTTAAAGGTTTTTCAATTTCAAAAGGTGTTTCAATTTCAAAGGTTTTTCAATTTCAAAATTTTTCAATTTCAAGGTTTTTCAATTTCAAAGGTTTTTTCAATTTCAAGGTTTTCAATTTCAAAAAGGTGTTTCAATTTCAAAGGTTTTCAATTTCAAAAGGTTTTTCAATTTCAAAAGGTTTTTTCAATTTCAAGGTTTTTCAATTTCAAGGTAAACGTTTTTCAATTTCAAAGGTTTTCAATTTCAAAGGTGTTTCAATTTCAAAGTTTTTTCAATTTCAAAAGGTTTTCAATTTCAAGGTTTTTCAATTTCAGGTGTTTCAATTTCAAAGGTTTTCAATTTCAAAGGTGTTTCAGTTTTAAAGGTTTTTCAATTTCAAAGGTGTTTCAGTTTTTAAAGTTTTTCAATTTCAAAGGTGTTTCAGTTTTAAGGTTTTCAATTTTTTTCAATTTTAAAGGTTTTTCAATTTCAAAAGGTGTTTCAATTTCAAAGGTTTTCAATTTCAAAAGGTGTTTTCAATTTTCAAAGGTTTTCAATTTCAAAGGTGTTTCAATTTCAAGGTTTTCAATTTCAAAGGTTTTTCAATTTCAAAGGTCTTTTTTTCAAGGTTTTTCAATTTCAAAGGTTTTTCAATTTCAAAAAGGTGTTTCAATTTAAAGGGTTTTCAATTTCAAAAGGTGTTTTCAGTTTTAAAGGTTTTTCAATTTCAAAGGTGTTTCAATTTCAAAGGTTTTCAATTTCAAAAAGGTTTTCAATTTCAAAGGTTTTCAATTTCAAAGGTTTTCAATTTCAAAAGGTTTTCAATTTCAAAGGTTTTCAATTTTAAAAGTTTTTTCATTTCAAAGGTTTTCAATTTCAAAGGTTTTTCAATTTCAAAAGGTTTTCAATTTCAAGGTGTTTCAATTTCAAAGGTTTTTTTCAATTTCAAAGGTTTTCAATTTCAAAGGTTTTTCAATTTCAAAGGTGTTTCAATTTCAAGGTTTTCAATTTCAAAGGTGTTTCAATTTCAAAGGTTTTTCAATTTCAAAAGGTGTTTCAATTTCAAGGTTTTTCAATTTCAAAAGGTTTTTCAATTTCAAAGGTTTTTCAATTTCAAAGTTTTTCAATTTCAAGGTTTTTCAATTTCAAAGGTTTTCAATTTTAAAGGTTTTTCAATTTCAAAAGGTTTTCAATTTCAAAGGTTTTTCAATTTCAAAGGTGTTTCAATTTCAAGGTTTTCAATTTCAAAAGTGTTTCAATTCAAAAGGTTTTTCAATTTCAAAGGTGTTTCAATTTCAAAGGTTTTCAATTTCAAAGGTGTTTCAATTTCAAAGGTGTTTCAATTTCAAAGGTTTCAGTTTCAAAGGTTTTCAATTTCAAAGGTGTTTCAGTTTTAAAGGTTTCAATTTCAATTTCAATTTAAAGGTGTTTTTTTTTTCAATTTCAAAGTTTTTCAATTTCAAAGGTGTTTCAATTTCAAAAGGTTTTTTTCAATTTCAAAAGGTGTTTCAATTTTAAAAGGTTTTCAATTTCAAAAGGTTTTCAATTTCAAAGTGTTTCAATTTAAGGGTTTTTCAATTTCAAAGGTGTTTTCAATTTCAAAGGTTTTTCAATTTCAAAGGTGTTTTCAATTTCAAAAGGTGTTTCAATTTGAGTGTTTTCAATTTCAAAGGTTTTCAATTTCAAAGGTGTTTTCAATTTCAAGGTTTTTCAATTTTCAAAAGGTTTTTCAATTTCAAAGGTTTTTCAATTTCAAAGGTTTTCAATTTCAAAGGTTTTTTCAATTTCAAAGGTTTTCAATTTCAAAGGTTTTTCAATTTCAAAGTTTTCAATTTCAAAAGGTGTTTTCAATTTCAAAAGGTTTTTCAATTTCAAAGGTTTCAATTTCAAGGTTTTTTCAATTTCAAAGGTGTTTTCAATTTCAAAGGTTTTTCAATTTCAAAGGTGTTTCAATTTCAAAGGTTTTTCAATTTCAAAGGTGTTTTCAATTTTAAAGGTTTTTCAATTTCAAAGGTGTTTCAGTTTAAAGGTTTTCAATTTCAAAGGTTTTTCAATTTTAAAGGTTTTTCAATTTCAAAAGGTGTTTCAATTTTAAGGTTTTCAATTTCAGGTTTTTTTTCAATTTCAAAGTTTTTCAATTTCAAAGGTTTTTCAATTTCAAGGTTTTCAATTTCAAAGGTTTTTCAAAAAAGGTTTTCAATTTCAAAAGGTGTTTCAATTTCAAAGGTTTTTCAATTTCAAAGGTGTTTCAATTTCAAAGGTTTTTCAATTTCAAGTGTTTTCAATTTTCAAAGGTTTTTCAATTTCAAAGGTGTTTCAATTTCAAAGGTTTTCAATTTCAAAGGTGTTTCAATTTCAAAGGTTTTTCAATTTCAAAGTTTTTCAATTTCAAAAAGGTTTTCAATTTCAAAGGTTTTTCAATTTCAAAGGTGTTTTCAATTTTAAGGTTTTTCAATTTCAAAGGTGTTTCAATTTCAAAGGTTTTCAATTTCAAAAGGTGTTTCAATTTCAAAGGTTTTTCAATTTCAAAAGGTGTTTCAATTTCAAGGTTTTCAATTTCAAAGGTGTTTCAATTTCAAAGTTTTCAATTTCAAAGGTGTTTCAGTTTTAAGGTTTTTCAATTTCAAAGGTGTTTCAATTTCAAAAAGGTTTTCAATTTCAATTTCAAAAGGTTTTCAATTTCAAGGTGTTTCAATTTCAAGGTGTTTCAATTTCAAAGGTTTTTCAATTTCAAAGGTTTTTCATTTTAAAGGTTTTCAATTTCAAAGGTTTTTTCAATTTTCAAAGGTTTTCAATTCAAAAGGTGTTTTCAATTTCAAAAGGTTTTTCAATTTCAAAGGTGTTTCAGTTTCAAAGTTTTTCAATTTCAAAGGTTTTTCAATTTTCAAAAGGTGTTTCAATTTCAAGGTTTTTTTTCAATTTCAAAGGTTTTCAATTTCAAAAGGTTTTTCAATTTCAAAGGTTTTTCAATTTAAAGGTTTTTCAATTTCAAAGGTGTTTCAATTTCAAAGGTTTTTCAATTTCAAAGTGTTTCAGTTTTAAAGGTTTTCAATTTCAAAGGTGTTTCAATTTCAAAGGTTTTTTCAATTTCAAAGGTGTTTCAATTTCAAAGGTTTTCAATTTTTAAAGGTTTTTCAATTTCAAAGGTTTTTCAATTTCAAAGGTGTTTCAATTTCAAAGGTTTTCAATTTCAAAGGTTTTTTCAATTTCAAAGGTTTTTCAATTTCAAAGGTGTTTCAATTTCAAAGGTTTTTCAATTTCAAAGGTGTTTTCAATTTCAAAGGTTTTTCAATTTCAAAGGTGTTTCAATTTCAAAGGTTTTTCAATTCAAAAGGTGTTTCAATTTCAAAGGTTTTTCAATTTCAAAGGTGTTTCAATTTCAAGGTTTTTTCAGTTTTAAAGGTTTTCAATTTCAAAAGGTGTTTCAATTTCAAAAGGTTTTTCAATTTCAAGGTGTTTTCAGTTTTCAAAAGGTGTTTCAATTTAAAAGGTTTTTCAATTTCAAAAGGTGTTTCAATTTCAAAGGTTTTTTCAATTTCAAAAGGTTTTTCAATTTCAAAGGTTTTTCAATTTCAAAGGTTTTTCAATTTCAAAGGTTTTTCAATTTCAAAGGTTTTTCAATTTGGTTTTCAATTTCCAAGGTGTTTCAATTTTAAAAGGTTTTTCAATTTCAAAAGGTGTTTCAGTTTTAAAGGTTTTTCAATTTCAAGGTGTTTCAGTTCAAAAGGTTTTCAATTTCAAAGGTGTTTCAATTTCAAAAGGTTTTCAATTTCAAAAGGTGTTTCAATTTAAAGGTTTTCAATTTCAAAGGTGTTTCAATTTTAAAGGTTTTTCAATTTCAAAGGTGTTTCAGTTTAAAGGTTTTCAATTTCAAAGGTTTTTCAATTTCAAAGGTTTTTCAATTTTAAAGGTTTTTTTTTTCAAAGTTTTCAATTTCAAAGGTTTTTCAATTTCAAAGGTGTTTCAATTTCAAGGTTTTCAATTTCAAGGTTTTTCAATTTCAAGGTTTTCAATTTAAAGGTTTTTCAATTTCAAAAGGTGTTTCAATTTCAAAGGTTTTTCAATTTCAAAAGGTTTTCAATTTTCAAAGGTTTTCAATTTCAAAGGTTTTCAATTTCAAAAGGTTTTTCAATTTCAAAGGGTGTTTTTTCAAGCATTTTTTTCAAAGTGTGTTTTCAATTTCAAAGGATTTTCAATTTCAAAGGTTTTTCAATTTCAAAGGTTTTTCAATTTCAAAAGGTGTTTCAGTTTAAAGGTTTTTCAATTTCAAAGGTTTTTCAATTTTCAAAGGTTTTTCAATTTCAAAGGTGTTTCAGTTTTCAAAGGTTTTCAATTTCAAAAGGTGTTTCAATTTCAAGGTTTTTCAATTTCAAAGGTGTTTCAATTTCAAAGGTTTTTCAATTTCAAAGGTGTTTCAATTTCAAAGGTTTTTCAATTTCAAAGGTGTTTCAGTTTTAAAGGTTTTTTCAATTTCAAAAGGTGTTTCAATTTCAAGGGTTTTCAATTTCAAAGGTGTTTCAATTTCAAAGTTTTTCAATTTCAAAAGGTGTTTCAGTTTTCAAGGTTTTTCAATTTCAAAGGTTTCAATTTCAAGGTTTTTCAATTTCAAAGGTGTTTCAGTTTTAAAGGTTTTTCAATTTCAAAGGTGTTTCAATTTCAAAAGGTTTTTCAATTTCAAAGGTGTTTCAATTTCAAAAGTTTTTTCAATTTCAAAGGTTTCAATTTCAAAGGTTTTTCAATTTCAAAAGGTTTTTCAATTTTAAAGGTTTTCAATTTCAGGTTTTTCAATTTCAAGGTGTTTCAATTTCAAAGGTTTTCAATTTCAAAGGTGTTTCAGTTTCAAAGGTTTTTTTTCAAGGTGTTTCAATTTCAAAGGTTTTTCAATTTCAAAAGGTTTTCAATTTCAAAGGTTTTTCAAAGGTGTTTCAATTTCAAAGGTGTTTCAATTTCAAAGGTGTTTCAATTTCAAAGGTTTTTCAATTTCAAAGGTTTTTCAATTTCAAAAGGTGTTTCAGTTTTTTAAAGGTTTTCAATTTCAAAGGTGTTTCAATTTCAAAGGTTTTTCAATTTCAAAGGTGTTTCAGTTTCAAAGGTTTTTCAATTTCAAAGGTGTTTTTCAATTTAAAGGTTTTTCAATTTCAAAGTGGTTTTCAATTTCAAAGGTTTTCAATTTCAAAGGTGTTTCAATTTCAAAGGTTTTCAATTTCAAAGGTGTTTCAATTTCAAAAGGTCTTTCAATTTTCAAAGGTGTTTCAATTTCAAAAGGTTTTCAATTTTAAACGTTTTTTTCAATTTCAAAGGTTTTTCAATTTCAGGTTTTCAATTTCAAAGGTGTTTCAGTTTTAAAGGTTTTTTTCAATTTAAAATTTCAAAGGTTTTCAATTTCAAAGGTTTTCAATTTCAAAGGTGTTTCAATTTCAAAGGTTTTTTCAGTTTCAAAGGTTTTCAATTTCAAAGGTTAAAGGTTTTCAATTTCAAAGGTGTTTCAATTTTAAAGGTTTTTCAATTTCAAAGGTGTTTCAATTTCAAAAGGTTTTTCAATTTCAAAGGTTTTTCAATTTCAAAGGTTTTCAATTTCAAGGTGTTTCAATTTCAAAGTTTTTCAATTTCAAAGGTTTTCAATTTCAAAGCGTTTTCAATTTCAAGTTGTGTTTCAGTTTCAAAGGTGTTTCAATTTCAAAAGGTGTTTCAGTTTTAAGGTTTTTCAATTTCAAAGGTGTTTCAATTTCAAAGGTTTTTCAATTTCAAAGGTGTTTCAATTTTAAGGTTTTTCAATTTCAAAGGTGTTTCAATTTCAAAGGTTTTTCAATTTCAAGGTGTTTCAATTTCAAAGGTTTTCAATTTCAAAGGTTTTCAATTTCAAAGGTTTTTCAATTTTTAAAGGTTTTTCAAATTTCAAAGGTGCTTTTTTTCAATTTCAATTTCAAAGGTGTTTCAGTTTCAAGGTTTTCAATTTCAAAGGTGTTTCAATTTCAAAGGTTTTTTCAATTTCAAAGGTTTTTTCAATTTTTTAAAGGTTTTTCAATTTCAAAGGTTTTTCAATTTCAAAGGTGTTTTTTCAAGGTTTTTTTCAAAAGGTTTTCAATTTCAAAAAGGTGTTTCAATTTCAAAGGTTTTTTTTCAATTTCAAAGGTTTTTTCAATTTCAAAGGTGTTTCAATTTCAAAGGTTTTCAATTTCAAAGGTGTTTCAATTTCAAAAGGTTTTTCAATTTCAAAGGTGTTTCAGTTTTAAAGGTTTTCAATTTCAAAGGTGTTTCAATTTTAAAGGTTTTTCAATTTCAAAGGTGTTTCAATTTCAAAGGTTTTCAATTTCAAAGGTGTTTTCAGTTTTAAAGGTTTTTCAATTTCAAAGGTGTTTCAGTTTAAAGGTTTTTCAATTTCAAAGGTGTTTCAATTTCAAAGGTTTTTCAATTTCAAGGTGTTTCAATTTCAAAGGTTTTTTCAATTTCAAAAGGTTTTTTAATTTCAAAAGTGTTTCAATTTCAAAGGTGTTTCAATTTCAAGGTTTTTTTAATTTCAAAATTTCAAAAAGGTGTTTCAATTTAAAGGTTTTTCAATTTCAAACGTTTTCAGTTTTAAACGGTTTTTCAATTTCAAAGGTGTTTCAATTTCAAGGTTTTCAATTTCAGGTGTTTCAATTTCAAAGGTTTTTTCAATTTCAAAAGGTGTTTCAATTTCAAAGGTTTTCAATTTCAAAGGTGTTTCAATTTCAAAGGTTTTCAATTTCAAAGGTTTTCAATTTCAAAGGTTTTTCAATTTCAAAGGTGTTTCAATTTCAAAGGTTTTCAATTTTAAAGGTGTTTCAATTTCAAATGTTTTTCAATTTCAAAGGTGTTTCAATTTCAGTTTGTTTTTCAATTTCAAAGGTTTTTCAATTTAAAGGTTTTTCAATTTCAAAGGTGTTTCAGTTTAAAAGGTTTTCAATTTCAAAGGTTTTTCAATTTAAAGGTTTTCAATTTCAAGGTTTTCAATTTCAAAGGTGTTCAATTTTTAAAGGTTTTCAATTTCAAAGGTGTTTCAATTTCAAAGGTTTTCAATTTCAAAGGTGTTTTCAATTTCAAAGGTTTTTCAATTTCAAAGGTGTTTCAATTTCAAAGGTTTTTCAATTTCAAAAGGTTTTTCAATTTCAAAAGGTTTTCAATTTCAAAGGTTTTTCAATTTCAAAGGTGTTTCAATTTCAAGGTGTTTCAATTTTCAAAGGTTTTCAATTTCAAAGGTTTTCAATTTCAAAGGTTTTTCAATTTCAAAGGTTTTCAATTTCAAAGGTGTTCAATTTCAAGATGTTTCAAAAAGGTCTTTCAATTTCAAAGGTGTTTCAGTTTAAAGGTTTTCAATTTCAAAGGTTTTCAATTTTCAAAGGTTTTTCAAAAGGTTTTTCAATTTCAAAAGGTGTTTCAGTTTTTAAAGGTTTTTCAATTTCAAAGGTGTTTCAATTTCAAGGTTTTCAATTTCAAAAGGTGTTTCAGTTTCAAAGGTTTTCAATTTCAAAAGGTGTTTCAGTTTAAAGGTCTTTTTTCAAAAGATGTTTCAATTTCAAAGTTTTTCAATTTCAAAGGTGTTTCAATTTCAAAGGTTTTCAATTTCAAAGGTTTTTCAATTTCAAGGGTTTTTCAATTTCAAAGGTGTTTTTCAGTTTCAAAAGGTTTTTCAATTTCAAGGTGTTTCAATTTAAAGGGTTTCAATTTCAAAAGGTGTTTCAATTTCAAAAGGTTTTCAATTTCAAAAGGTGTTTCAATTTCAAAGGTTTTCAATTCAAAGGTGTTTCAATTTCAAAGGTTTTTCAATTTCAAAAGGTTTTTCAATTTCAAAGGTGTTTTTTCAAAAGGTTCTTCAATTTCAAAGGTGTTTCAATTTCAAAGGTTTTTCAATTTCAAAGGTTTTTCAATTTCAGTTTTCAATTTCAAAGGTGTTTCAGTTTTAAAGGTTTTTCAATTTCAAAGGTGTTTCAGTTTTAAAGGTTTTTCAATTTCAAAGGTGTTTCCAATTTCAAAGGTTTTTCAATTTCAAAGGTGTTTCAGTTTAAAGGTTTTCAATTTCAAAAGGTGTTTCAATTTCAAAGGTTTTTCAATTCAAAGGTTTTTCAATTTCAAAGGTTTTCAATTTCAAAGGGTTTTCAATTTCAAAGGTGTTTCATTTTCAAAGTCTTTTTCAATTTCAAAGGTGTTTCAATTTTAAAGGTTTTCAATTTCAAAGGTTTCAGTTTTTAAAGGTTTTTCAATTTCAAAGGTTTTTCAATTTTAAAAAAAGGTGTTTCAATTTCAAAAGGTGTTTCAATTTCAAAGGTTTTCAATTTCAAAGGTGTTTCAATTAAAAAGGTTTTTCAATTTCAAAGGTGTTTCAGTTTTAAAGGTTTTTCAATTTCAAAAAAGGTGTTTCAATTTCAAAGGTTTTTTCAATTTCAAAGGTGTTTTCAATTTCAAAGGTTTTTCAATTTCAAAGGTGTTTCAATTTCAAAGGTTTTTCAATTTCAAGGTGTTTCATTTAAAGGTTTTCAATTTCAAAGGTGTTTCAATTTTAAAGGTTTTTCAATTTCAAAGGTGTTTCAGTTTTAAAGGTTTTTTTTCAAGGTTTTCAATTTCAAAGGTTTTTCAGTTTAAAGTTGTTTTTCAATTTCAAAGGTGTTTCAGTTTTAAAGGTTTTTCAATTTCAAAGGTATTTTCAGTTTTAAAAGGTTTTTTCAATTTCAAAGGTGTTTCAGTTTCAAAGGTTTTCAATTTCAAAGGTGTTTCAATTTCAAGGTTTTTCAATTTCAAAGGTTTCAATTTTCAAAGGTTTTCAATTTCAAAAGGTGTTTCAGTTTTAAGGTTTTTCAATTTCAAAGGTGTTTCAATTTCAAAGGTTTTTCAATTTCAAAGGTGTTTCAATTTCAAAAGGTTTTTCAATTTCAAAGGTGTTTTCAATTTCAAAGGTTTTCAATTTCAAAGGTGTTTCAATTTCAAAGGTTTTTCAGTTTTCAAAGGTGTTTTTAATTTCAAAGGTTTTCAATTTCCAAAGGTTTTTCAATTTCAAAAGGTTTTTCAATTTCAAAGGTTTTTCAATTTCAAGGTTTTTTCAATTTCAAGTTTTTTTCAATTTCAAAAGGTGTTTCAGTTTTAAGGTTTTTTCAATTCAAAGGTGTTTCAATTTCAAATGTTTTTCAATTTCAAAGGTGTTTCAGTTTTAAAGGTTTTTCAATTTCAAAGGTGTTTCAATTTCAAAGGTTTTCAATTTCAAAAGGTTTTTCAATTTCCAAGGTTTTTTTTCAATTTTCAAAAGGTTTTCAATTTCAAAGGTTTTTCAATTTTAAAGGTTTTTCAATTTCAAAAGGTGTTTCAATTTCAAGGTTTTTCAATTTCAAAGGTGTTTCAATTTCAAAGGTTTTCAATTTCAAAGGTGTTTCAATTTTAAAGGTCTTTTCAAAGGTTCAAAGGTTTTTCAATTTCAAAGGTTTTCAATTTCAAGGTTTTTCAATTTTCAAAAGGTTTTCAATTTCAAAAAGTGTTTTCAATTTCAAAGGTTTTTCAATTTCAAAAGGTGTTTGTTTCAAGGTTTTCAATTTCAAAGGTTTTTCAGTTTTCAAAGGTTTTTCAATTTTAAAGGTTTTTCAATTTCAAAGGTGTTTCAATTTCAAAGGTTTTTCAATTTCAAAGGTGTTTCAATTTCAAAGGTTTTTTTCAAAAGGTGTTTCAATTTTAAGGTTTTTCAATTTCAAGGTGTTTCAATTTCAAAGGTTTTCAATTTGTAAAGGTTTTTCAATTTCAAAGGTTTTCAATTTCAAAGGTTTTTTTCAAGTGTTTCAATTTTTTTTCAATTTCAAAGGTGTTTCAGTTTTTAAAGGTTTTTCAATTTCAAAGGTGTTTCAGTTTTAAAGGGTTTTCAATTTAAAGGTGTTTCAATTTCAAAGGTTTTCAATTTCAAAGGTGTTTCAATTTCAAGTTTTTTTTTCAATTTTCAAAGGTGTTTCAATTTCAAAGGTTTTTTCAATTTCAAAGGTGTTTCAATTTCAAAGGTTTTTTTTCAATTTCAAAGGTTTTCAATTTCAAAGGTTTTTCAATTTTCAAAGGTGTTTCAATTTCAAAAGGTTTTTCAATTTCAAAGGTTTTCAATTTCAAAGGTTTTTCAATTTCAAAGGTGTTTTCAATTTCAAAAATTTCAAAGGTGTTTCAATTTCAAAGGTTTTTCAATTTCAAAGGTGTTTCAATTTCAAAGGTTTTTCAATTTCAAAGGTGTTTCAGTTTTAAACGTTTTTTCAATTTCAAAGGTGTTTTCAATTTCAAAAGTTTTTCAATTTCAAAGGTGTTTCAATTTCAAAGGTTTTTCAATTTCAAAGGTGTTTCAGTTTTAAGGTTTTTCAATTTCAAAGGTGTTTAAATTTCAAAGGTTTTTCAATTTCAAAAGGTTTTTCAGTTTTTAACTTCAAAGGTTTTTCAATTTCAAAGGTTTTCAATTTCAAAGGTGTTTTAATTTTAAAGGTTTTTCAATTTCAGTTGTTTTTCAATTTCAAAGGTTTTCAATTTCAAAGGTGTTTTCAGTTTTCAAAGGTTTTCAAAGGTGTTTAATTTCAAAGGTTTTTTTTCAATTTCAAAGGTGTTTCAATTTTAAAGGTTTTTCAATTTCAAAGGTGTTTCAATTTCAAAGGTTTTTCAATTTCAAAGGTGTTTCAATTTCAAAAGGTTTTTTTTCAAAGGTGTTTCAATTTCAAGGTTTTTCAATTTCAAAGGTGTTTTTCAATTTCAAAAGGTGTTTTCAATTTCAAAGGTGGTTTTCAATTTCAAAGGTTTTTCAATTTCAAAGGTTTTTCAATTTCAAAAGTGTTTCAGTTTTTTTTTCAATTTCAAAGGTTTTCAATTTCAAAGGTGTTTCAATTTCAAAGTGTTTTCAATTTCAAAGGTTTTTCAGTTTTAAAGGTTTTTCAATTTCAAAGGTTTTTCAATTTCAAAGGTTTTTCAATTTCAAAGGTGTTTCAATTTCAAAAGGTTTTTCAATTTCAAAGGTTTTTCAATTTCAAAGGTTTTTTCAATTTCAAAGGTTTTTCAGTTTTAAAGGTTTTTCAATTTCAAAGGTTTTCAATTTCAAGGTCTTTCAATTTTCAAAGGTGTTTCAATGTTTTCAAAGGTTTTCAATTTTTTTCAATTTCAAGGTGTTTTTCAATTTCAAAGGTTTTTTCAATTTTCAAAGGTGTTTTTTCAATTTCAAAAGGTTTTCAATTTCAAAGGTTTTTCAATTTCAAAAGGTGTTTCAATTTCAAAGGTGTTTCAATTTCAAAGGTGTTTCAATTTCAAGGTTTTTCAATTTCAAAGGTGTTTCAATTTCAAAAGGTTTTCAATTTCAAAGGTGTTTCAGTTTTAAAGGTTTTAATTTCAAAGGTGTTGTTTCAGTTTCAAAGGGTTTTCAATTTCAAAGGTGTTTCAATTTCAGGTTTTTCAATTTCAAAGGTTTCAATTTAAAAGGTTTTCAATTTCAAAGGTGTTTCAATTTCATGGTTTTCAATTTCAAAGGTTTTCAATTTCAAAGTCATGTTTTTCAATTTCAAAGCTTTTTTTTTTCAAATTTCAAAGGTGTTTCAATTTCAAAGGTTTTTCAATTCTCTAAAGGTGTTTCAATTTTAAAAGGTGTTTCAGTTTTTTTTAAAGTTTTTTCAATTTCAAAAGTTTTTCAGTTTTTTCAATTTCAAAGGTGTTTCAATTTCAAAGGTTTTCAATTTCAAAGGTTTTTCAGTTTTAAAGGTTTTTCAATTTCAAAAGGTGTTTCAATTTTAAAGGTTTTTTCAATTTCAAAGTAGTGTTTTTCAATTTCAAGGTTTTCAATTTCAAAAGTTTTTTCAATTTCAAACGTTTTTCAATTTCAAAAGGTTTTTTCAATTTTCAAAGGTGTTTTTCAGTTTTTCAAAGGTTTTTCAATTTCAAAGTGTTTCAGTTTTAAAAAGGTTTTCAATTTCAAAAGGTTTTTCAATTTCAAAAGGTGTTTCAATTTCAAGGTTTTTTTCAATTTCAAAGGTTTTCTTAATTTCAAAAGGTTTTTCAATTTCAAAGGTGTTTCAATTTAAAGGTTTTTCAATTTTCAAAGGTGTTTTTATTTCTTGAAAAGGTTTTTCAATTTCAAAGGTGTTTCAGTTTCAAAGGTTTTCAATTTCAAAGGTGTTTCAATTTCAAAGGTTTTCAATTTCAAAGGTGTTTCAATTTTAAACGTTTTTCAATTTCAAAGGTGTTTCAGTTTTAAAGGTTTTTCAATTTCAAAGGTGTTTCAGTTTAAAGGTTTTTCAATTTCAAAAGGTGTTTCAATTTCAAAAGGTGTTTCAATTTCAAGGTTTTTCAATTTCAAAAGGTTTTTCAATTTCAAGGTTTTCAATTTCAAAGGTTTTTCAATTTTTTCAAAGGTGTTTCAATTTCAAAGGTTTTTCAATTTCAATTTCAGTTTCAAAGGTGTTTCAATTTCAAAGGTTTTTCAATTTTTAGTTTTGTTTTCAATTTCAAAGGTTTTTCAATTTCAAAGGTTTTTCAATTTCAAAGGTGTTTCAATTCAAAGGTTTTTCAATTTCAAAGGTTTTTTAGTTTTTTTCAATTTCAAAGGTGTTTCAATTTCAAAGGTTTTTCAATTCCAAAGGTTTTTCAATTTCAAAGGTTTTTCAATTTCAAAAGGTGTTTCAGTTTCAAAATTTCAAAGGTGTTTTCAATTTCAAAGGTTTTTCAATTTCAAAGGTGTGTTTAAAGGTTTTTCAATTCAAAGGTTTTCAATTTCAAAGGTTTTTTTTCAATTTCAAAGGTTTTTCAATTTCAAAGGTGTTTCAATTTCAAAGGTTTTCATTTTCAAAGGTTTTTCAATTTCAAAGGTTTTCAATTTCAAAAGGTGTTTTCAATTTCAAAGGTTTTTTTCAATTTCAAAGGTGTATCAATTTCAAAGGTTTTTCAATTTCAAAGGTTTTTCAGTTTTCAAAGGTTTTTCAATTTCAAAGGTTTTTTCAATTTCAAAGGTTTTCAATTTTAAAGGTTTTCAATTTCAAAGGTGTTTCAAAGGTTTTTTCAAAAGGTTTTCAATTTCAAAATTTGTTTTAGTTTTTTTTTTTCAATTTCAAAGGTCTTTTCAATTTCAAAGGTTTTTCAATTTCAAAGGTGTTTCAATTTCAAAGGTTTTTCAATTTCAAAGGTGTTTCAGTTTCAAAGGTTTTTCAATTTCAAAAAGGTTTTTCAATTTCAAAGGTTTTCAATTTCAAAGGTTTTTCAATTTCAAAGTTCAAAGGTTTTCAATTTCAAAGGTTTTTTTAGTTTTAAAGGTTTTTCAATTTCAAAGGTTTTTCTTTAATTTCAAAGTGTTTCCAATTTCTAAAGGTTTTTCAATTTCAAAAATGTTTCAGTTTTTAAAGGTTTTTCAATTTCAAAAGGTTTTCAATTTTCAAGGTTTTTTTCAGTTTAAACGTTTTTCAATTTCAAAAGTTTTTCAATTTCAAAGGTTTTCAATTTCAAAGGTTTTTCAATTTCAAAGGTTTTCAATTTCAAAAGGTGTTTCAGTTTTAAGGTTTTCAATTTCAAAAGGTTTTTCAATTTCAAAGGTTTTTCAATTTTCAAAGGTGTTTCAATTTCAAAGGTTTTCAATTTCAAGTTTTCAGTTTTAAAGGTTTTTCAATTTCAAAGGTGTTTCAGTTTTAAAGGTTTTTCAATTTCAAAGGTGTTTCAATTTCAAAGGTTTTCAATTTCAAAGGTGTTTCAGTTTTAAAGGTTTTTCAAAAGGTTTTTCAATTTCAAAGGTTTTCAATTTCAAAGGTTTTTTTCAATTTCAACATGTTTTTTCAATTTCAAAAGGTGTTTCAATTCAATGGTTTTTCAATTTCAAAGGTGTTTCAGTTTTAAAGGTTTTTCAATTTCAAAGGTGTTTCAGTTTAAGGTTTTTTTAATTTCAAAGGTTTTTCAATTTCAAAGGTTTTCAATTTCAAAAGGTGTTTCAGTTTTAAAGGTTTTTTCAATTTCAAAGGTGTTTCAGTTTCAAAGGTTTTTCAATTTCAAAGGTGTTTCAATTTTCAAAGGTTTTTCAATTTCAAAGGTTTTTCAATTTCAAAGGTTTTTCTATTTTAAAGGTTTTTCAATTTCAAAGGTTTTTCAATTTTTAAAGGTTTTTCAATTTCAAAAGTGTTTCAATTTCAAGGTTTTTTCAATTTCAAAGGTGTTTCAGTTTTAAAGGTTTTTCAATTTCAAAGGTGTTTCAGTTTAAAGGTTTTTCAATTCAAAGGTGTTTCAATTTCAAAGGTTTTTTTTCAAAGGTGTTCAGTTTTAAAGGTTTCAATTTCAAAGGTGTTTTCAAGGTTTTCAATTTCAAAGGTTTTCAATTTCAAGGTGTTTAGTTTCAAAGTTTTTCAATTCAAAGGTTTTTCAATTTCAAAGTTTTTCAATTTCAAAGGTGTTTAGTTTTAAAGGTTTTTTCAATTTCAAAGGTGTTTCAATTTTAAAAGGTTTTTCATTTTAAAAGGTCTTTCAATTTCAAAGTGTTTCAGTTTTCAAGTTTTTTCAATTTCTAAAGGTTTTCAATTTCAAAAGGTAGTTTTTCAATTTCAAAGGTTTTTCAATTTCAAAGGTTTTTCAATTTCAAAGGTTTTTCAATTTCAAAGGTGTTTCAATTTCAAAGGTTTTTTTCAAAAGAGTTTTCAATTTCAAAGGTGTTTCAATTTTCAAAGGTTTTTCAATTTCAAAGGTGTTTCAATTTCAAAGGTTTTAATTTCAAAGGTGTTTCAATTTCAAAGGTGTTTTAAACGTTTTCTTTTCAATTTCAAAGGTTTTTTCAATTTAAAGTTTTAAAGGTTTTTCAATTTCAAAGGTGTTTCAATTTCAAAGGTTTTCAATTTCAAAGGTGTTTCAGTTTTAAAGGTTTTTTCAATTTCAAAGGTGTTTCAATTTTAAAGTGTTTTTCAGTTTCAAAGGTTTTTCAATTTTAAAGGTTTTTATAATTTCAAAGGTTTTCAATTTCAAGGTCTTTTCAATTTCAAAGGGTTTATGTTTTAAAGGTTTTTTCAATTTCAAGGTCTTTCAATTTCAAAGGTTTTCAATTTCAAGGTTTTAATTTCAAAGTTTTTCAATTTCAAGGTGTTTCAATTTTAAAGGTTTTTTCAATTTCAAGGTGTTTCAGTTTTAAAAGGTTTTTTCAATTTCAAAAGGTTTTTCAGTTTAAACGTTTTTCAATTTCAAGGTTTTTCAATTCCAAAGGTTTTCAATTTAAAGGTTTTTCAATTTCAAAAGGTGTTTTCAGTTTTAAGGTTTTTCAATTTCAAAGGTGTTTCAATTTCCAAAAGGTTTTTCAATTTCAAAGGTTTTTCAATTTCAAACGTTTTTCAATTTCAAAGGTTTTCAATTTCAAAGGTGTTTTTCAAAGGTGTTTTTTTAAAGGTTTTTCAATTTCCAAGGTGTTTCAGTTTCAAAGTGTTTTTCAATTTCAAAGGTGTTTCAGTTTTAAGGTTTTTCAATTTCAAAGGTGTTTCAATTTCAAAGGTTTTCAATTTCAAGGTGTTTCAATTTTAAAGGTTTTTCAATTTCAAAGGTGTTTCAGTTCAAAGGTTTTTCATTTCAAAGGTGGTTCAATTTCAAAGGTGTTTTCAATTTCAAAGGTGTTTCAATTTCAAAGGTTTTTCAGTTTTCAAGGTTTTCAATTTCAAAGGTTTTTCAATTTCAAAGGTTTTCAATTTCAAAGGTGTTTCAATTTCAAAGGTTTTTCAATTTCAAAGGTTTTTCAATTTCAAAGGTTTTTCAATTTCAAAAAAAGGTGTTTCAATTTTAAAGGTGGTTTTTCAAAGGTCTTTTCAAAGGTGTTTTAAAGGTTTCAATTTCAAAGGTTTTCAATTTCAAAATTTCAAAGGTTTTTCAATTTCAAAGGTGTTTCAATTTAAAAGGTTTTTCAATTTCAAAGGTGTTTCAATTTCAAAGGTCAATTTCAAGGTTTTTCAATTTCAAATTTCAAAGGTTTTTCAATTTCAAAAGGTGTTTCAATTTCAAAGGTTTTTTTTCAAATTTCAAAAAGGTTTTTCAATTTCAAAGGGTTTTCAATTTCAAAGGTGTTTCAGTTTTCAATTTCAAGGTTTTTCAATTTCAAAGGTGTTTCAATTTCAAAAGGTTTTTCAATTTCAAAGGTGTTTCAATTTCAAAGGTTTTTCAATTTCAAAGGTGTTTCAATTTCAAAGGTTTTTCAATTTCAAAGGTGTTTCAATTTCAAAGGTTTTTTTCAAAGGTTTTTTTTCAAGGTGTTTCAAAGGTTTTCAATTTCAAAGGTTTTTCAATTTCAAAGGTGTTTCAATTTCAAAGTTTTTCAATTTCAAAGGTGTTTCAATTTCAAAGGTTTTTCAATTTCAATTTCAAAGGTCTTTCAATTTCAGTTTTTTCAATTTCAAAGGTTTTTCAATTTCAAAGGTGTTTCAATTTCAAAGGTTTTCAATTTCAAAGGTTTTCAATTTCAAAGGTTTTTCAGTTTTCAAGGTTTTTTTAAAAGGTTTTTCAATTTCAAAGGTGTTTCAATTTCAAGGTTTTCAATTTTTTTCAATTTCAAAGGTTTTTCAATTTCAAAAGGTTTTTCAAGGTTTTTCAATTTCAAAGGTTTTTTCAATTTCAAAGGTGTTTCAATTTCAAAACGTTTTTTTCAATTTCAAAGGTGTTTCAGTTTTAAAGCTTTTTCAATTTCAAAGGTGTTTCAGTTTTAAGGTTTTTAAAGGTTTTTCAATTTCAAAGGTGTTTTCAGTTTTAAAATTTTTTTTTCAAGGTTTTTTTCAAAAGGTGTTTCAATTTAAAGGTTTTTCAATTTCAAAGGTGTTTCAATTTCAAAGGTTTTTTCAAAGGTTTTTTTCAAAAGGTGTTTCAATTTCAAAGGTCTTTCAATTTCAATTTCAGTTTTAAAGGTTTTTCAATTTCAAAGGTTTTCAATTTTTTCAATTTCAAAGGTTTTTTTCAAATTTCAAAGGTTTTTTTCAATTTCAAAGGTTTTTCAATTTCAAAGGTTTTTCAATTTCAAAGGTGTTTCAATTTCAAAAGGTTTTCAATTTCAAAGGTGTTTCAATTTCAAAGGTGTTTTTTTCAAGGTTTTTCAATTTCAAAAGGTGTTTCAGTTTTAAAGGTTTTTCAATTTCAAAGGTGTTTTCAATTTTAAGGTTTTTCAATTTCAAAGGTGTTTCAAGGTTTTTCAATTTCAAGGTTTTTCAATTTTCAAAGGTGTTTCAATTTCAAAGGTTTTTTTTCAATTTCAAAAGGTGTTTCATTTTCAAAGGTTTTTTCAAGGTTTTTCAAAAGGTGTTTCAATTTCAAAGGTTTTTCAATTTCAAAGGTTTTCAATTTCAAAGGTTTTTCAGTTTCAAAGGTGTTTCAATTTCAAAAGGTGTTTCAATTTCAAAAGTGTTTCAGGTTTTTTCAATTTCAAAGGTGTTTCAGTTTTAAAAGGTTTTTTTTCAAAGGTGTTTCAAAGGTTTTTCAATTTCAAAGGTGTTTCAATTTCAAAGGTTTTTCTTAATTTCAAAGGTGTTTCAGTTTTAAAGGTTTTTCAATTTCAAAGGTGTTTCAATTTCAAGGTTTTTCAAAAGGTTTTTCAATTTCAAAGGTGTTTCAGTTTTGTGGGTTTTCAATTTCAAAGGTTTTTCAGTTTTTTTTCAATTTCAAAGGTGTTTCAGTTTTAAAGGTTTTTCAATTTCAAAGGTGTTTCAATTTCAAAGGTGTTTTTCAATTTCAAAGGTGTTTCAATTTCAAAGGTTTTTCAATTTCAAAGGTGTTTGTTTTTCAAAGGTTTTAAAAAGGTTTTCAATTTCAAAGGTGTTTTTTCAAAGGTTTTCAGGTATATCAATTTTTTCAAAGGTGTTTCAATTTCAAAGGTTTTAAAGGTTTTTCAATTTCAAAAGGTTTTCAATTTCAAAGGTTTTTTCAATTTCAAAGGTGTTTCAATTTCAAAGGTTTTCAATTTCAAAGGTGTTTCAATTTCAAAGGTTTTCAATTTCAAAGGTTTTTCAATTTCAAAGGTTTTTTAATTTCAAAGGTGTTTCAATTTCAAAAGGTGTTTCAATTTCAAAGGTTTTTCAATTTCAAAGGTTTTCAATTTCAAAGGTTTTTCAATTTCAAGGTGTTTCAGTTTTAAAAGTTTTTCAATTTCAAAGGTTTTTCAGTTTTAAACGTTTTTTTCAAGGTTTTTCAAAAGGTGTTTCAGTTTCAAAGGTTTTTCAATTTCAAAGGTGTTTCAGTTTTAAAGGGTTTTTTAAATTTCAAAAAAGGTTTTCAATTTCAAAGGTTTTTTTTCAATTTCAAAAGGTTTTTCAATTTCAAAGGTGTTTCAGGTTTTCAATTTCAAAGGTGTTTCAGTTTTAAAGGTTTTTCAATTTCAAAGGTGTTTCAATTTCAAAGGTTTTTCAATTTCAAAGGTGTTTCAGTTTTAAAAAGGTTTTTCAATTTCAAAGGTGTTTCAATTTCAAAAGGTTTTTCAATTTCAAAGGTGTTTCAATTTCAAAGGTTTTTCAATTTCAAGGTTTTTCAATTTCAAAGGTGTTTCAATTTCAAAGGTGTTTCAATTTCAAAGGTTTTTCAATTTCAAAGGTGTTTCAATTTCAAAGGTTTTTCAATTTCAAAGGTGTTTCAGTTTCAAAGGTTTTTCAATTTCAAAGGTGTTTCAGTTTTCAATTTCAAAGGTTTTTCAATTTTTTTCAATTTCAAAGGTTTTTCAATTTCAAAAGGTTTTTCAATTTCAAAGGTTTTCAATTTCAAAGGTTTTCAATTTCAAAGGTGTTTCAATTTCAAAAGGTTTTTCAATTTCAAAGGTGTTTCAGTTTTTAAAGGTTTTTCAATTTCAAAGGTGTTTCAGTTTTAAAGGTTTTTCAGTTTTCAAAGGTTTTTCAATTTCAAAGGTTTTTCAATTTCAAAGGTTTTTCAAAGGTGTTTTTTCAAAGGTTTTTCAATTTCAAAGGTGTTTCAATTTCAAAGGTTTCACTTCAAAGGTTTTTCAATTTCAAAGGTGTTTCAATTTCAAAGGTTTTTCAATTTCAAAAGGTGTTTCAATTTCAAAGGTTTTTCAATTTCAAAGGTGTTTCAATTTTAAAGGTTTTTCAATTTCAAAGGTTTTTCAATTTCAAAGGTGTTTCAGTTTTCAAAGGTTTTTCAATTTCAAAGGTTTTTTCAATTTCAAAGGTTTTTCAATTTCAAAGGTTTTTCAATTTCAAAGGTGTTTCAGTTTCAAAGGTTTTTTCAATTTCAAAGGTGTTTCAATTTTTTTCAATTTCAAAGGTTTTTCAATTTCAAAGGTTTTTCAATTTCAAAGGTGTTTTCAATTTCAAAGGTTTTTCAATTTCAAAGGTGTTTCAATTTCAAAGGTTTTTCAATTTCAAAGGTGTTTCAATTTCAAAGGTTTTTTTTCAAAGGTGTTTCAGTTTTAAAAAGGTTTTTCAATTTCAAAGGTTTTTCAATTTCAAAGTGTTTTTCAATTTCAAAGGTGTTTCAATTTCAAAGGTTTTTTCAATTTCAAAGGTGTTTCAATTTCAAAGGTTTTTTCAATTTCAAAGGTGTTTCAGTTTTTAAAGGTTTTTCAATTTCAAAGGTGTTTCAGTTTCAAGGTTTTTCAAGGTGGTTCAATTTCAAGGTTTTTTTCAATTTCAAAGGTTTTTCAATTTCAAGGTTTTTTCAATTTCAAAGGTGTTTCAATTTCAAAGGTCTTTTAATTTCAAAGGGTTTAATTTTTTTTTCAATTTCAAAAGGTGTTTCAATTTCAAAGGTTTTTCAATTTCAAAGGTTTTTCAATTTCAAAGGTTTTTCAATTTCAAAGGTGTTTCAATTTCAAAGGTTTTTCAATTTCAAAGGTTTTCAATTTCAAAGGTTTTCAATTTCAAAGGTGTTTCAATTTCAAATTTCAATTTTAAAGGTTTTTTCAATTTCAAAGGTGTTTCAATTTCAAAAGTTTTTCAATTTCAAAAGGTGTTTCAGTTTTCAAAGGTTTTTCAATTTCAAAGGTGTTTCAATTTCAAAGGGTGTTTCAATTTTAAAGGTTTTCAATTTCAAAGGTGTTTCAAGGTTTTCAATTTCAAGGTTTTTCAATTTCAAAGGTTTTCAATTTCAAAGGTTTTTCAATTTCAAAGGTGTTTCAATTTCAAAGGTTTTTCAAGGTTTTTCAAAAGGTGTTTCAATTTTTAAAGGTTTTTCAATTTCAAAGGTGTTTCAATTTCAAAGGTTTTTCAATTTCAAAGGTGTTTCAGTTTTAAAGGTTTTTCAATTTCAAAGGTGTTTCAGTTTTAAAGGTTTTTCAATTTCAAAGGTGTTTCAATTTCAAAGGTTTTTCAATTTCAAAGGTGTTTCAATTTCAAAGGTGTTTCAATTTCAAAGGTTTTTCAATTTCAAAGGTGTTTCAATTTTAAAGGTTTTTCAATTTCAAAGGTCTTTCAATTTCAAAGGTTTTTCAATTTCAAAGGTTTTTCAATTTCAAAGGTTTTTCAATTTCAAAGGTGTTTCAATTTCAAAGGTTTTTCAATTTCAAAGGTGTTTCAGTTTTAAAGGTTTTTCAATTTCAAAGGTGTTTTAAAGGTTTTTCAGTTTCAAAGGTTTTTCAATTTCAAAGGTGTTTTTTTCAAAGGTTTTTCAATTTCAAAGGTTTTCAATTTCAAAGGTTTTTCAATTTCAAAGGTTTTTTCAATTTCAAAGGTTTTTCAATTTCAAAGGTGTTTCAATTTTAAAGGTTTTTCAATTTCAAAGGTGTTTCAATTTTAAGGTTTTTCAATTTCAAAAAGGTGTTTCAGTTTTTCAATTTCAAAGGTGTTTCAGTTTTAAAGGTTTTTCAATTTGAAGGTGTTTCAATTTCAAAGGTTTTTCAATTTCAAAAGGTTTTTCAATTTCAAAGGTGTTTTTCAATTTCAAAGGTGTTTCAATTTCAAAAGGTTTTTTTCAATTTCAAAGGTGTTTCAATTTTAAGGTTTTTCAATTTCAAAGGTCAAAGGTTTTCAATTTCAAAGGTGTTTCAAGGTTTTTTTTTAAAAGGTGGTTTTTTTTCAAAGGTGTTTCAAAAGGTTTTCAATTTCAAAGGTTTTTCAATTTCAAAGGTGTTTCAATTTCAAAGGTTTTTTTCAATTTCAAAGGTTTTTCAATTTCAAAGGTTTTTCAATTTCAAAGGTGTTTCAATTTCAAAGGTTTTCAATTTCAAAGGTGTTTTTTTCAATTTCAAAGGTTTTTTCAATTTTCAAAGGTGTTTCAATTTCAAAGGTTTTCAAATTTTAAAGGTGTTTCAAGGTTTTTCAATTTCAAAGGTGTTTCAATTTCAAAGGTTTTCAATTTCAAAGTTTTTTTCAATTTCAAATTTCAATTTTTAAAGGTTTTTCCAATTTCAAAAAGGTGTTTCAATTTCAAAGGTTTTCAATTTCAAAGGTGTTTCAATTTTAAAGGTTTTTCAATTTCAAAGGTGTTTCAGTTTAAAAGGTTTTCAATTTCAAAAGGTGTTTCAATTTCAAAGGTTCAATTTAAAAGGTTTTCAAAAAGGTGTTTTTCAGTTTTAAAGGTTTTCAATTTCAAAAGGTGTTTCAATTTCAAAGTTTTTCAATTTCAAAGGGTGTTTCAGTTTTAAAGGTTTTTCAATTTCAAAAGGTTTTTCAATTTCAAAAGGTTTTCAATTTCAAAAGGTTTTTTCAATTTCAAAAAAGGTTTTTCAATTTCAAAGGTGTTTCAGTTTTCAAAGGTTTTCAATTTTTTCAATTTCAAAAGGTGTTTCAATTTTAAAGGTTTTTCAATTTCAAAGGTGTTTCAGTTTTAAAGGTTTTTCAATTTCAAAGGTTTTCAATTTCAAAAGGTTTTTCAATTTCAAAGGTTTTTCAATTTCAAAGGTGTTTCAGTTTTAAAGGTTTTTTCAATTTCAAAGGTGTTTTTTTTAAAGGTTTTTCAATTTCAAAGGTGTTTCAAGGTTTTTCAATTTCAAAGGTGTTTTTTCAAAGGTTTTTCAAAGGTGTTTCAATTTCAAAGGTTTTCAATTTTCAAAGGTTTTTCAATTTCAAAGGTGTTTCAATTTCAAAAGGTTTTTCAATTTCAAAGGTGTTTCCAATTTCAAAAAGGTTTTTCAATTTCAAAACGTGTTTCTGTTTTAAAGGTTTTCAATTTCAAAGGTTTTCAGTTTTAAAGGTTTTTCAATTTCAAAGGTGTTTCAATTTCAAAGGTTTTTCAATTTCAAAGGTGTTTTCAATTTCAAAGGTTTTTCAATTTCAAAGGTGTTTCAGTTTTAAAAAGGTTTTTTTCAATTTCAAAAGTGTTTTTCAATTTCAAAGGTTTTTCAATTTCAAAAGGTGTTTCAATTTCAAAGGTTTTTCAATTTCAAAGGTGTTTCAATTTCAAGGTTTTTCAATTTCAAAGGTTTTTCAATTTCAAAGGTGTTTTTCAATTTCAAAGGTTTTTCAATTTCAAAGGTGTTTCAATTTCAAAGGTTTTTCAATTTCAAAAGGTGTTTCAATTTCAAAGGTTTTCAATTTCAAAGGTTTTCAGTTTCAAAGGTTTTTCAATTTCAAAAGGGTTTTCAATTTCAAAGGTTTTCAATTTCAAAGGTTTTTCAATTTCAAAGTTTTTTTCAAAGGTGTTTAAAGGTTTTTCAATTTCAAAGGTTTTTCAATTTCAAAGGTTTTTCAGTTTTTCAATTTCAAAGGTTTTTTCAACGTTTTCAAAAGGTGTTTCAGTTTTAAAAGGTTTTTCAATTTCAAAGGTGTTTCAATTTCAAAGGTTTTTCAATTTCAAAGGTTTTTAATTTCAAAGGTTTTTCAAATTTCAAAGGTGTTTCATTTTAAAGGTTTTTTCAATTTCAAAGGTGTTTTTTTCAAAGGTGTTTCAAAAGGTTTTTTCAATTTCAAATTTCAAAAGGTTTTTCAATTTCAAAGGTGTTTTTTCAAGTTTTCAAAAGGTTTTTCAATTTCAAAGGTTTTTCAATTTCAAAGGTTTTTCAATTTCAAAGGTTTTTCAATTTCAAAAGGTGTTTCAATTTTAAAAGGTTTTTTAATTTTAAAAGGTTTTCAATTTCAAAGGTTTTTCAATTTCAAAGGTTTTCAATTTCAAAGGTGTTTCAATTTCAAAGGTTTTCAATTTCAAAGGTTTTTCAATTTCAAAGGTTTTTCAATTTCAAAGGTTTTTCAATTTCAAAGGTTTTTCAATTTCAAAGGTTTTCAATTTCAAAGGTTTTTCAATTTCAAAGGTGTTTCAATTTTTCAAAGGTTTTTTTCAAAATTTCAAAGGTGTTTCAATTTCAAAGGTTTTCAATTTCAAAGGTGTTTCAATTTTAAAGGTTTTCAATTTCAAAAGGTGTTTCAATTTCAAAGGTTTTTCAATTTCAAAGGTGTTTCAATTTCAAAGGTTTTTCAATTTCAAAAGGTGTTTCAATTTCAAAGGTTTTTCAATTTCAAAGGTGTTTTCAGGTTTTCAATTTCAAAGGTTTTTCAATTTCAAAGGTTTTTCAATTTCAAAGGTGTTTCAATTTCAAAGGTGTTTCAATTTTAAAGGTTTTTCAATTTCAAAGGTTTTTCAATTTAAAGGTTTTCAATTTCAAAGGTGTTTCAATTTTAAAGTTTTTCAATTTCAAAGGTGTTTCAATTTCAAAGGTTTTTCAATTTCAAAGGTGTTTCAATTTCAAAGGTTTTTCAATTTCAAAAGGTGTTTCAATTCAAAGGTTTTTTAATTTCAAAAAGGTTTTTCAATTTCAAAGGTGTTTCAATTTCAAAGGTTTTTCAATTTCAAAGGTGTTTCAATTTCAAAGGTTTTTTTCAAGGTTTTTTCAATTTCAAAGGTGTTTCAAAGGTTTTCAATTTCAAAGGTTTTTCAATTTCAAAGGTGTTTCAATTTCAAAGGTTTTTCAATTTCAAAGGTGTTTCAATTTCAAAGGTTTTTCAATTTCAAAGGTGTTTCAGTTTTAAAGGTTTTTCAATTTCAAAGGTGTTTCAATTTTAAAGGTCTTTTCAAAGGTTTCAAAGGTTTTCAATTTCAAAGGTTTTTCAATTTCAAAGGTTTTTCAATTTCAAAGGTGTTTCAGTTTTAAAGGTTTTCAATTTCAAAGGTTTTTCAATTTTCAAAGGTTTTTCAATTTCAAAGGTTTTTTTTAAATTTCAAAAAGGTTTTTCAATTTCAAAGGTGTTTAAAGGTTTTTTCAATTTCAAAGGTGTTTTTTCAAAGGTTTTCAATTTCAAAGGTGTTTCAATTTCAAAGGTTTTCAATTTCAAAGGTGTTTTCAATTTAAAATGTTTTTCAATTTCAAAGGTGTTTCAATTTCAAAGGTTTTTCAATTTCAAAGGTTTTTCAAATTTCAAAGGTGTTTCAATTTCAAAGGTGTTTCAGTTTAAAAGGTTTTTTCAATTTTAAAAGGTGTTTCAATTTCAAAGGTTTTCAGTTTTCAAGGTTTTTCAATTTCAAAGGTGTTTTTTCAATTTCAAAAGGTTTTTCAATTTCAAAGGTTTTTCAATTTCAAAGGTTTTTCAATTTCAAAGGTTTTTCAGTTTTAAAGGTTTTTCAATTTCAAAGGTTTTCAATTTTTTTCAATTTCAAAGGTGTTTCAATTTCAAAAGGTTTTTCAATTTCAAAGGTGTTTCAATTTCAAAGGTGTTTCAATTTCAAAGGTTTTTCAATTTCAAAGGTGTTTCAATTTCAAAGGTTTTTCAATTTCAAAGGTGTTTCAGTTTTAAAGGTTTTTCAATTTCAAAGGTGTTTCAATTTCAAAGGTTTTTCAATTTCAAAGGTTTTTCAATTTCAAAGGTGTTTCAATTTCAAAGGTTTTTCAATTTCAAAGGTGTTTCAGTTTTAAAAAGGTTTTCAATTTCAAAGGTTTTTTCAATTTTAAAGGTTTTTCAATTTTAAAGGTTTTTCAATTTCAAGGTTTTTCAATTTCAAAGGTTTTTCAATTTCAAAGGTTTTTCAATTTCAAAGGTGTTTCAATTTCAAAGGTTTTTTCAATTTCAAAGGTGTTTCAATTTCAAAGGTTTTTCAATTTCAAAGGTGTTTCAGTTTTAAAGGTTTTTCAATTTCAAAGGTGTTTCAATTTCAAATGTCTTTCAATTTCAAAGGTGTTTCAGTTTTAAAGGTTTTTCAATTTCAAAGGTGTTTCAATTTCAAAGTTTTTTTCAAGGTGTTTCAAAAGGTGTTTTTCAGTTTTAAAAGGTTTTTTTTTCAATTTCAAAAGGTGTTTCAATTTCAAAGGTTTTTCAATTTCAAAGGTGTTTCAATTTCCAAAGGTTTTTCAATTTCAAAGGTGTTTTCAATTTCAAAGGTTTTTCAATTTCAAGGTGTTTCAAAAGGTTTTTCAATTTCAAAGGTGTTTCAGTTTTAAAGGTTTTTTAATTTCAAAGGTGTTTCAAAAGGTTTTTCAATTTCAAAGGTGTTTCAATTTCAAGGTTTTTCAATTTCAAAAGGTGTTTTCAGTTTTAAAGGTTTTTCAATTTCAAAGGTGTTTTCAATTTCAAAGGTTTTTCAATTTCAAAGGTGTTTCAATTTCAAAAGGTTTTTCAATTTCAAAGGTGTTTCAATTTCAAAGGTTTTTCAATTTCAAAGGTGTTTCAATTTCAAAAGGTTTTTCAAAAAGGTGTTTCAATTTCAAAGGTCAATTTCAAGGTGTTTCAAAGGTTTTTCAATTTCAAAAGGTGTTTCAATTTCAAAGGTTTTTCAATTTCAAAGGTGTTTCAGTTTCAAAGGTTTTTCAATTTCAAAGGTTTTTTCAATTTTAAAGTGTTTTCAATTTCAAAGGTGTTTTCAATTTCAAAGGTTTTCAATTTTAAAGGTTTTTCAATTTCAAAGGTTTTTCAATTTCAAAGGTGTTTCAATTTCAAAGTTTTTTTCAATTTCAAAAGGTTTTTCATTTCAAAAGGTGTTTCAATTTTTTTTCAATTTCAAAGGTTTTCAATTTCAAAGGTTTTTTTCAAATTTCATTTTTAAAGGTTTTCAATTTCAAAAGGTGTTTCAATTTCAAAGGTTTTTCAATTTCAAAGGTGTTTCAATTTCAAAGGTTTTTCAATTTCAAAGGTGTTTCAATTTCAAAGGTTTTTCAATTTCAAAGGTGTTTCAATTTCAAAGGTTTTTTTCAAAATTTCAAAGGTTTTCAATTTCAAAGGTTTTTCATTTTCAAAGGTGTTTCAATTTCAAAGGTGTTTCAATTTTCAATTTCAAAAGTTTTCAATTTCAAAGGTGTTTCAATTTCAAAGGTTTTTCAATTTCAAAGGTGTTTCAGTTTTAAAGGTTTTTCAATTTCAAAGGTGTTTCAATTTCAAAGGTTTTCAATTTCAAAAGTGTTTCAATTTCAAGTTTTTCAATTTCAAAGGTGTTTCAATTTCAAAGGTTTTTCAATTTTTTTCAATTTCAAAGGTGTTTCAATTTCAAAGGTTTTTTTAAAGGTTTTTCAATTTCAAAAGGTGTTTTCAATTTCAAAGGTTTTTAATTTCAAAGGTTTTTCAATTTCAAAGGTTTTCAATTTCAAAGGTTTTTCAATTTCAAAGGTGTTTCAATTTCAAAAGGTTTTTCAAATTTCAAAGGTGTTTCAGTTTTTAAAGGTTTTTCAATTTCAAAGGTTTTTCAATTTCAAAGGTTTTTCAATTTCAAAAGGTGTTTCAATTTTTTTCAATTTCAAAGGTGTTTCAATTCAAAGGTTTTTTCAAAGGTGTTTTTTTCAAAGGTTTTTTTTCAAAGGTGTTTCAAAGGTTTTTCAATTTCAAAGGTGTTTCAAATTTCAAAGGTGTTTCAATTTTAAAGGTTTTTTTCAAATTCAATTTCAAAGGTGTTTCAGTTTTCAAAGGTTTTTCAATTTCAAAGGTGTTTCAGTTTTAAGGTTTTTCAATTTCAAAGGTTTTTTTTCAATTTCAATTTCAAAGGTGTTTTCAATTTCAAAGGTTTTTCAATTTCAAAGGTTTTTCAATTTCAAGGTTTTTCAATTTCAAAGGTGTTTCAATTTCAAAGGTTTTTCAATTTAAAGGTTTTCAATTTCAATTTCAAAAGGTCTTTCAATTTCAAAGGTTTTTCAATTTCAAAGGTTTTCAATTTCAAAAGGTGTTTCAATTTCAAAAGGTTTTTCAATTTCAAAGGTTTTTTCAATTTCAAAAGGTGTTTCAGTTTTAAAGGTTTTTTTTCAATTTCAATTCAAAGGTGTTTCAGTTTCAAAGGTTTTTCAATTTCAAAGGTGTTTCAATTTTAAAGGTTTTCAATTTCAAAGGTGTTTCAGTTTTAAAGGTTTTTCAATTTCAAAAGGTGTTTCAATTTAAAGGTTTTTCAATTTCAAAGGTGTTTCAGTTTTTAAAGGTTTTTCAATTTCAAAGGTGTTTCAAATTTCAAAGGTTTTCAATTTCAAAGGTTTTTCAATTTCAAAGGTGTTTCAATTTCAAAGGGTTTTTCAATTTCAAAGGTTTTCATTTCTTTAAAAGGTTTTTCAATTTCAAAGGTGTTTCAATTTCAAAGGTTTTTCAATTTCAAAAGGTTTTTCAATTTCAAAGGGTTTCAATTTCAAAGGTTTTCAATTTCAAAGGTTTTTCAATTTCAAAGGTTTTTCAATTTCAAAGGTGTTTTCAATTTCAAAAGGTTTTTCAATTTCAAAGGTGTTTCAATTTCAAAAGGTTTTTCAATTTCAAAGGTTTTTCAATTTCAAAGGTTTTTCAATTTCAAAGGTGTTTCAATTTCAAAGGTGTTTCAGTTTCAAAGGTTTTTCAATTTCAAAGGTGTTTGTTTAAAGTTTTTTCAATTTCAAAGGTTTTTCAATTTCAAAGGTGTTTCAATTTCAAAGGTTTTTCAATTTCAAAGGTTTTTCAATTTCAAAGGTTTTTCAATTTCAAAGGTTTTCAATTTCAAAGGTTTTCAATTTCAAAGGTGTTTCAATTTAAAGGTTTTCAATTTCAAAGGTGTTTCAATTTCAAAGGTTTTTCAATTTCAAAGGTGTTTCAATTTAAAGGTTTTTCAATTTCAAAGGTTTTTCAATTTCAAAGGTTTTTCAATTTCAAAGGTTTTTCAGTTTCAAAAGGTTTTTCAATTTCAAAGGTTTTTCAATTTCAAAGTTTTGTTTCAATTTCAAAGGTTTTTCAATTTCAAAGGTGTTTCAATTTCAAAGGTTTTTCAATTTCAAAGGTGTTTCAATTTCAAAGGTTTTTCAATTTCAAAGTTTCAATTTCAAAGGTTTTTCAATTTCAAAGGTTTTTCAATTTCAAAGGTGTTTCAGTTTTAAAGGTTTTTCAATTTCAAATTTCAATTCCAAAGGTTTTCAATTTCAAAAGGTGTTTTCAATTTCAAAGGTCAGTTTTAGTTTTTTTTTTTCAATTTCAAAAGGTTTTTGTTTCAGTTTTCAAAAGTTTTTTCAATTTCAAAGGTTTTTTTCAATTTCAAAAGGTTTTCAATTTCAAAGGTGTTTCAATTTCAAAGGTTTTTCAATTTCAAAGGTGTTTCAATTTCAAGTTTTTTTCAAATTTCAAAGGTTTTTCAATTTCAAAGGTTTTTCAATTTCAAAGGTGTTTCAGTTTTAAAGGTTTTTCAATTTCAAAGGTGTTTCAGTTTTAAAAGGTTTTTCAATTTCAAAGGTGTTTTTCTAGTTTCAAAGGTTTTCAATTTCAAAGGTTTTCAATTTCAAAGGTTTTTCAATTTCAAAAGGTTTTTTAAAGGTTTTTCAAAAGGTGTTTCAATTTCAAAGGTTTTTCAATTTCAAAGGTGTTTCAATTTCAAAGGTTTTCAATTTCAAAGGTGTTTCAATTTCAAAGGTTTTTCAATTTCAAAGGTGTTTCAATTTCAAGGTTTTTCAATTTCAAAGGTGTTTCAGTTTTAAAGGTTTTTCAATTTCAAAGGTGTTTCAGTTTCAAAAGGTTTTTCAATTTCAAAGGTGTTTCAATTTCAAAGGTTTTCAATTTCAAAGGTTTTTCAATTTCAAAGGTTTTTCAATTTCAAAGGTGTTTCAATTTCAGTGTTTTAATTTCAAAGGTTTTCAATTTCAAAGGTGTTTCAATTTCAAAGGTTTTCAATTTTAAAGGTTTTTCAATTTCAAAGGTTTTTCAATTTCAAAGGTTTTTCAATTTCAAAGGTGTTTCATTGAAAGGTTTTCAATTTCAAAGGTGTTTCAATTTTAAAGGTTTTTCAATTTTGTGTTTTTCAAAAAAGGTGTTTCAATTTCAAGGTTTTTCAATTTCAAAGGTGTTTTCAGTTTTAAAGGTTTTCAATTTCAAAGGTTTTTCAATTTCAAAGGTTTTTCAATTTCAAAAGGTTTTCAATTTTTTTCAATTTCAAATGTTTTTGTTTTCAGTGTTTTTTAAAGGTTTTTCAATTTCAAAGGTGTTTCAATTTCAAAAGGTTTTTCAATTTCAAAGGTGTTTTCAATTTCAAAGGTTTTCAATTTCAAAGTGTTTTTTAAGTGGTTCAATTTCAAAAAGGTGTTTTCAATTTCAAAGGTTTTCAATTTCAAAGGTTTTCAATTTCAAAGGTGTTTCAATTTCAAAGGTTTTTCAATTTCAAAGGTGTTTCAATTTCAAAGGTTTTCAATTTCAAAGGTGTTTCAATTTCAAAAGGTTTTTCAATTTCAAAGGTGTTTCAGTTTTAAAGGTTTTTCAATTTCAAAAGGTGTTTCAATTTCAAAGGTCTTTCAATTTCAAAGGTTTTTCAATTTTAAGGTTTTTCAATTTCAAGGTGTTTCAATTTCAAAGGTTTTCAATTTCAAAGGTGTTTCAATTTCAAAGGTTTTCAATTTCAAAAGGTGTTTCAGTTTTAAAGGTTTTTCAATTTCAAAGGTGTTTCAATTTTTTAAAGGTTTTTCAATTTCAAAGGTGTTTCAATTTCAAAGGTTTTCAATTTCAAAGGTGTTTCAGTTTTAAAGGTTTTTCAATTTCAAAGGTTTGTTTCAATTTCAAAGTTTTTTCAATTTCAAAGGTGTTTCAATTTCAAAGGTTTTTCAATTTCAAAAGTGTTTCAATTTCAAAGGTTTTTCAATTTCAAAAAGGTGTTTTCAATTTCAAAGGTGTTTCAATTTCAAAAGTGTTTCAGTTTAAAAGGTTTTTCAATTTCAAAGGTGTTTCAGTTTTAAAGGTTTTTCAATTTCAAAGGTGTTTCAATTTCAAAAGGTTTTTTTTCAACGTTTTCAATTTCAAAGGTGTTTCAGTTTCAAAGGTTTTTCAATTTCAAAGGTGTTTCAATTTCAAAGGTTTTCAATTTCAAAGGTTTTTCAATTTCAAAGGTTTTCAATTTCAAAGGTTTTTCAATTTTAAAGGTTTTTCAATTTCAAAGGTGTCAATTTCAGGTTTTTCAATTTCAAAAGGTGTTTCAATTTCAAGGTTTTCAAAAAGGTGTTTCAATTTCAAAGGTTTTTCAATTTCAAAGGTGTTTCAGTTTTTAAAGGTTTTTCAATTTCAAAGGTGTTTCAATTTCAAAGGGTTTCAATTTCAAAGGTGTTTCAGTTTTTTAAAGGTTTTTCAATTTCAAAGGTTTTTCAATTTCAAAGGTGTTTCAATTTCAAAGGTTTTTTCAATTTCAAAGTTTTTCATTTTTCAAAGGTTTTTCAATTTCAAAGGTTTTTCAATTTCAAAGGTGTTTCAATTTCAAAGGTTTTTCAATTTCAAAGGTGTTTCAATTTCAAAGGTGTTTCAATTTCAAAGGTTTTTCAATTTCAAAGGTGTTTCAATTTCAAAGGTCTTTCAATTTCAAAGGTGTTTCAGTTTTAAAGGTTTTTCAATTTCAAAGGTGTTTCAGTTTTAAAGGTTTTTCAATTTCAAAGGTGTTTCAATTTCAAAGGTTTTTCAATTTCAAAGGTGTTTTAATTTCAAATTTTTTTTTCAAATTTCAAAAGGTGTTTTTTCAAACGTTTTTCAAAAGGTTTTTCAGTTTCAAAAGGTTTTTTCAAATTTCAAAAGGTTTTTTCAATTTCAAAGGTTTTTCAATTTCAAAGGTTTTTCAATTTCAAAGGTTTTTCAATTTCAAAAGGTGTTTCAATTTCAGTTTTCAAAGGTTTTTCAATTTCAAAGGTTTTTTTTCAAAATTTCAAAGGTGTTTCAATTTCAAAGGTTTTTCAATTTCAAATTTCAATTTCAAAGGTGTTTCAGTTTTAAAGGTTTTTCAATTTTCAAAGGTGTTTCAATTTCAAAGGTTTTTCAATTTCAAAGGTGTTTCAATTTCAAAAGGTTTTTCAATTTCAAAGGTTTTCAATTTCAAGGTGTTTTTTCAAATTTCAATTTCAAAGGTGTTTCAATTTCAAAGGTTTTTTTTCAATTTCAAAGGTGTTTCAATTTCAAAGGTTTTTCAATTTTCAAAGGTTTTTCAATTTCAAAGGTTTTTCAATTTCAAAGGTTTTTCAATTTCAAAAGGTTTTTCAATTTCAAAGGTGTTTCAATTTCAAAGGTTTTTTTTCAATTTCAAAAGGTTTTTTCAATTTCAAAGGTGTTTCAGTTTCAAAGGTTTTCAAGGTTTTCAAAAGGTTTTTCAATTTTAAAGGTTTTTTCAGTTTTTTCAATTTCAAAGGTGTTTCAATTTCAAAGGTTTTTCAATTTCAAAGGTGTTTCAATTTCAAAGGTTTTCAATTTCAAAGGTGTTTCAAGGTCTTTTTTCAAAAGGTTTTTCAATTTCAAAGGTGTTTCAATTTCAAAGGTTTTTTCAATTTCAAAGGTTTTCAATTTTAAAGGTTTTTCAATTTCAAAGGTTTTCAAAGGTGTTTTTCAAAGGTTTTTCAATTTCAAAGGTGTTTCAATTTCAAAGGTTTTTCAATTTCAAAGGTGTTTCAATTTCAAAGGTGTTTCAATTTCAAAGGTTTTTCAATTTCAAAGGTGTTTCAATTTCAAAGGTCTTTCAATTTCAAAGGTGTTTCATTTTCAAAGGTCTTTCAATTTCAAAGGTTTTTCAATTTCAAAGGTGTTTCAATTTCAAAGGTTTTTCAATTTCAAAGGTGTTTCAATTTCAAAGGTTTTTCAATTTCAAAGGTGTTTCAATTTCAAAGGTTTTTCAATTTCAAAGGTTTTTCAATTTCAAAGGTTTTTCAATTTCAAAAGGTTTTTCAATTTCAAAGGTTTTTCAATTTCAAAAGGTTTTCAGTTCAAAACGTTTTCAATTTCAAAGGTTTTTCAGTTTTAAAGGTTTTCAATTTCAAAGGTGTTTCAATTTTAAAGGTGTTTTTCAATTTCAGGTTTTTCAATTTCAAAGGTTTTTCAATTTCAAAGGTTTTCAATTTCAAAGGTGTTTCAATTTCAAAGGTTTTTCAATTTCAAAGGTGTTTCAATTTCAAAGGTTTTCAATTTCAAAAGGTGTTTCAATTTAAAGGTTTTTTCAATTTCAAAGGTGTTGTTTCAAAGGTTTTTTAATTTCAAAGGTGTTTCAATTTCAAAGGTTTTTCAATTTCAAAGGTTTTTCAATTTCAAAGGTTTTTCAATTTCAAAGGTGTTTCAATTTCAAAAGGTTTTTTTCAATTTCTTTAAAAGGTTTTTCAATTTCAAAGGTTTTTTCAAGGTTTTTCAAAAGGTGTTTCAATTTCAAAGGTTTTTCAATTTCAAAGGTGTTTTCAGTTTTAAAGGTTTTTCAATTTCAAAGGTTTTTCAGTTTAAAGGTTTTTCAATTTCAAAGGTGTTCAATTTCAAAGGTTTTTCAATTTCAAAGGTTTTCAATTTCAAAGGTTTTTCAATTTCAAAGGTTTTTTCAATTTCAAAGGTGTTTCAATTTCAAAGGTTTTTCAATTTCAAAGGTGTTTCAATTTTAAAGGTTTTTCAATTTCAAAGGTGTTTCAACGTTTTTCAATTTCAAAGGTTTTTCAATTTCAAAGGTTTTCAATTTCAAAAGGTGTTTCAATTTTAAAGGTTTTTCAATTTCAAAGGTTTTTCAATTTCAAAGGTTTTTTCAATTTCAAAGGTTTTTCAATTTCAAAAGGTGTTTCAGTTTTTTAAAGGTTTTTCAAATTTCAAAGGTGTTTCAATTTCAAAAGGTTTTTCAATTTCAAAGGTTTTCAATTTCAAGTTTTCAAAAAGGTTTTTCAATTTCAAAGGTGTTTCAAGGTGTTTCAAAGGTTTTTCAATTTCAAAGGTGTTTCAATTTCAAAGGTTTTTCAATTTCAAAGGTTTTTCAATTTCAATGGGTTTTTCAATTTCAAAGGTTTTTCAATTTCAATTTCAAAAGGTTTTTCAATTTCAAAGGTGTTTCAATTTCAAAGGTTTTTCAATTTCAAAGGTGTTTCAGTTTTTCAGGTTTTCAATTTCAAAGGTTTTTCAATTTCAAAGGTTTTTCAATTTCAAAGGTTTTTTCAATTTCAAAGGTGTTTCAGTTTTAAAGGTTTTCAAAAGGTGTTTTTCAAATTTCAAAAGGTGTTTCAATTTCAAAGGTGTTTTTTTCAATTTTCAAAGGTTTTTCAGTTTAAAAGGTTTTTCAAAAGGTGTTTCAATTTCAAAAGGTTTTTCAATTTCAAAGGTGTTTCAGGTTTTCAATTTCAAAGTGTTTTTCAATTTCAAAGGTGTTCAAAAGGCCTTTCAATTTCAAAGGTTTTTCAATTTCAAAGGTGTTTCAATTTTAAAGGTGTTTCAATTTCAAAGGTTTTTTCAATTTCAAAGGTTTAAAGGTTTTTAAAGGTTTTTTCAATTTCAAAAGGTTTTCAATTTCAAAGGTGTTTCATTTCAAAGGTTTTTCAATTTCAAAGGTTTCAATTTCAAAGGTTTTTCAGTTTCAAAGCTTTTTTTCAATTTTCAAAAGGTGTTTCAATTTCAAAGGTTTTTCAATTTCAAAGGTTTTTCAATTTCAAAGGTGTTTCAATTTCAAGGTTTTCAATTTCAAAGGTGTTTCAATTTCAAAGGTTTTTCAATTTCAAAAGGTGTTTTTTCAATTTCAAAGTGTTTCAATTTCAAAGGTTTTCAATTTCAAAGGTGTTTCAATTTCAAAGGTTTTTCAATTTCAAAGGTGTTTCAATTTCAAAGGTTTTTCAATTTCAAAGGTGTTTTCAGTTTCAAAGGTTTTTCAATTTCAAAGGTTTTTCAATTTCAAAGGTTTTTCAATTTCAAAGGTTTTTCAATTTCAAAGGTTTTCAATTTAAAAAGGTTTTCAATTTCAAAGGTTTTTCAATTTCAAAGGTGTTTTCAATTTCAAAGGTTTTTCAATTTCAAAGGTGTTTCAATTTCAAAGGTTTTTCAATTTCAAAGGTGTTTCAATTTCAAAGGTTTTTCAATTTCAAAGGTGTTTCAGTTTTAAAGGTTTTTCAATTTCAAAGGTGTTTCAATTTCAAAGGTGTTTCAATTTCAAAGGTTTTTCAATTTCAAAGGTTTTTCAATTTCAAAGGTTTTTCAATTTCAAAGGTGTTTCAATTTCAAAGGTGTTTCAATTTCAAAGGTTTTTCAATTTCAAAGGTGTTTCAGTTTTAAAGGTTTTTCAATTTCAAAGGTGTTTCAGTTTTAAACGTTTTTCAATTTCAAAGGTGTTTCAGTTTTAAAGGTTTTTCAATTTCAAAGGTGTTTCAGTTTTAAAGGTTTTTCAATTTCAAAGGTTTTTCAATTTTTTCAATTTCAAAGGTTTTTCAATTTCAAAGGTGTTTCAATTTCAAAGGTTTTCAATTTCAAAGGTTTTTCAAAGGTGTTTTCAATTTCAAAGGTTTCAATTTCAAAGGTTTTTCAATTTCAAAGGTTTTGTTTCAAGGTTTTTCAAAAGGTTTTTTTTCAAAGGTGTTTCAAAGGTTTTTCAATTTCAAAAGGTTTTCAATTTCAAAGGTTTTTTTCAATTTCAAAGGTGTTTCAATTTCAAAGGTTTTTCAATTTCAAAGGTGTTTCAGTTTTAAACGTTTTTCAATTTCAAAGGTGTTTCAGTTTTAAAGGTTTTTCAATTTCAAAGGTGTTTCAGTTTTAAAGGTTTTTCAATTTCAAAGGTGTTTCAATTTCAAAGGTTTTTCAATTTCAAAGGTGTTTCAATTTCAAAGGTTTTTCAATTTCAAAGGTGTTTCAGTTTCAATTTCAAAGTTTTTCAATTTCAAAGGTGTTTCAATTTCAAAGGTTTTTCAATTTCAAAGGTTTTTCAATTTCAAGGTTTTTCAATTTCAAAGGTTTTTTCAAAGGTTTTCAAAGGTGTTTCAATTTCAAAGGTTTTTCAATTTCAAAGGTGTTTCAATTTCAAAGGTTTTTCAATTTCAAAGGTGTTTCAATTTCAAAGGTTTTTCAATTTCAAAGGTGTTTCAATTTCAAAGGTTTTTCAATTTCAAAGGTTTTTCAATTTCAAAGGTTTTTCAATTTCAAAGGTGTTTCAATTTCAAAAGGTTTTTCAATTTCAAAGGTGTTTCAATTTCAAAGGTTTTTCAATTTCAAAGGTGTTTCAATTTCAAAGTTTTTTTTCAATTTCAAAGGTTTTTCAATTTCAAAGGTGTTTCAATTTCAAAGGTTTTTCAATTTCAAAAGGTGTTTCAGTTTCAAAGGTTTTTCAATTTCAAAGGTGTTTCAATTTCAAAGGTTTTTCAATTTCAAAAGGTTTTTCAATTTCAAAGGTTTTTCAATCAAAGGTTTTCAAGGTTTTTCAATTTCAAAGGTGTTTCAGTTTTCAAAGGTTTTTCAATTTCAAAGGTTTTTCAATTTCAAAGGGTTTTCAATTTCAAAGGTTTTCAATTTCAAAGGTTTTTTCAATTTCAAAGGTGTTTCAATTTCAAAAGGTTTTTTTTCAATTTCAAAAGGTTTTTCAATTTCAAAGGTTTTTCAATTTTAAAGGTGTTTCAATTTCAAAGGTTTTCAATTTCAAAGGTGTTTTTTCAAAAGGTTTTCAATTTCAAAAGGTTTTTCAATTTCAAAGGTGTTTCAATTTCAAAGGTTTTCAATTTCAAAGGTGTTTCAATTTCAAAGGGTTTTTCAATTTCAAAGGGTTTTTCAGTTTTAAAGGTTTTTCAATTTCAAAGGTTTTTCAATTTTAAAGGTTTTCAAATTTCAAAGGTTTTTCAATTTCAAAGGTGTTTTCAATTTCAAAAGGTTTTTCAATTTCAAAGGTGTTTCAATTTCAAGGTTTTTCAAAAAGGTGTTTTTTTCAATTTCAAAAGGTGTTTCAATTTCAAAAAAGGTTTTTTTCAATTTCAAAAGGGTGTTTCAAGTTTTAAAGGTTTTTCAATTTCAAAGGTGTTTCAATTTCAAAGGTTTTCAATTTCAAAGGTTTTCAATTTCAAAGGTTTTTCAATTTCAAAGGTGTTTCAATTTCAAAGGTCTTTCAATTTCAAAAGGTGTTTCAATTTCAAAGGTTTTTCAATTTCAAAGGTTTTTCAATTTCAAAAGGTTTTTCAATTTCAAAGGTTTTTCAATTTCAAAGGTTTTTCAATTTCAAAGGTTTTTCAATTTCAAAAGGTCAAAGGTTTCAATTTCAAAGGTTTTTCAATTTCAAAAGGTTTTTCAGTTTCAAAGGTTTTCAATTTCAAAGGTGTTTTTTTAAAGGTTTTCAATTTTAAAGGTGTTTCAATTTCAAAGGTTTTTCAATTTCAAAAGGTGTTTCAATTTCAAAAGGTTTTTCAATTTCAAAGGTGTTTCAATTTCAAAGGTTTTTCAATTTCAAAGGTGTTTCAATTTCAAAGGTTTTTCAATTTCAAAGGTGTTTCAATTTCAAAGGTTTTTCAATTTCAAAGGTGTTTTCATTTTTTTAAAGGTTTTTCAAATTTCAAAGGTCAATTTCAAGGTGTTTTCAAAGGTGTTTCAATTTTTTTCAATTTCAAAGGTGTTTCAATTTCAAAGGTTTTCAATTTCAAAGGTGTTTCAATTTTAAAGGTTTTTCAATTTCAAAGGTGTTTCAATTTAAAGGTTTTTCAATTTCAAAGGTGTTTCAATTTTAAAGGTTTTTCAATTTCAAAGGTTTTTCAGGTTTTTTTAAAAAGGTTTTCAATTTCAAAGGTTTTTTCAATTTCAAAGGTGTTTCAGTTTTAAAGTTTTTTCAATTTCAAAGTTTTTTTTTCAATTTCAAAGGTTTTTTCAATTTCAAAGGTTTTTCAATTTCAAAGGTTTTTCAATTTCAAAAGGTTTTTCAATTTCAAAGGATTTTTCAATTTTTTTCAATTTCAAAAAGGTTTTTCAATTTCAAAGGTGTTTCAAAGGTTTTTCAATTTCAAAGGTGTTTTCAATTTTTAAAGGTTTTTCAATTTCAAAGGTGTTTCAATTTCAAAGGTTTTTTTTTCAATTTCAAAAGGTTTTTCAATTTCAAAGGTTTTTTCAATTTCAAAGGTCAAAGGTTTTCAATTTCAAAGGGTTTCATTTTAAAGGTTTTTCAAAAAGGTTTTTCAATTTCAAAGGTTTTCAATTTCAAAGGTGTTTCAATTTCAAAGTTTTTCAATTTCAAGGTGTTTCAGTTTTAAAGGTTTTTCAATTTCAAAGGTGTTTCAAAGGTTTTCAATTTCAAAGGTGTTTCAGTTTTAAAGGTTTTTCAATTTCAAAGGTGTTTCAATTTCAAAGGTTTTCAATTTCAAAGGTGTTTCAATTTCAAAGGTTTTCAATTTCAAAGTGTTTTTCAATTTCAAAGGTGTTTCAATTTCAAAGGTTTTCAATTTCAAAGGTGTTTCAGTTTTAAAGGTTTTTCAATTTCAAAGGTTTTCAATTTCAAAGGTTTTTTTCAAAGGTTTTTCAATTTCAAAGGTTTTCAATTTCAAAAGGTTTTTCAATTTCAAAGGTTTTCAATTTCAAAGGTGTTTCAGTTTTAAAGTTTTCAAAAGGTTTTTCAATTTCAAAAGGTGTTTCAATTTCAAAGGTTTTTCAATTTCAAAGGTGTTTCAATTTCAAAGGTTTTCAATTTCAAAGGTTTTCAATTTCAAAGGTTTTCAGTTTCAAAAGGTTTTTCAATTTCAAAGGTGTTTTTTCAAGGTTTTTCAAAGGGTCAAAGGTTTTTTCAATTTCAAAGGTGTTTTTCAATTTCAAAGGTGTTTCAATTTCAAAGGTTTTTCAATTTCAAAAGGTGTTTCAATTTCAAAGGTTTCAATTTCAAAGGTTTTTCAATTTCAAAGGTTCAAAGGTTTTCAATTTCAAAGGTTTTTCAATTTCAAAGGTTTTTCAATTTCAAAGGTTTTTCAATTTCAAAGGTGTTTCAATTTCAAAGGTTTTTTTCAAAATTTCAAAGGTTTTTCAATTTCAAAATTTCAAAGGTTTTTCAATTTCAAAGGTGTTTCAAAGGTTTTTCAATTTCAAAGGTGTTTCAATTTCAAAGGTTTTTCAATTTCAAAGGTGTTTCAATTTCAAAGGTTTTTCAATTTCAAAGGTGTTTCAATTTAAAAAAGGTGTTTCAAAGGTGTTTTTTCAAAGGTTTTTTCAATTTCAAAGGTGTTTCAGTTTCAAAGGTTTTTCAATTTCAAAGGTGTTTCAAAAGGTTTTTCAATTTCAAAGGTGTTTCAATTTCAAAGGTTTTTCAATTTCAAAGGTGTTTCAAAAAGGTTTTTCAATTTCAAAGGGTTTTTCAATTTCAAAGGTTTTTCAATTTCAAAGGTGTTTCAATTTCAAAGGTTTTTCAATTTCAAAGGTGTTTTCAATTTCAAGGTTTTTTTCAAAGGTGTTTTTTCAATTTCAAAGGTGTTTCAGTTTTAAAGGTTTTCAATTTCAAAGGTGTTTCAATTTCAAAGGTGTTTCAATTTCAATTTCAAAAAGGTTTTTCAATTTTTTTCAATTTCAAAGGTGTTTTCAATTTCAAAGGTTTTTCAATTTCAAAGGTTTTCAATTTCAAAGGTTTTCAATTTCAAAGGTTTTTCAATTTCAAAGGTGTTTCAGTTTTAAAGGTTTTTCAATTTCAAAGGTGTTTTTTCAATTTTTAAAGGTTTTCAAAGGTGTTTCAATTTCAAAGGTTTTTCAATTTCAAAGGTGTTTCAATTTCAAAGTTTTTTTTCAATTTCAAAGGTTTTTCAATTTCAAAGGTGTTTCAGTTTTAAAGGTTTTTCAATTTCAAAGGTGTTTCAATTTCAAGGTTTTTCAATTTCAAAGGTGTTTCAATTTCAAAGTTTTTCAATTTCAAAAGGTGTTTCAATTTTAAAGGTTTTTCAATTTCAAAGGTGTTTCAATTTCAAAGGTTTTTCAATTTCAAAGGTGTTTTCAATTCAAAAGGTTTTTCAATTTCAAAGGTTTTCAAAAGGTGTTTTTTTCAAAAGGTTTTCAATTCAAAGGTTTTTCAATTTCAAAGGTTTTTCAATTTCAAAGGTGTTTCAATTTCAAAGGTTTTTCAATTTCAAAGGTGTTTCAGTTTTAAAGGTTTTTCAATTTCAAAGGTGTTTCAATTTCAAAGGTTTTTCAATTTCAAAGGTGTTTCAATTTCAAAGGTTTTTCAATTTCAAAGGTGTTTCAATTTCAAAGGTTTTTCAATTTCAAAGGTGTTTCAGTTTTAAAGGTTTTTCAATTTCAAAGGTTTTTCAATTTCAAAGGTGTTTCAATTTCAAAGGTTTTTCAATTTCAAACGTTTTTCAATTTCAAAGGTTTTTTTCAAATTTCAAAGGTGTTTCAATTTCAAGGGTTTTTCAATTTCAAAGGTGTTTTCAATTTCAAAAGTTTTAAAGGTTTTTCAATTTCAAAGGTGTTTCAGTTTTAAAGGTTTTTCAATTTCAAAGGTGTTTCAATTTCAAAGTTTTTCAATTTCAAAGGTTTTCAATTTCAAAGGTTTTTCAATTTCAAAGGTGTTTCAGTTTTAAAGGTGTTTCAATTTCAAAAGGTTTTCAATTTCAAAGGTGTTTCAATTTCAAAAGGTTTTTCAATTTCAAAGTTTCAATTTTAAAGGTTTTTTTCAATTTCAAAGGTTTTTCAATTTCAAAAGGTGTTTCAATTTCAAAGGTTTTTCAATTTCAAAGGTGTTTCAATTTCAAAGGTTTTTCAATTTCAAAGGTTTTTCAATTTCAAAGGTTTTTTCAATTTCAAAGGTGTTTCAAAATTTCAAAAGGTTTTTTTTCAATTTCAAAGGTGTTTTTCAAAATTTCAATTTCAAAGGTTTTCAATTTCAAAGGTTTTTGTTTCAAAAGGTGTTTCAATTTCAAAGGTTTTTCAATTTCAAAGGTGTTTCAATTTCAAAGGTTTTCAATTTCAAAGGTTTTTCAATTTCAAAGGTTTTTCAATTTCAAAGGGTGTTTTTCAATTTCAAAGGTGTTTTTTTTCAAAGGTTTTTCAATTTTAAAGGTTTTCAATTTCAAAGGGTTTCAATTTCAAGGTTTTTCAATTTCAAAGTTTTAAAAGGTTTTCAATTTCAAAGGTGTTTCAATTTCAAAGGTTTTTCAATTTCAAAGGTGTTTCAATTTAAAAGGTTTTTCAATTTCAAAGGTGTTTCAATTTCAAAGGTTTTTCAATTTCAAAGGTGTTTCAATTTCAAAGGTTTTTCAATTTCAAAGGTTTTTTGTTTCAAAGGTTTTTCAAAGGTTTTTCAATTTTAAAGGTTTTTTTTCAAGTTTTCAAAAGGTTTTTCAATTTCAAAGGTTTTTCAATTTCAAAGGTGTTTCAATTTCAAAGGTGTTTCAATTTCAAAGGTTTTTTTTTCAATTTCAAAGGTTTTTCAATTTCAAAGGTTTTTCAATTTCAAAGGTGTTTTTCAATTTCAAAGGTTTTTCAATTTCAAAGGTGTTTCAATTTTAAAGGTTTTTCAATTTCAAAGGTTTTTCAATTTCAAAGGTTTTTCAATTTCAAAAGGTTTTTCAATTTCAAAGTTTTTTTCAATTTCAAAAGGTGTTTTTTCAATTTCAAAGGTGTTTCAATTTCAAACGTTTTTCAATTTCAAAGGTTTTTCAATTTCAAAGGTGTTTCAATTTCAAAGGTTTTTCAATTTCAAAGGTTTTTCAATTTCAAAGGTGTTTCAATTTCAAAGGTCTTTCAATTTCAAAGGTTTTTCAATTTCAAAGGTTTTTCAATTTCAAAGGTGTTTCAATTTCAAAGGTTTTTCAATTTCAAAGGTGTTTCAATTTCAAAAAGGTTTTCAATTTCAAAGGTGTTTCAATTTCAAAGGTTTTTCAATTTCAAAGGTGTTTCAATTTCAAAGGTTTTTCAATTTCAAAGGTGTTTCAATTTCAAAGGTTTTTCAATTTCAAAGGTGTTTCAATTTCAAAGGTTTTTTTCAAAGGTGTTTCAAAATTTCAAAAGGTTTTTCAATTTTAAAGGTTTTTCAATTTCAAAGGTGTTTCAATTTCAAAGGTTTTTCAATTTCAAAGGTGTTTCAATTTTAAAGGTTTTCAATTTCAAAGGTGTTTCAGTTTCAAAGGTTTTTCAATTTCAAAGGTGTTTCAAGGTGTTTTTCAAAAGGTGTTTCAATTTCAAAGGTTTTTCAATTTCAAAGGTTTTCAATTTCAAAGGTTTTTCAATTTCAAAGGTGTTTCAATTTCAAAGGTTTTTCAGGTTTTTTCAAAGGTGTTTTCAATTTCAAAAGGTGTTTCAATTTCAAAGGTTTTCAAGTTTTAAAGGTTTTTTTTTCAAAGGTGTTTCAATTTCAAAGGTTTTTCAATTTCAAAGGTTTTTCAATTTCAAAGGTTTTTCAAAGGTGTTTCAATTTCAAAGGTTTTTCAATTTCAAAGGTGTTTCAATTTCAAAGGTTTTTCAATTTCAAAGGTGTTTCAATTTCAAAGGTTTTTCAATTTCAAAGGTGTTTCAGTCAAAGGTTTTTCAATTTCAAAGGTGTTTCAGTTTTCAAAGGTTTTTCAATTTCAAAGGTGTTTCAATTTCAAAGGTTTTTCAATTTCAAAGGTGTTTCAATTTTCAAAGGTTTTTCAATTTCAAAGGTTTTTCAATTTCAAAGGTTTTTCAATTTCAAAGGTTTTCAATTTCAAAGGTTTTCAATTTCAAAGGTTTCAATTTCAAAGGTTTTTCAATTTCAAAGGTGTTTCAATTTAAAAAAGGTTTTTCAATTTCAAAGGTGTTTCAATTTCAAAGGTTTTTCAATTTCAAAGGTGTTTGTTTCAATTTTTCAAAGGTTTTTTCAAGGTTTTCAATTTCAAAGGTGTTTTTCAAAGGTTTTTCAATTTCAAAGGTTTTTCAGTTTTAAAGGTTTTTCAATTTCAAAGGTGTTTTCAATTTCAAAGGTTTTTCAATTTCAAAGGTGTTTCAATTTCAAAGGTTTTCAATTTCAAAGGTGTTTCAATTTCAAAGGTTTTTCAATTTCAAAAGGTGTTTCAATTTTCAAAGGTTTTTCAATTTCAAAGGTGTTTCAGTTTTAAAGGTTTTTTAATTTCAAAGGTGTTTCAATTTCAAAGGTCTTTCAATTTCAAAGGTTTTTCAATTTCAAAGGTTTTTCAATTTCAAAGGTTTTTCAATTTCAAAGGTGTTTCAGTTTTAAAGGTTTTTCAATTTCAAAGGTGTTTCAATTTCAAAGGTCTTTCAATTTCAAAGGTTTTTCAATTTCAAAGGTTTTTCAATTTCAAAGGTGTTTCAATTTCAAAGGTTTTTTCAATTTCAAAGGTGTTTCAATTTCAAAGGTTTTTCAATTTCAAAGGTGTTTCAATTTCAAAGGTTTTTCAATTTCAAAGGTTTTCAAAGGTTTTTCAATTTTCAAAAAGGTTTTTCAATTTCAAAGGTGTTTCAATTTTAAAGGTTTTCAATTTCAAAGGTGTTTGTTTAAAGTTTTTCAATTTCAAAGGTGTTTTTTCAATTTCAAAGGTGTTTCAGTTTCAAAGGTTTTTCAATTTTCAAAGGTGTTTCAATTTCAAAAGGTTTTTCAATTTCAAAGGTGTTTCAATTTCAAAGGTTTTTCAATTTCAAAGGTTTTTCAATTTCAAAGTGTTTCAATTTCAAAGGTTTTTCAATTTCAAAGGTTTTTTTCAATTTCAAAGGTTTTTCAATTTCAAAGGTGTTTCAATTTCAAAGGTTTTTCAATTTCAAAGGTGTTTCAAGGTTTTTCAATTTCAAAGGTGTTTCAATTTCAAAGGTTTTTCAATTTCAAAGGTTTTTCAATTTCAAAGGTTTTTCAATTTCAAAAGGTGTTTCAATTTTAAAAGGTTTTTCAATTTCAAAGGTTTTTCAATTTCAAAGGTTTTTCAATTTCAAAGGTGTTTCAATTTCAAAGGTTTTTCAATTTCAAAGTGTTTTCAATTTCAAAGGGTTTTCAATTTCAAAGGTGTTTCAATTTCAAAGGTTTTTCAATTTCAAAGGTTTTTCAATTTCAAAGGTTTTCAATTTCAAAGGTTTTTCAATTTCAAAGGTGTTTCAATTTCAAAGGTTTTTCAATTTCAAAGGTGTTTCAATTTCAAAGGTTTTCAATTTCAAAGGTGTTTTCAATTTCAAAGGTTTTTCAATTTCAAAGGTGTTTCAATTTCAAAGTTTTTTTTCAATTTCAAAGGTGTTTCAATTTCAAAGTTTTTCAATTTCAAAGGTGTTTCAATTTCAAAGGTTTTTCAATTTCAAAGGTGTTTCAATTTCAAAGGTTTTTCAATTTCAAAGGTGTTTCAATTTAAAGGTTTTTCAATTTCAAAGGGTTTCAATTTCAAAAGGTTTTCAAAAGGTGTTTCAATTTCAAAGGTTTTTCAATTTCAAAGGTGTTTCAGTTTTAAAGGTTTTTCAATTTCAAAGTGTTTTTTCAAGGTTTTCAATTTCAAAGGTTTTTCAATTTAAAAATTTCAAAGGTGTTTCAATTTCAAAGGTTTTTCAATTTCAAAGGTGTTTCAATTTCAAAGGTTTTTCAATTTCAAAGGTGTTTCAATTTCAAAGGTTTTTCAATTTCAAAGGTTTTCAATTTCAAAGGTGTTTTTCAATTTCAAAGGTTTTTCAATTTCAAAGGTTTTCAAAGGTGTTTCAATTTCAAAGGTTTCAATTTGTTTCAATTTCAAAGTGTTTTTTCAATTTCAAAGGTGTTTCAATTTCAAAGGTTTTTCAATTTCAAAGGTGTTTTTTTAAAGGTTTTTCAATTTCAAAGGTGTTTCAATTTCAAAGGTTTTTCAATTTCAAAGGTGTTTCAATTTCAAAGGTTTTTCAATTTCAAAGGTGTTTCAATTTCAAAGGTTTTCAATTTCAAAGGTGTTTTCAAGGTTTTTCAATTTTTTCAAAAGGTTTTCAATTTCAAAGGTTTTTCAATTTCAAAGGTTTTTCAATTTCAAAGGTTTTCAATTTCAAAGGTTTTTCAATTTCAAAGGTTTTCAATTTCAAAGGTTTTTCAATTTCAAAGGTGTTTCAATTTCAAAGGTTTTTCAATTTTCAAAGGTGTTTCAATTTCAAAGGTTTTCAATTTCAAAGGTGTTTCAATTTCAAAGGTTTTTCAATTTCAAAGGTGTTTTTCAATTTCAAAGGTTTTTCAATTTCAAAGGTGTTTCAATTTCAAAAGGTTTTTCAATTTCAAAGGTTTTCAATTTCAAAGGTTTTTCAATTTTTTCAATTTCAAAGGTTTTTCAATTTCAAAGGTTTTTTCAATTTCAAAGGTTTTTCAATTTCAAAGGTTTTTCAATTTCAAAGGTTTTTCAATTTCAAAGGTTTTTCAATTTCAAGGTTTCAGTTTTAAAGGTGTTTCAATTTCAAAGGTTTTCAATTTCAAAGGTTTTTCAATTCAAAGGTTTTCAATTTCAAAGGTTTTTCAATTTCAAAATTTTTTCAATTTCAAAGGTGTTTTCAATTTCAAAGGTTTTTCAATTTCAAAGGTTTTTCAATTTCAAAGGTTTTTCAATTTCAAAGGTTTTTCAATTTCAAAAGGTTTTTCAATTTCAAAGGTTTTTCAATTTCAAAAGGTTTTCAATTTCAAAGGTTTTTCAATTTCAAAGGTGTTTCAAAAAGGTTTTTCAATTTCAAAAGGTTTTCAATTTCAAAGGTTTTTCAATTTCAAAGGTGTTTCAATTTCAAAGGTTTTTCAATTTCAAAAGGTGTTTTCAATTTCAAAGGTTTTCAATTTCAAAGGTTTTTCAATTTCAAAGGTGTTTTTCAATTTCAAAGGTTTTTCAATTTCAAAGGTTTTCAATTTTAAAGGTTTTTCAATTTCAAAGGTGTTTCAATTTCAAAGGTTTTTCAATTTCAAAGGTGTTTCAATTTCAAAGGTTTTTCAATTTCAAAGGTGTTTCAGTTTTAAAGGTTTTTCAATTTCAAAGGTGTTTCAATTTCAAAGGTTTTTCAATTTCAAAGGTGTTTCAATTTCAAAGGTCTTTCAATTTCAAAGGTGTTTCAGTTTTAAAGGTTTTTCAATTTCAAAGGTTTTTCAATTTCAAAGGTGTTTCAATTTCAAAGGTTTTTCAATTTCAAAGGTGTTTCAGTTTCAAAGCTTTTTCAATTTCAAAGGTGTTTCAATTTCAAAGGTTTTTCAATTTCAAAGGTTTTTCAATTTCAAAGGGTTTTCAATTTCAAAGGTGTTTCAGTTTCAAAGGTTTTTCAATTTCAAAGGTGTTTCAATTTCAAAGGTTTTCAATTTCAAAGGTGTTTCAAGTTTTCAATTTCAAAGGTGTTTTTTCAAGGTTTTTCAATTTCAAAGGTGTTTCAATTTCAAAGTTTTTTTTTCAATTTCAAAGGTTTTTCAATTCAAAGGTTTTTTAATTTCAAAGGTGTTTCAATTTCAAAGGTGTTTCAATTTCAAAGGTTTTTCAATTTCAAAGGTGTTTCAATTTCAAAGGTTTTTCAATTTCAAAGGTGTTTCAGTTTTAAAGGTTTTTCAATTTCAAAGGTGTTTCAATTTCAAAGGTCTTTCAATTTCAAAGGTGTTTCAGTTTTAAAGGTTTTTCAATTTCAAAGGTGTTTCAGTTTTAAAGGTTTTTCAATTTCAAAGGTGTTTCAATTTCAAAGGTCTTTCAATTTCAAAGGTGTTTCAGTTTTAAAGGTTTTTCAATTTCAAAGGTGTTTCAATTTCAAAGGTTTTTCAATTTCAAAGGTGTTTCAGTTTTAAAGGTTTTTCAATTTCAAAGGTGTTTCAATTTCAAAGGTTTTTCAATTTCAAAGGTGTTTCAGTTTTAAAGGTTTTTCAATTTCAAAGGTGTTTCAATTTCAAAAGGTTTTTCAATTTCAAAAGGTGTTTCAGTTTTAAAGGTTTTTCAATTTCAAAGGTGTTTCAATTTCAAAGGTTTTTCAATTTCAAAGGTGTTTCAGTTTTAAAGTTTTTTCAATTTCAAAAGGTGTTTCAATTTCAAAGGTTTTTCAATTTCAAAGGTGTTTCAGTTTTTTAAAGGTTTTTCAATTTCAAAGGTGTTTCAATCTTTTCAAAGGTTTTCAATTTCAAAGGTGTTTCAGTTTTAAAGGTTTTTCAATTTCAAAGGTGTTTCAATTTTCAAAGGTTTTTCAATTTCAAAGGTGTTTCAGTTTTAAAGGTTTTTTTTCAAAGGTTTTCAATTTCAAAGGTGTTTCAATTTCAAAGGTGTTTTTTTTCAATTTTTCAAAAGGTGTTTCAGTTTCAAAAAGTTTTTCAATTTCAAAGGTGTTTCAATTTGTTTTCAATTTCAAAGGTGTTTCAAGGTTTTTTCAAAAGGTGTTTCAGTTTTCAAAGGTTTTTCAATTTCAAAGGTGTTTCAGTTTTAAAGGTTTTTCAATTTCAAAAGGTGTTTCAATTTCAAAGGTTTTTCAATTTCAAAGGTGTTTCAGTTTTAAAGGTTTTTCAATTTCAAAGGTGTTTCAATTTCAAAGGTTTTCAATTTCAAAGGTGTTTCAGTTTTAAAGGTTTTCAATTTCAAAGGTGTTTCAATTTCAAATGTCTTTCAATTTCAAAGGTGTTTCAGTTTTAAAGGTTTTTCAATTTCAAAGGTTTTTCAATTTCAAAGGTTTTTCAATTTCAAAGGTGTTTCAGTTTTAAAGGTTTTTCAATTTCAAAGGTGTTTCAATTTCAAAGGTTTTTCAATTTCAAAGGTGTTTCAGTTTTAAAGGTTTTTCAATTTCAAAGGTGTTTCAATTTCAAAGGTTTTTCAATTTCAAAGGTGTTTCAGTTTTAAAGGTTTTTCAATTTCAAAGTGTTTGTTTCAAAGGTTTTTTTCAAAGGTGTTTCAGTTTAAAGGTTTTTCAATTTCAAAGGTGTTTCAATTTCAAAGGTTTTTCAATTTCAAAGGTGTTTCAAGGTTTTTCAATTTCAAAGGTTTTTCAAAGGTTTTTCAAAGGTGTTTCAGTTTTTAAAAAGGTGTTTCAGTTTTAAGGTTTTTGTTTCAAAGTTTCAAAGGTGTTTCAATTTCAAAGGTGTTTCAGTTTTAAAGTTTTTTTTTTCATTTTAAAGGTGTTTCAATTTCAAAGGTTTTTCAATTTCAAAGGTGTTTCAATTTCAAAGGTTTTTCAATTTCAAAGGTGTTTCATTTTCAAATTGTACAATTTCAATGGTGTTTCAGTTTAAAAGATGTTTCAGTTTAAAAGGTGTTTCAATTTCAAAGGTGTTTCAATTTCAAAGGTTTCTCAATTTCAAAGATGTTTCAGTTTAAAAGGGGTTTCAATTTCATAGGTGTTTTAATTTCAAAGATGTTTCAATTTCATAGGTGTTTTAATTTCAAAGATGTTTCATTTTCAAAGGTGTTTCAATTTCAAAGGTCTTTCAAAACGGTCTTTTCCTTCAGCCGTATCTTTACAAAAATTAGATTTAACCATTCAGTTTCCACTAATTTCAATTTTTTTTTAGTCTTCAGTTGTGATTTTTTGTATTCAACATTGTTTCAGTACTAATTTAGTAATAGAATAAGATAATGTTAAATAGATTGGTCGTATATTAACGATTGCCGGTTAGGAGATCTTCATATTTTCTCTGTGTGTGGCACTGAGAGCTTTGTGTACACAGATTTTCTCTGACAAACAGCGTTTTAAAACCTATCGATACTACTCAATTAATGTGCATATGAAATGCAATGATAAATGAGTTCAAAAAGAGCAATATGGCACATCGAATGTTCTTTCTAAATTTGTACTGTCACAATATGCGATACTTAAGCATGAAAAGAAAAACGAGATAAAACAGTATCAATGATTTTTTTAATAATTTTTTTAATAATTTCACCTCAAGAAATTCAATAAAGCCACTAGGAGGCAATTGGTTATTGATTGTTAGGGAATATGAGGAAAAAAAACTACTATTAAAGAAATAGATCAATAAAGAACGAGGATTAAGAAGACAGAAGATAAGGATTGACACTTCATTTACATTTTTGAAGATCAAAGGTGCCTGGGAAGCAGGAAGTTTGAGGCGAGACCTACTAACGAGAAATGCAACAGAAGAGACTGTTAAATATTTACATTATTCGGACTATTTTCCTCATCTTTGTTGCCATATTTAACACAACGTTTCGGCCGTTGTACACTCCGGCGTTCTTCAGATAGTTGGAATGTCGAACTGAACCCTTTCATTCGTTCACTGGGGTAGACTGTTTTAGTTCCACGTGCCATGTCTAATGGATGTCAGTTATCAGTTATCTCCTGTTAATTCACCTCTCCAAGTTCTCTACTGACTTAACCAGGTATTGAACTCACAATTCTTTGGGTCCTGTCACCGGACAGATACTGGTTCTATTTGTGTTTTATTTGTTTTTGATTATTTGTGTGTAGTGCAGGGGGAATATTTTCTGGGTTTGTTTGGGATGACATTCCCATATACATAGACATACATACATACATACATGTGTATGCATGTTACTTCACACATACACACCCATATTCATAATCTTGGGTTAGGCGCAGTTGCACATTCATGGGTTGAGCACACGGGTGTAAGCAATTTTCATTCTGGCTATTTCACTGTCAAAATTGTAGCGTCTCATATGTAGCAATATTCTATTAGTAGGGGACAGGTGAAGTTGGCTTTGACGTCTTTCAGGTCGGCTGTTTGCACCGTCAGACAAGTTCACGTGCACTCACACATATATAGACGCATACCCACATTGATGGATCTGTTTATGTTATGTTGGGTTCTGTCTGTAGACGTAATGATATTTGTAATTTTTAACAACAGTAATTGTTGCTGTGTTATTACCGATTAAGATTATGTTAATGGTTATATTAGCTGTGATATTATTATTGATATATTGATAATAATTTATCTGTTATTGGTTATGATGAATAGTAATGTTATCCTTAATAATCACGGAAACAATAATAGCCACGATAAAAACAATAATAGCGAAATTAAAAAAGAGGGAATAAATAGATAATGAATTAATACAAATAGATAGATAATGAATTAATAAAAAAAAAAGAAAAAAGTAGATAATGAATTACAGTGTAACCCGGATATAAGAGACCCGGATATAAGAGAAACCCGGATATAAGAGATATTTTCTCTGGTCCCAAATTAGAGCCTGTGTTAATGTATATAAAATAGACCAAACCCGGATATAAAAGAAACACGGATATAAGAGACATTCTTCTCCGGTCCCGACAATTCTCTTATATCCGGGTTATACTGTAATACAAAAAAAATAAATGGATAATGAATTAATAAAAATAAATAGAAAATGAATTAATACAAATAAATATATAATGAATTAATAATATTTTTATCAATAGATAATGAATTAATAAAAATAATAAATAGATAATGAATTAATAAAAATAAAAAATAGATAATGAATTCATAAAATTATAAATAGATAATGAATTAATAAAAATAAAAATAGATAATGAATTAATAAAATAATAAATAGATAATGAATTAATACAAATAATAAATAGATAATGAATTAATAAAATAAAAATAGATAATGAATTAATACAAATAATAAATAGATAATAAATTAATAAAAATAAAAAAATAGATAATGAATTAATAAAAATAAAAAATAGATAATGAATTAATACAAATAATAAATAGATAATGAATTAATAAAATAAAAAAAATAGATAATGAATTAATACAAATAATAAATAGATAATGAATTAATAAAAAAAAAATAGATAATGAAAAACAAAAAAAATAGATAATGAATTAATAAAATAAAAAATAGATAATGAATTAATAAAAAAAAAAATAGATAATGAATTAATACAAATAAAAATAGATAATGAATTAATAAAATAAAAAATAGATAATGAATTAATAAAAAAAAAAAATAGATAATGAATTAATAAAAATAATAAATAGATAATGAAATTAATTAAAAATAAAAATAGATAATGAATTAATAAAAATAAAAATAGATAATAAATTAATAAAAATAAAAATAGATAATAAATAATAAAAATAAAAAATAATAATGAATTAATAAAAAAAAAAAAAAATAGATAATGAATTAATACAAATAATAAATAGATAATGAATTAATAAAATAAAAAAATAGATAAATTAATACAAATAATAAATAGATAATGAATTACAAAAAATAAATAGATAATGAATTAATACAAATAAAATAAAAAAAATAAAAAATGAATGAATTAATAAAAATAAAAAATAGATAATGAATTAATAAAAAAAATAAAAAATACAAATAGTAAATAGATAATAAATTAATAAAACTAAAAAATAGATAATGAATCAATACAAATAATAAATTGATAATGAATTAATAAAAATAATAAATGAAATAATAAAAAAGAATGACAATGGTAATAATGATAACGGTTGTGGTAATCAGAATAATGATGATTATTGTAATACTACTACTTCTACTACTACTACTAATAATAATAATGTCATTGCTAAGAAGCAGTACTAATGGTGGTATTGATAGTTATGATGTGATTTTTCTTAAAGTAGTAACAAAAATACTAATAGTTAAAGTAATACTGATAGTCACAATATAATAATTTTGGTGTGTTAATTATTATATTTTTTCTGATGGCCGTTCGAATTGTATTGGCGGTAATTGTGTTTTTGGTTGTGGAAGTAGTGTTGGTAACAATACTTGTAGTGTTATTGATTCCTGTTGGTGGTTATGCTTTGGTAGATTTAGTGTTCTGGTGTTTTAGTGTTCAACCATTCATCGTCTGTATTGGCATCTTCTCTTTTCTCAAGTAGGGAATTTTTCAGTCATTGACAGAAAGGTTGTAGGGATTTAAAGGAATGCCACAGTCCTAACGTTTGGGTATTATATGTGTTCCCTAACAACCAAAATATTCTCACTGTATTTTAACGCAGGTAATTCTTTTTCTACCGAAAAATCTCGCGTTTCCACTCCTTGATAAATTCACGGGCCAATGAAAAGGGCAGTTACACTATGCTTATTTCTCTTTCTTTCATAAATATGATATATTTCCAGCAGGTTCCTGTGATTTTTTATTATTCAGCATTCATTTGTTTTCTTAACTCTTAATATTTGATTATTCTTGCTTGTTTCTCTCATATAAGTTACATTCAGAAGAAAATATTGAAACTACTGTCTTCCTTAAAATTAATTTATTTACCATCCCTACCATTCGCATTCTAAATTTATTGAACGCCAGCTTTTCTTCAGAAAGAATATCTTGATATTTCTGCCTTCCTGAAAATCCAGTAATTGAAACCTCTTTCTGAGACGAAATTTATTGAAACTTCCATCTTCTTAAGAATGCATAGCGATTGCATTGTTATTTTTATAGTCGATTGTGAAAGTTAAAATCATTGCGGAAGAACTGATATAATAAATCAGAAAAAAATGATTTGCGGATGAATAGTTGATCTTTTTACAAGTTTAATAAAGGATGGCGTCAACTGTGTCATGAAGAAAACTAGCCAGGCAGAAAGATAAACAAAATGGCGGTTTTAAAAGGAAACTATTTTTAAACGACTAATCCCCGTGAAAAATTTCTAATAAAGAAGCACGCCTGTTAATATTTGGAGGAAGAGAGCGTAAAATAACTTTTTGAATACAATGGCCAAATTCGAACATGCAAACTTTAATTAATAAATGCGTAAATATCCTAAAGAAATATCTAGTATTTCCAGGTCATTGTCACAACAGCGTTTACAGTGACACACAAGTGCATTTCTCCTGTTGTTTGAGTTTAATCTCGTTTATATTCTCATATACATTTCTTTAACACTCGGAAAGTTTCACCGATCTGTTGGGTTGAACAAAAATGTCCATTCGAATTATTAAGTAGAAAATTTATTTAATAAATCGAACAAACCTTTGGAGCAACCCAATAATTACGCGGCATTGTTTGCATTCTATTTGATAGACTCTTATTTTGTATATAAAATTAAACCTTTATATAACATTGATTCAATCTTTTATTATCTTTAAATTTTCGCAATAAAGTTTAGTTAAATATCTTTTAAGTACATTATGGTGTTTCACTGTAATATAAAGAGACAAGTATTATTGTTTATATTTTATATTGCTGGTTTGCCTCTTGTGGAGTTTATATATACTCGACTCTTCCGTCGAATTCGACGTATGAGGGTCATGCAGATCAGTTCCTAGAAAACTGACAGCCCGACAACAGCACATGAGATTTGATTATAGTGGTGAAGGTTTCGTGCAGAGCCATCCACACTTTTTGAAGGGACGAATACAGATACCTGGTGCACTACGTGCCACAAGGTCCCCAAACGACCCTCCGAAGGTTTTCAATTCAGAGTTGTCCTTCCCGTATTTTTTCTTCTCCATATTTCTGTTCATTTCTTTATCATTATTCTTTCTTTCTTTTCCTTTTATTGTTTTCCTTCATTTTTCTTTGCTCTTTCTACTTTATCGTTTTCGTATTTTTCTTCGTATTTTTCTTCATTTTTTTCCTTCTTTCCTTTCTTTTTCATTCTTCGTTTTCCTTTTATTCTTTACATTCATTTTTCTTTCTTCTTCCTTTTTTTTCTTTCTTTATCGTCTTCTTTTTCTCTTCTGTTCTTTTTTCTTTGTATTATTTTCTTTCTGTCTTTGTTTCTTTGTTTCATTCTTTATTTCATTTCATTTCATTCAGGAAGCTTGGCAAATTTAAAAGTCTTGGTAAACCAATGACAGCCTCGCTTTTGTATATAAACTCGTGCAACAAAATAAATCCTACATCGTCTTGATAAAGCCCCTCAGAGGTTGAAACGCATCGGCTAAGAATAGTTTTTCCTCTTGTCCCTTTTTTATATATATATATATATATATATATATATATATATATATATATATATATATAAGTAGGTAACCTGAAAAATCTGCCTCGTCAGTCATGAATCAAAAATACATAATCGCCTATGTGTGTATCAGGCATGGCACATAACTGACTGATATATATATATATATATATATATATATATATATATATATATATATATATATATATATATATATATATATATATATAATTGTGTGTTTGATTTTAGTACAGACCGTTGGTTCTAGAGTCCTTGTATATCAGATCCTGTGGGCCTTCCCTTTGTAAACAGAAGGAATGCTTACTGGGTCTGAATGTTATTAGACTCTAGTTTTCTGGAAATTTATTTTTTTCCCTTCCATTCGTTATATTAATTTAATTCACACGCTTATATATTTTTTGTATATAGCAGAAAAACTTGATAAGGCTGGAACGAAACCGGTTGTTCTTTTTTAGCTTTTTTAAAATGCCATATAAATTTTGTTTATTCCTAGCTATCGGAAACATACAAAACTTATTAAGTTGAAGGATTGTGTGAATATCAAGAAAACATAATGTTTAGCGACTCTGTGCAGAGATTTAGGAAATCTCTCACTCCAGTACTTCGTTCTAAAACAGTAGCTAATCAATGGTAACAAATGGGAAACTTATAATTTCTTACAAAGGACAGGAAGATGTAGAACGCCAGAAAAGAAAGTTGTAGTTAATCAATTCATCCATCTTTCTTTGCTGGTGATCTGAAAAAAATTATTTATAAACCCGAAAAAATTGTTCTATTGATCTTTTTCCTATTTTTAACAATGATTTTAAACCCTTCACAAGGCTCAATAGCCTCGCAAAGTAGAGGGGTAGAGAGTAAGGGGCACAGTTTATGTGGGAATATTACTGTCGATCGTAGACTTGAACAGGTTAAGATTTCAATGATCGGGGAAGCATCCTCTTGCGAGTCGGTTCCAAGAAGCAGCGGTTCGTGGGAAGAAGCTACGTAATATTTAACTTATAGCGATCATCACCATCACACACACATATACATACCTATACAAATTCGAATTTCAATAACAATCATTCATTGGATAGAAATCAACGCTACTCTCTTATGCGACAAATTTTGAAATCGCTATATTTTCGTATAGTAGATTTTGTGCACTTTTGGGAGAATCGGCTCGCAGGAAATCTCCCCAAAGCTCATTCACTGATTGGTCAATGCCGACCAATCAGATTGTCTGCACGTGAAGAGTGATTCTTCCCGCGCAGCACTTCTGATCCAATGATCACCTATAAAAGCAAGAAAAAAAGTGTAGACACACCAGTGAGACTTCAGCTGTCACAGAAATACACGACAGTTGAAGCTATGCGCCGATCTTCTCACTCAACACTCACAAACTGCATATTCCTTTACACTTACATATTTTCCTGCTGCACAGAAAAACTGTTAAAAAACATTTATTACAAACTATTAACTCTTTCTTTTCAGAGAACTTTGATAGACTATGATAGTCAAAGAGAGATAACTCTCGTCTTTCTCATTGCATGCTTTTTTATTACACATCTTTTATTGTATACATTTTTGAATACAATTTTTATATATAATGATACCTTTGTCCGCTCCTTTCTTCACATCAGTTTTGTTTCCTAATCGAAATTAAATAAATGTGGTAGAAGTCCGCCACAAACTTACACGTCACCATTGGAATAGGAAGGTAATGAGGGTAGTTCGGTGGATCTTAGCCGATTAGAACTGGTGAAACTAAAGAATGTATTCCGTCGGAACACTTTCCACGAAAATAGCAATAGACCAGCGAGAAGCTTGCGAGTGGCCTTTGGACAATATCTCGACTGGAAAGTAAAAACTAATTAGCTGCTACCTATATATGTCAGCACTACTCTATTTTAGGCCTGGTAGAAGCTAATAATGATTGTCATAAGAGAACGAAAATAGAACTAGATATAGTCTGATGTTCCTGTCACAAGCAAACCGAACATGTCCATCATTTTCTTAATCTCTAGTTGGGAACGCATTAATACCCGATTATTCTCAAATCCGTTGAGATCTCAACAATCTCCGGATGGTAGCAATATACGAAAGAGCTCGGCTAATCTACTTTCAGATTGCCCACGTTTGGAGAATGGCAGCTATTAGCCGATGCGTCGGTCGGTACGCTACTGCTGATATGATTTTCTAATTGATTGTACATTCTTGCCCGAAGACAGTAATGCTGATTTTCTTTCTCTGCATCTTCGTCTTCATTTTGTTCAAATGATCTTTTCCTTTGCAATCTTTCCTCTTCTTCAGCGGTTTTATGATCTATACGCTTTACAAAATTTCGACAAGCTGATTTTTCGACTATGGTTGTCTTTTCGTTTCTTTTCTTTCTTTTCTTTCTTTCTTTTGTTTCTTTTTATTTTCGAATGACTTTATGGTATAACTTTTCATTTAACATCTTTCTTTTTCGTTTCTTTTTTCTTTTTTTTCACCTTGATTCTTTTTTATTGACGTTTCTTTTTTCCCACATTTTTTCGATGGTTCGTACTTATCTTCGTTTCGGCATGTTTTTTTTTTAACATATTTCGTTTAATTCTTCATTACATATTTCTCTTGTTCATTTCTTTCTTTTTTTTTTTTTTTTCTTTCTTTTTTTCTTTCTTTCTTTCCTTCCTTCCTTCTTTATATCTTTTTGCATTCTTTTACATTTCTTTTCGTTCTTTTCTTTTCTTTCGCCCATTCGTTTGATTTCTTACAATCATTCTTTTTTTACATATGTCTTTTGATCATCTCCTTCTCCCTTTCTTTTCTTTCTTTGCTTTCTTTTCTTTCTTGCTTTCTTTCTTTCTTGCTTTCTTTCTTTCTTTCTTTTTCCGTTTCTTACGAATTTTTTTTTATCTATATATTTTAGGCGTTAACCATTTCTTTTATTTCTCTGTTTTTAGACCTTTCCTTTCGTTTCCGGCATTTTTTTTCTTTTGCCTCTAAATTTGATATTTTAAGGCATTCCAAAAAAAAGCATTTGTACACTTTTTATCTTTCTTTCTTTCTTTCTTTCTTTCTTTTTTTTTTTCTTTCTTTCTTTCTTTCTTTTACCTTCCTTTTTACTTTGTTCTGTTTTCCATGTTTATTTTTTGCCAATTCATATATTCTTCATAACTCATATATATTCATGTGATAAATCCTAATTTAATTTAGTAAATTTGCATTATATCCATATTTGTAACTCTACGATAAACCGGGTCAAGTTTCCTTCTGGAGACAGTTGTTAAATTTAGTGGAGATACAGGAGAATTTTATGACCGAAAAATAAATCCATGCCTGAAGATAAGAACGCCAAATATAAGATAATCGTGGAATTAAATCCATAGTATTAGGATTATCGATCTAAAATGATGTACTGAAAATTTCTAGTCCAAAACAAGAAAGAATTCATCACACAAATTTTGATATCTGGTCACATGGTGCGATTTTAGAAACTGAGTCGTATCGAGAACTTTTCAACATCCCTCTTATCGCAATGTCTATATGTCTGTCTGTATGTCTCTGTTTCTCTGTCTCTCTCTCTCACTCACTCCTCTTTCTCTCTCTCTACATATATATATATATATATATATATATATATATATATATATATATATATATATATACTGATGTATATTATTTGGATGGCAACCTTTCTTTTTTAGAAATGACGTAAAAGAGAAATTTTATTAATTTTTTATTTAGTTTTTTTTCATGGTTCTTACAGTTTACTATTTTGTGAGAGTGAGTGAGTAACAAATCTGTCTCTACCAACCATTGCTCCAAGCGCTTTCGGCCACTTCCTTAGCCATTTTCATGGAGGGTTTGTTTTAATGTTGTTAGCTTCTCTTCATGTCTTGACTCTTTGAGACATATTTTTTAATAATAGTAGGAACGTTTATTCCTAGCCTTCGATTGTTGAGCGGGGCTGGAATTAGAATGAGCGTCTATTAAAAAAAAAAACAACTTTCAGTACACTCCAACCATTGTTATAGACACACACACACACATATCTATCTATCTATCTCTCTCTCTCTCTCTCTCTCTCTCTCTCTCTCTCTATCTATCTATCTATCTATATATATATATATATATATATATAAAAGTGAACATTGAATTCAACATTCAGAGACGACAGACTGTTTCATGCTGGACACAATCAGGCCGACGATTGCGTTCATCATGAGACCGCCTGTCGTCTCTGAGTGTTGACTTCAATGTTCACTTTTATATTTATATTTACACACGCTGTATTACTTATATTGAGTACTTTATCCCATAAATATAGCAGGCCTTAAAACTCTCTCTCTCTCTCTCTCTCTCTCTATATATATATATATATATATATATATATATATATATATATATAAACCAATCTGCCGAAATGTACATATTTATTTCTGGTCATATCTTCCTATCTATCTCAATCTTTTCATTAGTAGCCAATTCTGGTGACATCTTCTTACCTATCCAAGACGGATCATTTCTGTATATCTATCTATCTATCTATCTATCTATCTATCTATCTATCTATCTATCTATCTCAGTCTCAAATCCATCATCTATCTTATCTATCTATCTATCTATCAAATCTATCAACTATCTATCATCTCATTAATATCTATCTATCTATCTATCTATCTATCTCAATGTTTTTCTAAGTATTCAATTCTGTTCATATCCACCTATATATTGATACAGATTATTTCTGTCATTTTGAATGTGGGAAAAATGGGATTGGTACCTCGTGTTTAGATTTCAGCCGACGGCGATTCGCTCACTAGCAAACGAATACATTTGGAAAAGATATGGGTCCATCCCTTTTTGCACAACCTTGGATTAATAGGGGAGCAGTTTTAACTCATTAGTTATGTTCGGCAACCACTCTAGGAGAAGGACAGCGTCGAATTCAAAATCAGTTGTGAGTTGGGCAAGTATACGGACTCTATAGAAGCAACTTGTACAGATATCACAAGATCAAGCCGGAGACCCGTGAAGCTCAGCCCTATCATCTACAGCGGAAATCTACAGGATTAGCCTACATTAATATCACACTGCTCTAATCCGAAGGGCTTACGGCCAAATCACAATGAAACTCCAGTTCCTGTAAAATCATAGAAATTACGTAATGCCGGGGAGTGACGTCATGTTCTGAATCACGAGATCGTTGAAAATATTGGTAAGACATCGGAAAAAATGATGTCCCAAGAATTCACAAGATTTACTATACAATCTTTAATTCAGATAAATAAAAGGCACGGTGTGATCGAGTGGTTAGAATGTTGACTTTCTGAAAATGAGACCCAAGTTCTAATGTCACTATGGTCGATTTGTCAACAAGGCGGCTTGATGTTATCAGTTGTAGAATAACAATAATAAACAGCACTTACCGGCGTAAAGGTCCCAGCTAGCGTCCAGCTGGCAGACAAAAATAAAGCAGGTTGTAACTTAATACAAACCCTGCAAACTAACTGATGAATCAAGCTGGTATTTATATAGAAATACCTCCACTCAGGTACCAGCAGCCAATCACAGCCCAAGCAATGGACTATCCCACTTTAGCACAATGAGATGCTCCATGGCAACATAAATAGCTCTCTTTCCAAAGTGATTTTTCTACATCAGTGTGCGGATATGATCGCATCGTGCGGTATATTTGGAAAGCGTCTTAAAACCATATCAAGGTTTGGCCAAATTTTTGTAGACGGAACGGTCCGGAAGACGTCAATGCGTTGACACGAACTTACAAGTCATCGTGACTTTTGTCGAAATTGTTGATCATGATAGGTCATAGAAGTTAAGCAATGTCGAGCCTGGTCAGTATCTAGATGAGGCGCTGGAAAAATGAATGCCCGACGAAACACAACATTCAATACAGCAAGAAGTCTATTTTTTAGAGTGTTTGATAATCATGATAGCACATGATACACACACACACACACACACACACACACACACACACACATATATATATATATATATATAATAGAAAATAAAATATAAATTGAGTATGGATAGGACTCCGCAAAAATGTTAGACTAAATAACAAACAGGAAGGAGATGTCAATCTAATATTTTTCTATCTTGACCACCGACGAAGCTTTAATAAAGTGAAACATATTAGATAGAGATGTGCTTCCTACTTGTTCTTTATCCTATCATACATACATAAATGCATATATATATATATATATATATATATATATATATATATATATATATGTGTGTGTGTGTGTGTGTGTATTTTATATATCTGAAAGTGATTTCTCATTTGGTTTCAGAAACATACAAGCACACACACACACACACACACACACACACACACACACACACACACATATATATATATATATATATATGCATGTGTTGTTTTTTACTTTGCTTAATTTAGACGGCAGTTTATCCATCGCACCTCAAATATCTCGTCATCACTTGATCAGTTTCTGTTCTGCCTTGGCTACTCCTTTATTCTCCATAGTTGTTTCTTCAAAATTTAAATCTTCTTTCTATGTCTTCAGTCCTTTTTTTTTAAACTCTCCTCTGACACAAGGTTCCTCTTCCATTTTGCCACAATACTTCTTTTATTTTCTTCTTTCCTACATTATATTTCCACACACTACCGTCAACATCTTATGGTAGCAATATCCGCCCTCCTTTTTTCTCTCCTTTTCCTTTGTTTTGTGTCATTTACTCTACATTGTTCTCGTTCTCCTTTTTCAGTAGACAAATCCCCACCCTCCAACTACGAAATTAATAAACTAGATAAAAAATATCATTTTTTTTTTCTTTTCTTTTCTTTTCTTTATTTCTTTTTTTTTTTTTTTTACGGGCAAATTCAATACAGAGAAATTTCAGCTTTGCTAACTAACTTGATTGTTTCCCGCCAAATCAAGAGCCACGTGACCTGAAGCAACGCTTCGTGAGAGACCCAGACGACATCTGAATCAAATTAATTAGGAGAACTGTCAAAAAGAAACTACTGGAGAACTAAAAAAAAAAAAAAAAAAAAAAAAAAAAAAGAAATGCCATAATATACTTTTAAAATGAAAGGGATTCACCTGTTTTAAACAACAAATTAGGAAAAATATTTTTTTAAAAGCTTTCGCTTTACAAGACAAATATATATTTACATTATCGCCACATCATTTTCCGTTAAATAACTCAGCGGTTTTATGTATTTTACTTATTATTAGTTGAATTTATTACTTGTAATCATGGAGTTTTCACATCAGGCTAAACTGACGATTTTTTATTAAAATCTATGGAGAGCATATCTATGCTGTAATAATCAACATTATATTCTAGTTGAATAGTGAGATCAGTGATTGTCAATTGCCCTTTTACGGCACACTATTGTGCCGGGAAATATTGTTACGGCATATATATATATATATATATATATATATATATATATATATATATATATATCATTTCGGATACAACAATACATATATTTTCGTTGTCCTCTTATTACTAAGAGAAAAATAAGAACAACATCTATTCTATACGTGAAGATATCTGTAGGAACAGACGAAAGCTTGTAGTAAAAATAAGAACTAATACGGCAGAAGTTTATATAAACAGGGATCATTTCATTCATAACGGATACGGAGGTTTTTGTATACTATTTGAATTGTTTGCGATGATGGATTTCTCGCCATTTAAATCATTAACCTTTGCATTAGTTTTTTGTGAATAATTCATGTATATATATATATATATATATATATATATATATATTATATATATATATAGTATTTGAATAAATGAGTAAATATTAAACTTTCTTTTCAAATAATTAGCGTATTTGACAGCATATAAGATGTACGGGTGTATAAGACGCACCCCAATTTCAGCAGGGGAAATCAAGAAAAAATAAAAATTAGTAAAATTGTAAATAAATGGTATAGCCAAGGTTATATTTATGAGGTATTATTTTCATTAAACAAGCCACGATTACAATTAAACGAAAAATAATGAGAAAAAAAGAACACGATCCTATAAAAACTTTACTTTTTTTTAAGCATTTCACCCCAACCAAGGCGGGAAGCCACTAGGACGCAAGGGGTTACAGAAAGTTTAGAGCAAGATCAGATAGGAGAGATAGAAGAAAGGATGAGGGTAGTGGATAGATCAAGGCAACTGGAGATGTCGATTGACATTACACTTGAATAGCTGGAGATTATAGCTCACAGGGAAACAGGAATAGGGAAGGGAGTTCCACAGGCGAGAGGTTCGAGACATGAAGCTATTAGAGTAGAAGAGACGGCTACATTTAGGAGTTTCGACAGTGAAGGTGTGAGAGCCGGATGCCAGCCTCGTAGGGCGCTGGAACTCATGACGTCTGGGAACCAGCGAATGCAGCTACTCGGAGCAATTTCCATGAAAGTATTTGTAGAACGGACAGAGGGAGGCGACGGCGCGTCTGTGAGAAAGTGACTGTAGACGAGACGCCAGGGCAGGGTGAACTACATTGCATATCCGCCTCTGGAGCCTATCAAGAACCTCGAGGCAAACAGAAGGGGCACCAGACTATATATGGCAGCATCCAAAGGTAAGAAAACAAAGTAAAAATCAAGCAATTATCACAATTGAGCAAAACAGTACAGCTACCATTAAGATTTTATTCATCTTCAAATCCATGAAATTCGTCGTCTTCGTTATCAAAATTCTGATACTCATTTTTAATACTACTATCATTGTCATTAAATAATGTGTCATCTTCCGTTCCATTGAGAGTATTGCTAATGCCACACTTTTAAAAATATTTCACAAGAATTTCTGGTTTAATATTATCCCAAGCTTGCTTCACTCATTCGCAGACTTGTGCAATGCTGGTTCTTTTTATTATTCCTGTAAGTGCTGTCGTGATTAAGCATTGCCATCCGCGTGTTCCATTGCCCTTTCATGTTTATGTCTACGTTATAGGAGTTGCCAGCTAGCTAATTTCGGCCGACTATCGCGAATTTTATACCTACATATGACATATAAAAAGCAGGGGGGATTTTAAAAGATATTTTTAGTAACAAAAAAAAGTGCGCCTTATATGCCTTCAAATACGGTAGGTAAAAAGTCTTTTTCAATTTCATTGCAGTTTTCAACTTATTTATCTGAATAAGGATTCTCAACCCTAAATAACATAAAAAAGCTAAAATGACTACGTTTAAATGAAGAAGAAATAACGGCCTTTCGCACATTTTACCAAACATTGAAGAAATCGCGAAAAGACATCAGCCACATGTTTCACATTAAATACACTTCAGGAATAGTAGAATAAAAACATTGAAAAAAGTAAGTTCATATTTGTGTATGTATTTTTAAACATCTACTGTTTTATCTATAACATTTAAATGTATACTATTTTTAAATTTTGCTAAGTGTATCTTGATATTGCTTATAGGTGTGCTGCTGCTGCTGCTTAAAAAAGGTTAAGAAACACTAATCTAGATTTTAGCAATTTTGTGGTAAGAACTCTCTAACTCCCTAAACTATATTCTCCGAACTATGCTAAAAATTATATGCATACATACATATATATATATGTATGTCTGTTTTGATTTCCGGAGTTGTTTTTTCTGTTTTCATTTTGAATTTGTAGGTCTGATGATTTGGATCGTATTTACGATTCCAATGGAATAAATTATGACCATGGAATATTAGTGTTTAAGTTTTTTATTATATCCTTACTCTGTCCTAGACATTGAGTTCTACCTGGATTCTTCCTCTTGAAAATTTTTTTTCTGAAAATATACATGTATGGGTATTTTTTAAAAATATATTTGCATATGTATGTATATTTTCCACGAATATTATCTATATATATATATATATATATATATATATATATATATATATATATATATATATATATATATATAATAAGACTCGTTTTGAAAAAACCCTCGAATTTTGATTTGTTAATCAAATCAATTTCGAGGAAAAAAGGTTTTAAAAAAAAGAAAGAGCTACAAACATGAACTTCTGCCGACAAAAAATCGCACAGATGCAGGTCTGAAGCCCAAAGAAAAAAACCCGATGCGAGTAAACAACTAACAAAAGAGCTCAATACAGTTTTTTTTGTCACGTGGTATGATTTTAGCTATCACCTATAAATATGTGTTTCTCTTTGCCTCGTTAGCCAAGCTTTCCTGACGATCCGTTTAGGTGAAACCTAGGTAGGTTTGTCTGGCTCACTAGGTGTATCTAGATCTATATATATATATATATATATATATATATATATATATATATATATATATCCAGGTATTATGAAAACGAATAGAGTACACTTCCAACGTCCGTAACATTTAATTTGAAAGAGGGCTCACAATATAGTAGTAAAATATTAACTAATTTAAACGTTTTAACAACTATTAACCAATTTAACCAATTGGGCATTACTATGTTAGGCCGGAATTTCTTTCATTTAATTGATAAAAATTTGCCTAAAAGCAACACTCTTGGTAAAATATTTAATAGAAACACATTAAAAAGTTATAGGTGCACCAATAATCTAGAGATTATAACGTTACACAATAATAAAATTTTAAAATAATTTAATAATCTGTATCATAACGCTATTTCCAAAATAAATATTATTAATGTTACTGGTCAATGAAATTGTAGGAATTCAGCCCAATGTCCATTGCTAAACAAAGGTTTAACTAAATCTCTTGTTTACCTAAGTACTATCTCTACAATAGAGAATCCGACGGTTGAAAAATTCTATATTGGTAGTACTAAGAATAATTTTAAAACTAGGTGGTATCAACATATATTTTTCTTCGCCATTAATAATTATAGAAATGATATATGACTTTCTAAATATTTTTGGAGTTTGAAAGATGATAATAAAACTCCTACGGTGAAATTTAAAATTTTAAAAATGCCACGGATTTATATGAACGCTGTTTTCTCTGTTTACATGAAAAACTGGAAATTATCAGTTTCTTTGATAAGAATTCTTTATTAAATCAGAGATCTGAATTAATGGTAAATTTTAAACGCAGTCTTTTACGTTACTATTACTAACATCTTCTACTGATGTCTTGGTATTTAGTTAATATTTGTGACATGTTACACTGACTGGTTGATTCTATTAATATATGCATGATGTTTATTTAAACGTTTCATATTATGTATCAAATAATTCTCTATGTTTAGATTATTTATTAGTTTCTTAAAGAGGCCTCTTATTTATCAACTACAAAAAGATTGCATGTCGGAAATCCACAAACATTATAGTTAGTTGGACATTCCGTTAAATTGCCTCTCAATCACCCCACTTTTATTTCTTATAAAAGTTGACTGACATGTGTACATTTATTGTAACCTTTTGTATCAGTCTTTAAGTTAATGTCAGGCTGCTGTTAGATGTCGTTTGTACGATAATAATTTCTGAGTTTTTTTTTTCTTTTTACTTAGTTTGAATTTAACATACATGATATTTGACTGGTTGACCAGGGTAAAAACGTCAAGCGTCTTTTTTAATTTTTTTTCTTTTTTTTATATGAGGTTTTTGAAACCAAACTAATCGTTCACTCAATAGTAATTTACAATCGCCTGAGGAGACACATCATTATATGTTGAAACACGACTGCTATTGTGTAGCGATTCTTACATTTTTTTTGTAATATCCTAAAATTAACAAACCCACACAGACACAGACACATACATACATACATACATACATATATATATATATATATATATATATATATATATATATATATATATATATATATGCTAACGTCCTCATGTCAGGGATACAGCGTATATAAATATAAAGTGGACATTGACGTCAACACCCAGAGACGATAGTGTGTTTCATGGTAAATGTAATTGTCAGGCCATCTCTCTCTCTCTCTATATATATATATATATATATATATATAAACATCTAAACCTTTTTCTTGTTTGTATATGCATTACTTAAATTTTGCGAAAGTCGTCTATATCAGGATACTTCAAACAATCAGAAAAAAAATTATGCTGATTTTAACAATGTTGGGCAGTGACACTCCTGAATTCTATTGACATTAATTTTTCCAATGAGCTAGACATTCTGCGCATGATCTCTTCCTTCATTTACTCAACGTTCAACCAATCCTGATATTTGTCTATTTACTTAAAGTCCTATCAATTTTCAAAGACATGCTATCAGTATATATGCAGAGAACGGAAAGCCGCCAATGAATACAAATGTTATTATTGAAAATTCATTCAGCTTCGAGAGGTGGGTTGTTATCTTCAGAACTTCACTGACTTCAGCAACTCAGCTCCAACTCCTCTAGCCACCTACCTACTTCTCTAACGACTGAAACCATTTTCTTCGACTCCCTGCCTCATTCTGCTTATATAGATAATCCTGGAGTCTCATCCCTTCCACCCACTTGTCTTCCGGAAGATTTGGAACCACCCCCAAACCGTATGAGTGGCCAAATCTTGAAAGGACTACTTTTATGACTATCTTAAATCATTTATAAAACTGTTATTTTTCCCAATTCAAAGGCAGCTGTAGACATAAACCCTCAAAAACACTGATACTTAAATTTACTCAAAGATGAACTGATCACAAAATTCCGACGAAACTCAGAAAACTAAATGCACTTAAAAGAAAAGAAATGATCTCCTTATCTTGTGAGAAATCATATTGTTACACTATCCTAAAAATCTTCTTGATATGCCATGAAACAAAATAAACGAATCTAGCCAGACAAGGGCCCTACTAGAAAGAACTAGATTATTGTATGGAATGATAGAATATTGAAGAAGGGACTTGTTGTCACTTTATCGCTAATGCAAACCATCTGTTACTATTAATGTGTTAATCGATGTGGTACAAACAACCATAATTTCAATAAAGATCTGAAGTCTTCTTTAAAAGTTTCAGTTAAAAACATAACAAAACAAAACAAACAAAAACGGTGGAAACATTCCAGTTCAAATCCCTGATTATTTCTGTTTCAAACAACTGAACGAAAATTTCTTCTCGGTCGACTTATAATTTTAACAATTTACATCTGCTTCGTTGGTTTCGTATTACAGCCATGTTTGTTTCCACCCCGACGAATGTCTCTCTTTACAAGGCTGTCATCTCAGAAAGACGTGAGTGTTTGTTTCGTGTTAACTAAGTTTTTCTTTAATAAAACCAGGGAAAGTGCGTGTAGAAATTTAGTAAAACTATGAGATAAAGTTAGCGTGGAAATTCTCACATCAGACAATGACAAACACTCTTCTTATATTTTTTTCTTTCTAAGGACGTTTATTTTAGAAACTTTATATAAGCGTTATTTAGCTTCAGTTTCTATTGATGTTTATCACAAAGTCGAAAGTAATTGTGGAAATGGTTTTGACCTCAGGTCTATGTCGAAACACTTGCTATGAAAATAATTCTCTACAAAAAAAAAAAAAAAAAAATGTCTGAGCCTTAAAGCTTGCATCGATCCCGTTATGGCGACGAAGGAGAAAAACAAGTTTCACCTTGAGAAAGACTTCACGTTCTCTGTGCTTTGGTAAGGCCTCGAAATAAGCTAATTTGTGAGCTTGCCTCAGCCTTTCTAACTCCAATAAAAGAACGCTTCTTTGACCGAGAGCGACGTTTTCTCTAAACTTCGTGGGTGAAGTAGGCAGTTGTAGGTCCACGAGTCGTGGATGGTGATTGGCCACTGGTCAGTTATTCCCGCTCCCGATACATTTGATTTCGAACTTGCGAGACTGAATTATGGCGTTTGGAATTACGACCCCAGGTTTCTGATTTTAGATCTGACCTCCACTTCGCCATTACTATTTTCCATTGCTGTTTTCCAACACACAGCAAATTTATAAAATAAAATATGAGGCCCGGATGGAGATGTTCAT
>CAHIKZ030001324.1:3462500-3475000 GCA_903632075.3 Acanthosepion pharaonis
AACCACAAAAAGCTGCTGTTCGGTATATTTCTACGATTTGTGTTGCCGTGGTAATACCTGGCAGTGTTAAGAAATCGCAGGTGGTAGTGTTGCTTGTAATGGCTTCTATCCTGAGGAATATATTGTGTCTTTAATCTGGTACGTTCCTCATCACTGGCAGAAAAATCGAAGTGTGTCAAAATACAAGGACCTTGAAATAGAAATCTCGAAAATATGGCATATGGGAACATCAACAATTCCTGTTGTCGTTGGAGCCTTAGGACTGTTTGGAAAAGATTGCAGTAGACTAATTGAAGGGATTCCTGGAAGTCCATGCCTCAAGGAGATACAAAAAATTGTTCTGACAAGTACAGCACACACTTTACGAAGGGTTTTATTTATGTCATTTTTTTTTTTTTTTTTTTTTTTTTTGTCAGTGGAAAGTGTCATGATGCCATTTCTAACCTTAGGTCTCTGGGCGGGACCCGGAAAGAAATGTGTAAACGCCAGTAATCAAAGAAAATAAAAATAATAATAATAATAATAATAGGAATAAAAATAGTAGTAATTTGCATCCTTATGGATATGGCAGTCCTCGCAGACTGCAATGTGTCTTTGAAGATCTTCAAAAAGCTATCAAAATACAAGGACTTTGAAATCGAAATCTAAAAAATATGGCACATGGGAACATCAACAATTCCTGTTGTAGTTGGAGCCATCGGATTGGTTGGAAAAGATTCCAGCAGACTAATTGAAGGGATTCTTGGAAGCCCATGCCTTAAAGAAATACAAAAAGAATTGTTCTCACGAGTACGGCCCCCACCGTACGAAGGGCTTTATCTATGTAAAATGTGTGTGTTTTTTTTAATTAGTTAGTGAAAAATGTCTTGCCATTTCTAACCTTAGGTCTCTGGGTGGGACCAGGAAAAAAATGTGTACCCACCATAAATAAAAGCAGATAAAATAATAATAATAATAATAAAAAATAAACAAAGTGTTTGATGTAAATCTTCCAATATTTTTCAACAGGTACAAGAAGAGCACGACTTAAGAAAAGATAAAGAAATGAAAAAAAAAAACAGTGTTTGACAATGTTAAAACATATTTCAACAGAATGTCTGCCTTCTTCCAGTTATATTTAAACAATATTTTAAGAATAAAAATATATGAATTTACTAAAAAAGATACGTCTTTGTACAAACGTTGCTTGTCTTCGAGTTATTACTGAATGAAAAGAGTAATTGAGGCACAAGGCCGAAAAAAGTGGGCAGATGGTTTGGTCGACAATAACTATCCTATACTTAGCTAATCCGATTCACGACCCATTCAATCATTACTGTTTTCTCATTCACCATAAGAATCTGTTCGTCACCATTCGCTCCTACAAGCACCAACATACCTCACACACATAGGGCCCCAACTGAAAAATACCCCATGACTTAAAATTTCAATATGTACAGTTGTGTAAACAATAAATATATATATAAATGGTATCAATGAAAGTTTGGTGGTTTGTGGGTGATGACCCCGAAAAACTTAAAATGAATGATCTTAGTAGGACCTATCCATTAATCTTAAATTAAGTGTAATCACTGTATTCTGTCTTCCGATAAAAACAAGAGGCTCTCTTGATAAGAGAGGGAGAAGAAAAATAAGTTGCTTTTCTTGTAATGAAAAATGGCTGTACAGATAATGATTGCGTCAAAACGAATGTAACGTCGCCCGCGTGAAGGTATGCAATTGAAACGGGCTTGATATAATGGCGATCTTGTTCATCTTGAATTTTTCCGTTAGTTGATTAGTTACTAAGAAGATATTAGTATAAACAGCTTAGTATAATTTTTATGGAACTCTTCTCTCATTCTGTTCATTTTTCCGGACCTAGAAGTTAATAATCTGCTTACGTAACTATCCACTTGCGTTTTAAGGGGAGGCTTGTTGGTAGATCCTGAATATTTTTTCAGAATGTGCATCTTAAGATGCTTGTCGAAATTATAGTCATTTGTAATAAAATGTTCTGCAAGTTCCATTGATATCGCATTATTGTTTCTCACATCATGCCTGTGTCCATTGAATCTTTTATTTAATTTTTCCATTTGTGCAACCCACATAAATCAAGTCATGTTTGGTACATTGGACGGCGTATATTAAATGGGAATCAATACAATTACCATCCTCTGTAGAACTCGTGATTTTTCTCTTTGAAATTGTGATAGAATTAATATGAATGATATTGCTGCACAACGCACAGGGTTTCCCTCTTCTATTAGGTTGGTGCAAAAATAATGACGTAATAATGTCGTTTTTTAAAGTTAAAAAATACGTCAAAAACGACATTATTTTTGCACCAACCTAATATTAGTGTTTTCGGGAGGAGAATGACTCGAATCTCCAATGTTCTTTTGAGTGTGGACTCTTACATTTGTTAAAATGTGTCTGATGTTTTTATTTGTTTTGAAAGAAACTATAAGCGGGTTTGGAAAAATCTCTTAAAAACGCGGTTATTTTTGCTCAATGTGCTCATAGATGTCATGTCGCATTTTCGAAATTCCTGCAAAATTTCGGTGCCTGTTGATGATTAATGGGATTTTGCCATAATTTTTATTGTGTTTTTCTGGCTTTTGTCTTGGTATAAAATTATTGTAATCTTCATTACTTCGCAATTTGTTTCAGTCGCGATTCTTGAGAGCCGCGTTTAACATAAATGCCGGATGCAATTATTAGGCTGCTCCCAATAATCTTTTATCTCTTTGAAAATTCGCCTTATGCGCAAAAATCGGCACTTCGTGTTTGATCAGTGATAAGGAAGATCAGAATGGCGGTTTAGGTAAATGTGTGATGACGTTGTTTGCAAAATAATTCGGCCATTGGACGATTCCTTGAGAACTTTACTCTAGTGCCAAAAAAATCTACACAAGCTTTGGTGAAACTAGATTTGAATTTTATTTGTGATCGAAAATTATTCTTTCGTGCAAAAAATGTCACAAAATTGTAGAATTTTTAGTTTCCCGCTTCTCTTCCGAGATAAAGAATATCTCATCAACAAATTGCAGTCAAAATTCTGGTTTACAACTTCAAGTAATTTGTCTTCGAAATTTGCCATAAAGACATTCGAACAGAGTTTACGAACATAGGAGTCTCCAGTATTTACATTAGTCGGACTATTGTCCTCATCTTTGTCGCCATATTTGTCACAACGTTTCGGCCGTTGTACGCCCCGGCCTTCTTGAGGTGGTTGGAATTTCGAACTGAACCCTTTATTTCGCTCACTGGGGTAGACTGTTCTAGTTCCACGTGCCATGTTTGATGGATGTCAGTTATCAGTTATCTCCTGCTAATTTTCCCTCTGAAAGTTCTCCACTGCCTTAACCGGGTATTGAACTCACACTCTTTGGGTCTGTCACTGGATCTAACCAACGCCTTTATCCACTGTGCCATGGCACGTGAAACTAGAACAGTCTACCCCAGTAATCGAAATAAAGAGTTCAGTTCGAAATTCCAACCACCTGAAGAAGGCCGGAGCGTACAACGGCTGAAACGTTGTGACAAATATGGTGACAAAGATGAGGACAGTAGTCCGACTAATGTAAATACTGTACATAATACCTCATCTCAGAAATATAGACAGACATAGGAGTCTCCATTGCATATCCTCTGATTTGGTGGAAAAACCTTTTCCTAAGCTTCATCGTGTTGCGTTCCAAGATAAAACGTATAAGTCTACAGAGAAATTTCGACGGAATGTTTTTGTCATTGCGTTTCTCAAAAGCTTTGTTGCATTGTGGGAAATATTATGATAAAGAGACGAGGCATCGATGCTGATGAAAATGCAATCAGAAAAACCGTTTTTTTGTTCTGAAAATTTATTTTAGAAATAAACTCAAATATATCCCGGACATAAAACGAAGACCGTTTTACTATAGGGGATATAACCCCACCCCCACAAAAAAAAAAAAAACGGTCTTTGCCGCATAACATTCATATCCACTACAAGTCGAGTGTAGTGGAGGAAATTTATCACTTTTTCATGTATTTTTGAAAGGCCGTAAAACATTGGTGTTCTTTGCTCCCAACGTAATATGTTAGACTGTTTCATTAGTCTAACTCTTTCCTTTAATTTCAGAACTTGTCTAGCTTTTTTCTCTAATAAGGGATCGGGTCTATTTTTATTTCTTCATTAAAAAACTTTTGTCCCTTATAACTTCTTCAGTAGCCGAAATATAGTTTTCCTTATTCATAATAACAATACCACCCCACTTTGTTTGCAATTCTTATGACAATCTAATCATTGGTGAGACGACGAAGAACAATTCATTTACAAAGTGGTAATATTGTTCTTGGTTTTACTATGGTTTGATTCTATGCTTTCTCTTAGACCTGCCAAATTTCCAAAAATTCCAGTAACGACTCTGAGCATCCGTCCCGAACTACCTCTGGAAAACAGGACTGATTTTTATTAATTCAATTATGCTAGATTCGATCGCTATCTTTGTCTTCGCTTGTAATTTTTGTAGAATTTTCGCTATCATTTTTTTCTGAAAAAATATTTCTTCAGCTTGTGAAGAGGGAAAAATAAACTGAAACTAATTTATTTTTGTCAAAAGTTCTAGTACTTGGGCAAAAATTCAATACAAATCTCACCTAGAGAAAACTTTAAATATGATACATTTATTACAGCCTTGTTTTCCAGTGTGTTCGGAATTTTTGAAAGAGTATCGGTATTGAAATTGATTGCTTTTAAAGATATTGGTGTGTGTCGATCTTCGGGAATTTTTGATATTCTTCACTGAGCACATGGAATTTGTTTCGTCACAGAATTTGTTGTGGCGGTTTTAGAAATAAGTATCGAGATGATTAACAGGTCTTTTAGGAGTGACCAATTTTCGAGTAAGTAGTAAGTATTTAGTTGTGTCTATTGTATATTAGATGAATTTTAGTTTTCGGGAAGGGAAAACATCTTTTTTTCAAGGAAATTGCGATCTCATTTTAGAATGGTTAAACAAAAACTTTTCGGGAGAATTTCATATGATTAATTCGAAAGCATGAGCCAGCGTAAAAACTCTACACTCAAATGGGTCGACTTGAAGTTTGGATATGTGAACTTGTTATAATAATAATAATAATAATAATAGTAATAGTAATAATAATAATAATAATAATAATGTTGGTGCTAACACGCTGTATATTAATACTTCAATGGAATAGGTTTCTCAAATGTACGAACGGTTATCGTTATTTTTAATACTGATTGGGGCTAACTTCTTATCCTTTAGTCGTTATATTCTGTTGGATTTACATGTGCTGTTCATTTCATTTTTTTTTAAGCATTTCACCCCAAACAAGGCTGGAAGCCACTAGCACGTAAAGGGGTTACATAGGATTTGGAGGGAGAGCAAATAGAAGTGATAGAGGAAAGGATGAAGAGAAGGATAGTGGATAGATCAAGGCAAGTGGAGATGTCTATTGACATTACATTTGAATATTTGGAGATTATAGCTATCAGGGAAACAGGAAAAGGGAAGGGAGTTCCACAGGCGAGAAGTGCGAGGTATGAACCCATTGGAGTAGAAGAGACGGCTACATTTAACATTTTCGACAGTGAAAGGGTGAAAGTGGGATGCCAGCCGCGTATTGCAGTTCTTGAATGTGTTATTGGTTCATATCTGTGTGAATCTGTAGCGCCAGGTGACGGAATTCAAAATGGGAGAGCCTTCTCTCAGACAGGCTAAATTCGCTCGAAAATACATTATTCATTGATTTTGTAAAAGCGGTTGTATGTATCTAGAAATCGCAGCCTATTCTATATCCTTATCTTTTATACAAAAATATTTTATCACGTAGATCTGTAATCCCAGTAAACGCTAGATTATTCTCCTCTGGTGTTTTTCAAAAGGAAAATCATCCTGAAAATCTTTAGACGACGCAGTTGTGAGATATCCCGGAAGTGACCCATGGAAAATGATTTTGAAACGTGCCAGATATCTCGAGAGAAATGTGTGAGGTTCGAAGTGACTATTGTAAGTTTGCGGGTGTTCAGTCATTTACATATTTTGGCTACGTTAATATTAGTTATACATAGCTGGCTACCTTTCAAATAGACCTCTTAGTCCGACATTTCTCATTGGGTTAGAAAATTTAAAATATATTTTAAATCACTTTTACCCACCCTATTCAGGGAACTATATCTAATTATCTCGAATAAAGGACAAAAAGGTGAAGTTAAGACAAAAGCAATTTTTTTATTCCTTTTTTTTTATTTTCATCAAATTTTTATGCCACCTGAATTTTTCCGTTTTTTCATTTATGCCTGCTTTTCATGCGATTTCTTTTTTTTTAAAAAACTCACTTTTACGTTTCCTATTGTTTCTTTTCATTCAATCAATTTCTTTTCTCAGTTTTTATCATTCTTTGCCAAGTTACCTCTCGTCCGCCTACATACTTATTTCCACTAGTCATTTTGTCTTTACGTTTTTTTTTTCATTCAAATAGAAATTTCGGCTTCTTATCTACCAATTTCATTTACTTAAGCCACCACCTTCAGAATTCTACAGAGACTTGGAAAACGAAGCATTTCGAAAAAGATATATAACCGCCCACGAAATGCAGCGGCCTAGCCTACACGACGACACAGAAACCATCCCCTATCATTCCACAAATCCAAAGCGATTGCCCTTAATTTTAAAGAAAACATTTTTTTAAATACTACAAAGCTTCTATTTTTTTAAACTTCAAAGAAATTCTATTAACCAGTCCTTATTTCTATTAAAAAAAGAACTTGAATGTGGGGATTTTTAGAATTTTTTTTTACCTTATTTTTTTTCCTTCGTTTCCATCTTTTTTGCATTTCAGTTTTGCCTTGAAGATATCATCTTTCTATTCAATCGATGCACTTAATCCAGAAAGAAACCATTTTTGCTAACGTTTCGTCTATCCATAAGGAGCCTTCATCAGATTTCTAAAAATGGATTCTAAATTATTTCTCGCATGCTTTGTTACATGCAAATCCTTTGTTTTATTTTATTAATTTATTTGTTTTTCCTTTACTCCTCTTCTCTATTATCTGAATCTACTTTGTATGCAAATCACATAAGACATTCGGGAAGGCGCATGCGCCAGAGGATTGTTCTGGAACTGACCAAAACATGAATTGAAGAAGTACGTTACTGTTGTAAAGTAAACGCAAATTTATTCTTTTCCCTTGTGAGAAACGAATTCCTCGTCGCCAATGTGTTGTAGAGTAGTTTTCACAGTGGAGGCTTGTATTTCACTAAGTCTGTCCTAAAAGAGTCCGACGTACAAAAACGTTAGGAACTTGAAATAAAAGTTAATGACGCAGCAATCTAGTTGTGATGGTTGATACTTCAATGTCCTACATCGACTGACTCGCTCAACACCACTGAACCCAACTGGTGACCGCTACTACTACTACTTATTATGTGTGGGAGAGTCTATTAATAATAGAATAGGTACGTTCAGGTATGACATTTACCTAACAACTGCATCCGGTATTACAAACTTGTGAAGAACAATTTGGGGTGGATAGTCATATAAACAACAGACGGATCAGTCTCTCACAGACGAAAAATATAAGGTCTATCACCCCAGGCCGGCTGATAATAACTTACGAAATATTGTCATGAAAAGAATATTAAATAATAAAGTTTCAAGTCTCGTCTTATCATCAGGCACGATACAAGCCACCTTACTGCCCCCGAACACCATTTACACCAAAAAGTATATCCGGTGACTCAATATTCGACTTTAAAACTTTCATTCAAGTTTCCGTGATGACTGCCATATTGTTGTCAGTATTCGTTAGCCTTTTGTGATTTTAAAACAATTTATAATAGGCGAGTGAGACTTAATTTATAACGTGCATGCTGACAGAAATGGTAACTCGTCAGCTCTAAAATGATTTTAGGTCCCTACTACAATTATGGTGTTGCTGGTCAGAGATTTTTGTTCCTGAATGGCTCGGCGTTAGTTTCTCTCACTAATTTACGGCCTCATAAAATTGACTCAATTTACACTACCCAACCGAATGAAATAAATCTAAACATGCCCTCAGTCACAATACTTTGTTCCATTTTGCATAGCCATAATTAAATCAGATTGGCTGTTTATTGTTAATGGAGACAAATGAGAAGAAAGAAAGAAAGAAAGAAAGAAAGAAAGAAAGAAAGGATAAGACTGATGGTAAGAAGGAAAGATGTAAGAATAAATATTATAGTGAGAGGGTGTCTTCTAACGGAAAGAGAACAAATTTGATAATAAAAGAAATCAAAAAAAATTCAGTGACTGTACTAGCACAAACGATCATAAAGCTGAGAGAATAATTAAATAGACGAAAGAAAAAAGAAAGAAATAAAAAGAAAGAAAAAGAAAGAAAGAATAAGAATGTTGTTAGGAAGGAATAAATTAAAATGAATATCAAAATGTGAAGGTTTTTTTTCTAACGGAAAGAGAGCAAATGTGAACAAGAAAAATAACAGAAAAAAGAAATGAAACAAAGGTGAACTGAGAAGAAAGATCTTAAAACTGAAAGAAAGAATGAAAGAAAAAAGAAAGCAAAACAGTTGCAAGGATGAGCAGAAGTATATAATAAGTAAAGAACATCAAAGGATCGCGGAACAAATTTTTAAACTAAAAATATGAAAAGAAAATATTACACGAAAATAAATCAGCACAACAGAGACATCACTGAGGGAGAAAGATTGAAATTGAACGAAAAAAATGAATGAAAAAGAATGAAAAAAATAACAAACAAATGAATGAAATATGGGGCGATTTTAGCGAGGGCAGCTTGATTGTTTTCACAAATACATAGAGCCCGAAGCAGGAATCAAACTCACTATTCAGTCGTAGGTTAATACCTTACAAGACAAGCTTGCTAACCGATAGATCACGCCGAATTGCTCGTGAATGAAGAGTTGGGGGGGGATCCTCTTTTTTTCAAAAGTAAAAGTAATTATTGTGAAAGAAAGCGGACAAAAAATGTAGTAAAATTCAGAACAAAAAAATGAAAGACGAAAGAGCACTTTGTAGAAGATAGAAAAAGAATGAAGAGAAAAAGAAAAAAAAAAGAAAGAAAAGAAAAAGAAAGAAAATTTAAATGATTGAAAAATAGGTTTGGAAAAATCAAGTGTTACGTCAGAGAAGAATTAAAGCCAAAAAAAGAAAAAAAAAAAAGAAAAAAAGAAGGATAATATCGAAAAAGTAAAATTAGAAACTAAATACAATGGTCAACGTAACACCGTAAAATAAAAACAAAATAATTTAGGTAAATAAAAAATAACGAAAACGAGATTAAAATCTTTGAAGAGGTCAGATAAAGATAATTCTGCTGAACGAGATACACCTAAACGGCTGGTAAACAACTGGATCAGGGTAAAAAAAAACGAATGGAAAAAGAGAAGAGATAAAGGGTAAATATAAGTAAGAATACGTAAATAAATACAAAGAGAAATAAATCGGTTTTCGTTGGAATTTCGGTCTCTTGCGGGCAAAAGCCTTCTAACAAGCAGAATAAAAAGTCAGTCAAGTCTGATATGAACGTCATGAAATATGAATGGAAAACACTGCGGCCTGTTCAAACGATATACATCAAGCTGTAAATAGAAGTGACAAAAATCGACACTTTTTCGGCAGACAGATAATTTTAAACAGTTGCGCCTTGGGCCAGTATATACTTTCTTACCAATAATTTAACGGAACATTTTTCAAAGCATTTGACGAGTTGGACTGGAGGGTGATTGTTGGGAAGAAAAGTTCAGAGGGGACAACAATACGTACATACATACATACATATATATATATATATATATATATATATATATATATATATATATATATATATATATATGTGTGTGTATATTACTAGCAGTATGTCCCGGCGTTGCCTGTGCTTGATTCAAAAATCGTACGACTCATACAGCAATCGCTATCACTTGACCTAAAATATTTTTGCCCTTCCTTGCCTTTAAAGGAGTGCCCTTTGCCGTTCTGATGTTGCTACATGCCTTACTTCTTGCCTATCTCACACTGCAAATTTTTTCTAAGCTCTATACTAAACATTAAATCTGTTACGAAAAAAGAACTAAACAAAATGAACACAAAACGATCAGCTTTAAAAAAAAGAACTCGTAACTGGAAAAACCGAAGGAACAAAAAAATGTTAACAACAAATACTTTTTCACACCAAACCCAGTTCTTCGGAATCAGAATCAACGTTGAGTTTAAGCAAGCGAATGAGTCAATTGGAGTAAAGTGCCATGCAGATTTAAATTTTTCCCACTTGTGACGAATGCAGCTATCGACTTTTTTGCATGCTAGCATGCTAGTTAACATTCGTGTCAGTCAGCTTTTGGCCCTCACGCTGGCCAATAGAATCTTCCTGCCTATTCGTGGCAGCCAGCTATTGGCTCTCACTCTGGCCAGTACAAAATGGCCCCAAACTACATGAAAACTGCCGTAGAAGCATGAAAATATCTATTATTCCCACTTCCATTTATAAATGTTTTTTTGATTTGTCGTCTCTGACCCAAATATTTTGGAGTTTCTAATCGTTTTTATATCCTTGTGTAGTTCTTTTTTGGAAATGATCGGATAGCTTGTTAAACTTCATTTTTTTTAACTATGTCGAACAATTTCCTTTCGAAAGGATGCAGGAATTTACAGGGTGGTGGAGTTTTTTGGGGTCCTTAGGTTGAAGGTTTCCTGTTTGTAATTTGTTGTCTCCGGGGCGGGAGGTCAGTTAGAAAAATGCAATATCTAACTTCTTAGCTATTTCGGTGGACTCTGTGTCTATTTCTGACATCCTACAATTGTATTTATCTAGTTTGTGTCCCTCTGTTATTTTATCCGTTGGGATTTTGTGGTAGTGTGAGAAATTATATTCATAGATATTTTTTGATATTAAGCTACAAACAACAAAAAGATTCTAGCCACAAATAAACTCCAGACCCAGACCGCTACCCAAAGGATAAGATACCTTACGCCCCACCAGTCGCTAACAAAAACCCATTCTCATTAACAAGGCGTCTACCAGAGGATGACTGACCTTGAAAATAAATCAAAAACAATGAACCGAGACAGGCACTTCTGGTTAATGACAGCCGCATACAGAACGGCTTGAAACAGACTATCCCATGAAACAGACTATTAATATATATATATATATATATATATATATATATATATATATATATATATATATATATATATATAGTGCATTGCAGCAGGAGATCATTAAATATAACACAATGAATGTCTATTATGTCTGATCACGGGTCATTCCAAACTCCGTGTATTTGTTTTAATTTCTGGAGAATATAAAGACAACAATTGTCCAAAATTTGGATATTCTGTTATTAAATTGGTCCTTGATCTCACCTTTCGCCTCACATGAGCCATCTTTAGAGTGGTTATACAGAAATTTTAACAAAGTTATTCACAATCGAAGATAATATTTTGTTGTTCCGCGACCGTTATCGTCGCATACCATTCTTCTATGTCAATATAGCAAAATAAATCTCTTTGATGGTTAAAATCTTTGTTAAAATATCCGTATGACTACTCTAAAGATGGCTCATGTGAGCCAAAAGCTTAGATCAAGGGCGAACTTAAAAAAATAACTAAATGTTGGACAATTTTTGTCTTTATTTTCACCCCAAATTAAAGCAAATATACGAACATTAGCACGGCTTAATATCAGACATAATAAACATTCATTGTCTTTTATATTTAACAATATATATATATATATATATATATATATATATATATATATATATATATATATGTATAAATATAAATGCATACATATACACATATATATATATATTTCAATAAAGGTGCAATTAATTTACAAATTCATGAATTATTCATACAAAAACAAATACAAAAGTTAATGATTTAATTGGCGAGAAATCCATCGTCGCAAACAATTCAAATAATCATTAACCTTTGTATTTGTTTTTTGTATGAATAATTCATGAATTTTTAAATTAATTGCACCTTTATTGAAATTAAAATAACTGATCCAAATGCAACTTTTGGATAATAAGTGCGACATTACTGTAATTATTGAACAATAGAGTTCATGCCACTTTAACAGAAAATTTACCAGAAAAAAAGGATTCGCTTATCACCGTATTTGTATAAGAACGCACAATTGTAAAATTTAAATTCAAACTCAGCGTTGCGACAGCACGCTCCAAAAACAATAACTCATTTCTAATAGCATTTTTCGGATTACAACAGTACATATATTTTCGGTGTCCTCTTATTACTGAGAGAAAAAAAACAAGAACAAAATCTATTCCATACCTGAGGATGTCTGTATGAAGAGACGAAAGCTTGTAAAAAACAAGAACTCATGCAACAGAAATTTATAGAAACAAGGATCTTTTTCATGCATAAACAGGTTCAGGGGTTTTTTGTATATTATTTGAATTGTTCGTGACGATGGATTTCTCGCCAATTAAATCATTAATCTTTGTATTTGTTTTTTGTATGAATAA
>CAHIKZ030001324.1:3480000-3500000 GCA_903632075.3 Acanthosepion pharaonis
CTTATTAAGATGGAAAAGAGTGACGTATGGAATTAAGAAGTTCAATTTTTCAATGGGTTGCGCAAAGTGCGTCCAGGACGACCTTTGTATTGATGCTTTTAACAACGAAGTATTAAAATGGAAAATCGCTATGGTTTTGAATAAGTTAAAAACTGCTGAATTAACTATTAACGAAAAGAAATGTGTTCAGAACACAACACAATGCAATTTCAGTAATATTTCATATCGACAGACCAAACATTAATTGACAAAGTATTAAAAGTTGATGGATTTAAAGAATTGGAAACTTTCTTAGAACTTGCAAATTTCTACAGACGATATGTAGGGTGATACTCTGAATGGACAAAACTTTTTGCTGCTTTAAGAAGAAAAGAATGTGGATTTCCTTTGGACAAAAGAACAAGTGGCATTTGAAATTTTAAAGTTGTTATAGCAAAGAAATCATTAGTAAAAATATCCGACATAAAAAAAAGGAAATAATAGCAACAACTGACGCAATGAAAACTCAATTTCAGGAATATTATCTCAGAACGGTTTCATATTACGTATATTTCAAGAAAATTGTCAAAAGCCGAATTAAACTATTCCAATATTGAAAAGAAAGCGTTGGCCATAATATGGACGAAAAATAGAGCTCATCATTTTCTGATTGGAAATAATTTCTTACTTATGTCATAAACATAGACATTTAAAATTCATATTTACTCCTAGAATGGAATTTCATAAAGGTAATGTCTTCTACAATTCTAAGATGGACCTTAATGTTAATGACGTATGATTTCAATATGGAGATTAAATAGAAAAATATGTCCAGCATATAAAAATGTGAAAAGATTTTGAAGAAAACAATGTGAAAAAGATTTTTGCGATTCTGTCAAGGTTGAAACTCATTACTTCTGAAAGTTAGAGGAAGGAGGAAAATTTGAAGATACTTTCTTACTCTCAGGCGAAACTGATATTTTGTCGATAGAAAGAGGATACGAAGTGAGATCCCGTATAGAACAGTATATTGTTCAGGATATATAACATTAAGTTGAATAATTGCTCACAGGCAGAAAGTCGTTTTAAAGAGGTTAAACACAAATTAACTGTAGATAAGTGTGTAATTCGCAATGGAGACGTAGTGGTCCCGGCAGCAACGGAAAAGAGCAAAGATATAAAAAGTATACATGACGATGTTCCTTGTGACATAACATCTACGCAAATGAGATTAAACATAGAGGCATGGTGGACAGGCTATTTTATAAATGTAGAAGAATACGTAAAAAGTTGTAAAATGTGCATTAAAAAAAGAAAATTTAGACAGACAAAAACACATACATGGCCTAAAGAGTACACATAGATGATCGCCATGTTAATGGAGTGGTATTATTACTAATACTGGTAGATTCATATTCAGGCTGGCCGGAAGTAATACAGGTCTCTGACAAAAGATGTCAGACAGTGTAAGAAGTGTTAAGGATCATATTTTCAAGAAATGGAATTCCGAAAACGCTAGTATCTGAAACGCCCCAGAGTTCTGTGACGAATAACTATGCTTGAATGGTTGAACAAAATTGCATCCAAACGATATAATACCCTCTACCAACCACAATCAGATTTGAAGAAAGCATGGTGTAAACTATAAAAAAAAACGAGCTGAAATATATGTACAAAAGAAAGAAAAGATATATAGAAATATTTCTTCCCAGATTGTTGCTAAGATATAGAACAACAGTACATGTTGGAATATCAAAAAGTCTGTGCACCTTCATGGGTAAACAATTAGAGCCTCATTGACCATGTCCTATGCCACCAACGAAAAACTATCGTACAAAAAGTATAGTGAATCTAATTTATAAGAGGCAACACGATAGCGATGAAGAAATGTATTGTGAGACTGAAAGCAATGGAAGAGGTGGTACGTTAAGACAAGACGAGCTAGAAAGTGAAGTCTAGAACAATATACACTTTTAAGATGAACAAGGACATTTGTTGGGTGAAAACTCATATGAAAAAAAGAAGACCAAGATCAACTTTATCTAGGCAAACTCTTAGGGAGAAGGAGCAAGATAATGAGGAAACAAAAGCTCCCATGGAAAATAAAGGGATAAAAACTATTCGGTGCAGGGAGTTGGGGTGATTCATTTACATATGAAGTCTCAAAGACTGTAAAGAGTTAGGCTATGACACACAAGGTTGTTGAGTGAATACTACTTCCGGCAGTCAATAACACTACACTACACTCTTATTTTTATTATTCTCTTTTTTTCTCTTACATCGCTACTTGCTCACATAAACCCAGGGTTAATTCTCAAAATTTCACTTATATGATTTCTTTCTTTTTTCTTCTTTCTTTTTTTTACTTCTTTCTTTCTTTCTTTCTTTCTTTCTTTCTTTCTTTCTTTCTTTCTTCATGTATTTATTTCTTGACTACTCTTTATTTCTTGACATTTTATTCCTTCTTTCTTGACTACTCTTTCTTGACTCCTATTTCTTTCTTTCTCTTTGACTATTATTTATTTCCTTCTTGACTATTCTTCCTTTTTACGTTTCTTTCTTAACTATTCTATTCTGTCTTTCTTGCCTACTCTTTATTACTTTTATTTCTCCATTTATTTTCTTGACTACTTTTCTTTTTTTTCTGTCTTTGTTAACGACTCTGTATTTCTTTATTTCTGGACTACTCTTCCTTTCTTTCTTGACTATTCTTTCTATTCTTTCTTATTTTTTCTTTTTTTCTTTCTTACAACTCTGTCTTTTTTTACTACTCTTTTTTCTTTCATTCTGATTACTCTTTCTTTCTTTCCTTTTTCTTTATTTCTGAACTACGCTTTCTTTCTTTCTTGACTATTCTTTCTATTCTTTCTTTCTATTCTTTCTATCTTTCTTTGTATATTTCTTTCTTTCTTTCTTTCTATTCTTTCTTTCTATTCTTTCTTTCTTTCTATTCTTTCTTACAACACTGTCTTTCCTTTTTTACTACTCTTTTTTCTTTCATTCTGATTACTCTTTCTTTCTTTCCTTTTTCTTTATTTCTGAACTACGCTTTCTTTCTTTCTTGACTATTCTTTCTATTCTTTCTTTCTTTCTATTCTTTCTTTCTATTCTTTCTTTCTTTCTTTGTATTTTTCTTTCTTTCTTTCTATTCTTTCTTTCTTTCTTACAACTCTGTCTTTCCTTTTTTACTACTCTTTTTTTTCATTCTGATTACTCTTTCTTTCTTTCCTTTTTCTTTATTTCTGAACTACGCTTTTCTTTCTTTCTTGACTATTCTTTTCTTTCTTTTTTCTATTCTATTCTTTCTTTCTATTATTCTTTCTTTGTATTTTTTTTTCTTTCTTTTCTTTCTATTCTTTCTTTCTATTCTTTTCTTTCATTCTCTGTCTTTCCTTTTTTACTACACTTTTTTCTTTCATTCTGATTACTCTTTCTTTCTTTCATTTTTCTTTTTTTCTGGACTACGCTTCCTTTCTTTCTCGAATATTCTTTCTATTCTTTCTTTCTTTCTTTTTCTTTCTTTCTTTCTTTCTTTCTTTCTTACAACTTTCTTTCTTTTTTTACTACTCTTTTTTCTTTCTTTCTGATTACTCTTTCTTTCTTTTTTTTCTTGGCTGCTCTTTCTTTCTTTCTTTCTTTCTTTTTTAACTACTCCTTCTTCCCTTCTCGACTACTCTGTTTTCCTTTCTTGCTTTCTTTCTCTCTTAACTACTCTTTCTTCCTTTTATTGTTATTATTTCTTTTTACTCTTGTTTGTGATTATTCATTAGCGCTACGCATTAGGTGCACCTGCACTGAAAAGACGGCGACCATCACTTCAAAGACTTCAAGCAGCGAACAGTTTAACCTAACAACAATCAGTATCAACATATGTAAAATGTGTATCTCTTGCTGTCACTCAATTATGAAAAACTCCAGATATCGCGCTTTACTTCATCTCGGCAGATTGCAAGAGGAAACTTACGCTGCCGTGATTGTTAAAAGATACAAAAGCCTTTTCTGAATCTTCATAAGCTGGTGTCAATAAATGCATTGACATTTCTTCACGTTCATTCAACAATCAATTTTAGAATTAAGCCGGCTCCTGCATATCCAAGGGATCACGAGGCAGATAGTTAAGTCAGTATTTTATCATCTAACTATAAACTAATGATATACCTGAGGTCTCAAACTGTCGACATTGAAGATTAGCTAATTCCATATATATATATATATATATATATATATATATATATATATATGCGTGCAGAAATGTATATACTTTCTTCAGTAATATATATCAGTAAAATTCATATCAGTATAATAAGAATATATGCTAGGATTAATACCAGATTAAAATAGGTTCACTAGTTTGGTTTGGTAAGCAGTCTTGGAGATGGACAGCTCTCAATTCAAAACTGGTTGGGCGTTAAATTAGTACATTCTGAAATATAGCTTTATTTTTAAATAACAACAACAATTTGCGTGGCGAGGATATGTCCATTATGTTCCACAGGGTTGTCTACATAACTTGCATAACTATATATGTTGCATAACTATATATATATATATATATATATATATATATATATATATATATATATATATATATATATATATATATATATATATATATTATCATTAGAAATCTTATTAGTATAAGAAATACTCATTAGGAAAACCTTCAGTGTTTTGATTTGCAAATAATAAAATAAAATACAAAATAAAAAACAAAACCAAAAAAAAAAAAACCGATGCGAGTAGGCAAAATAAGTAAATAAAGTGGTCAATACCGAAAGTAGAACAAATCTAGCTAAACCTAGAGAGCCAGTTTATCCAGGTTTATATATATATATATATATATATATATATATATATATATATATATATATATCCAAGAGGATAGAATCCAGGTGGAACAAACTCGCAAGAGGATTCTTCCCTGTTATTCGGATCGTAACCATTTCAATTCGAGGATGAACACTTCTTTCTCATATAATCCATAAATTCTACATTTTGCCCTATAGCCCGTTATCTCGAGTGGTGCTTGGGCCTTCTAAAGGATGAGCGTCTTTGCAAAAATAAAGATATATATATATATATATATATATATATATATATATATATATATATATATATATATATATATATAAAAAAATTTTTTATAACATAAGTATGTTATAAAATCACTACAAAAATAGCCATTTATTTTCAACCCACTCTGTGTCTTATCAAGTGATGATTTTCAACATCATCACTTGATAAGACACAGAGTGTGTTGAAACAAAATGGCTATTTTTGTAGTGATTTATAACATACTTATGGTATAATTTTTTTTAAAAAAATAATTATATCTGCTCTACTTTGTATTGAGCACTCTTTTAAGAATAGTAATTGTTGGTTATTGGAATTCATTCCTTATATACCAATTATATACTTGTATATATATATATATATATATATATATATATATATATATATATGTGTGTGTGTGTGTGTGTGTGTGTGTGTGTGTGTGTGTAAATGTATATATATATATATATATATATATATATATATATATATATATATATATTTATAAAAGAAAACCGTACTAGAATGTTGTATAATATCAGTCCTCCTATCTGCTAGTGAATACTAAAAACTCTCATCACAGTTGAAGGAGAGACTTCAGGCAACAAAAATGTATTTCTACCGAAGGATACTGAGAACAGCATGGACCGAACATCTAAGTAACGACGAAGTGTAAGAGTAAAAGGACGCTCGGACTTAACATCAGTAAGAGACAGTTGAAATTTCTAGAGCACGTAATGAGGAAAGGAGGCTTGGAAAATTTGATACATACATGGCAGATTGGCAGAATAGAGAAAAATAACGCTGAACCTACCTAGAGAACTTGAGTTAGTGAATGTGTGGCGGAAACTGTTTAAGAGTGATAAAAAAAAAAAACGAAACATTTATTAAGACCTACAAAGAACAGGAAATTGTGAAGAGCTACGATATCCCACTTCCGGGAGGGACTCGGCACATAGAAGAAATCACATCTCTGTGGACATGTAGGCTCATTACTGCGTAGAGCAATGGATAGTCACGTATTTGTAACATAGTAATTTATTGTTAAATTAAGTTTGTGTGGTGAGTATCTATTGATCTAGTTGCCTAATTATTTTATATACACTAAAATATTCCCCGTTTGATTCATTTGTCAAAATCTGATCTAATGACTTTCTTCTTCTTCTTTGAGTTGTGTCCATTCAAGGAGTGGGCGATCATGGATCTCCATAACTTCCTATTTCTTGTAACTCTTTATAACTGATGTTTCACAAATTCTTTTATTCCGTGTTCTGCCATTCATTTACACAAGCTTGTTATCCTCTTCCCCATTGGCTTCCAATATGCACCATGTGGGTGTCAAATTCTCCAAACGTTCTTTTATCCTTATGTGTCTTCTAAATGTATGAATGTCACTTTTTTATTTTGGTATTAAGTTATTTTTTTATATTTTTTTTTCATTTTTATTCTTTTTTTTATTCTTTTTTATTTTTTTTTTATTTTTTACTTTTTTTATTCTTTTTTTATTCTTTTTTCTTTTTTTATTCTTTTTTCTTTTTTATTCTTTTTTCTTTTTTTATTCTTTTTTCTTTTTTTATTCTTTTTTCTTTTTTTATTCTTTTTTCTTTTTTTATTCTTTTTTCTTTTTTACATTCGTTTTTTATTTTTTTATTCTTTTTTATTTCCTTTCATTCTTTTTTATTTTTTTATTCTTTTTTATTTTTTTTATTCTTTTTTTATTTTCTTTCATTCTTTTTTATCTTTTTATTCTTTTTTATTTTTTTATTCTTTTTTATTTTTTTTCATTCGTTTTTTATTTTTTTTTATTCTTTTTTTATTTCCTTTCATTCTTTTTTATTTTTTATTCTTTTTTATTTTTTTTTATTCTTTTTTTATTTTGTTATTTACAGTCTTTCTTTGGATTCCTTAAAAGTTCCTTATTACTCACATGACCAGTCCATGGTATTCTAAGACTACTTCTGTAGATATCCATTTCTGTTGACCCATTTCTCTTCTTTATCGACGAGGCTAGTGTCCAGCTTCCATTTCCATATAGGAGAACTTATATTAATAAAAGTTTAATAGTGGATAAAGAGTTTCTTGAAACGGGCAGTTAAATGTATTAATTTTCAAATTCTATAATGAATTTAGTATTTTAAAATAAACTGTTTCATAAAGATATACATATATTAACGAGTAAAACTTTATTAAATATATGCATCAAGTATCAAATCATTTTAATGCTGCAATTGTTGAAAAAATATACTCAACATACATAATCACTTGCAACAAACTAAATCCTATATTACCTGGATAAAGTCCCCCAGAGGTCGAAACGCGTCGGGTAAGAATATTGTTTCCCCTTGTCTCTTTTTATTCATATACTAGCAGTAGAGCCCGGCGTTACCCCGGGATGTAACAGTAAGAGACAGATAAATTATCGACCACCATAAAGACTGAAAAATAAAATTGACAAAGATTATTGTTTAAGGTTGACGGACATGCATGTCTTAATTAGTTTTTTTTTATGAATTGGTCAAACCCAAACTCAAACAAAAACATTGTTTTCAATCGTTATGAGTCTACCGATTGAATAGAATTTTATTATAAACAATTGTCTTGTAAATAGAATTTTTAAAGCATTCTGAATGTAAAAATAAAGAAAAAAGTGTGCAAGACAATAAGAAACACTACCTCCCCAAAAAAAGTGAATTGCTGAAATCGGTTGAAAAATGTAGGAAATTCGATCCCATATATAAACGAACACAGACACAAACAACCTGGGTTTTATAATAAGTATAACTCGATATGAGTTGTCCCCCTTTCATTTTGGCGAGTGATGCATCTTAATTGTGTTTTCAAATTGATTTCGTGCAAAAACAATTGTTTTTTTTCCAATATTTGGCGCTGTCAGAACCACTGCAAGGTAATTTTACGTAGTCCTGTGAAGTTTTGTTGAAATCGGTTGAAAAATGGAGGAAATCCGATCCAATATATAAACGTACAGACACACACACACACACACACAATCTGTGTTTTATAATAAGTAATATATATATATATATATATATATATATATATATATATAAAAGGAAGAGGTTATAGTAGTTCCAACGAGAGAAAGTGTGTATATTAAAAAGAAGAGAGATACCGCAAACGTTTTTGATTGTAATGTGGATTTTTTTTTAAATATATTACGCTTTATTTTCAATAATTTTATGGAAAAATAATTATGGAAAATAACGCATAATATGTTTAAAATAAAAATCCACATTACAACCAAAAACGTTTGCGGTATCTTCTTTTTTTATTATATATATATATATATATATATATATATATATATATATATATATATATATATATAACATGTCTCACATAGCTTGCGTCACAATACTTTGCCAACACTCATTAGATCTACGAAACTCACCAGTTGTTTCTAGATATCCTAATTTTGTTTGGAGACACTGTGGAGAGCCATGATCGCCAATGTCCTGAAGAGTCACGGCAATATAAGAAGAAATTATGACGACGACCACCATATAAAATAAAAGCTGCTACACTATTTGGATTAACTACAGACCATGAATATAATACGATCACTACATCTAGTCGCCTGTAACTTTTAAAATTCATTGGTTCTGAGTCAAGACATACCGAATTCCGTTGGGGTAAAACGAACTTCCTTTCAGAGAAATGTTAATGAAGGCTATAACGGCCACAGGCTATTCACCTTGTGTAGGCAAGAATCAATTCTATGCAGACACCGAATCATGAATGCTGATTAAAAAGACCGATATTCATCCACCAATAGCCTGCAGCATACTATGTCCTACGCCGACCCAACTTTGAATTTCTCAGTCACTACAGGTTGGATGCTTTGACCTTTTCTCTTTTCTTAGAATCGTAACTTGCGGTGAACTTTAACGCAGATCAACCACGTGATGACGCGAAACAGCGATCTCTGAATGTGAGCGAAATATGAGGAAAGACATACTAATAGTAATAGCACTAGCAATATTACTACTACTACTACTACAACTACTACTAACAATAATAACAATAATGAAAGAAGAAGAAGAAGAAGAAGAAGAAGAAGAAGAAGAATGATGTTTTTTTATTATTGATAGCTTATAATATCCTTTCTTTATTTTGACCATTCATCAGCTTTGGATCTTTTTTTATGTGCCGTGGACGTACGCGATCATGGGCCTCCATTTCTTCCTGTTCCTTGTAGCGCTCAATAATTTTTTTTTTCATTTCTCCCAGGACCTGTTCTGCCATTCACTTGCTTAAGCCCATTTCGTATGTCACGCGTTGCTTTCCACTGTCCATTTTACCCTCTACCCGCCCTGTGAGTATCTGATTTTCAAAGCCCTCATTTCTCATTACGTGTTCTAAAAATTTTCAGCTGGCTCGTCCTGATGTTAAGTATAAGTTTCCTTTTTGTTTGCGTCCTACCCAGAACCTCAACGTTGCTCACATGTCCGGTCTATGGTATCCTTAGCACCCTTCTGTAAGACTACACGTCTGTTGCCTCGAGTCTCTTCTTCATCTTTGAGGAAACTGTCCAACATTCGCTGCCGTAAAAGAGCACGTATATGACCTAGACATTCAGTACTCTTTCTTTTGTTAGAAACGAAATCCTCCTGTCTCGTAATACTCTGCCTAGAGTTTGGAATGCGTCTTTGACCATTTCAAAAGTCTTAGGATCTCAGCGTCCCACTTACAGTCCTATGTCAAAACACTTCGCAGATATTTAAATCTCCGCACCTTAGTGTCCGCGACATGTAAATCGCATTTCCGTCTTTTTGCTGATGGCCATGTATTCTGTCTTTTTGTAGTTTATGTTTAGTCCCTTCTTCTCGCTCTCCTTCGCTACGTTCTGTAGGAGGTTTTGTAGTTTCCTATACACGGGGAGCGGGGTACATCTGGGAAGTTGATCTGGATTTCCTGAAATACGCTAGAAATTAGCAAAATTACCCTTGCAGAAATTATGCACACTTTATTATTGCGAGCAATTTCTGTCTGGAAAGTTGATCTTGAGCTAGTGAAACCCGCTAGAAATTAGTAAAATTACCCCTGCAGAACTTCTACACAATTTCTCATGGGGAGCGATGTACATATGGGAAGGTCATCTGCTATCAGAACTGTGATATCTGGGTATCTTTTGTTGTTAAGATTGTGGCGATCAATGATGAATCCTGGTAGGATTTCCAGTTTTCTCAGAATTGCCTCGCTGTATAGGTTGAGTAAGTCCGGTGAGATGACACATCCTTGCCTTGAACCCCTTTCTATTTTTGTATATCTGCTGAACACATTTTTTTTTATCTTTATGCAGGCGATTTTTGATTATTGTAATGTCTTTCCCGAATATGTCAAGGTTTCCGAGAATCTCTTACAGATCTTTATGGGGTACATTGTCGAATGTCTTTGGATAGTCTATTAAAACACAGGTAGACATTTTTCTGCATTTGTATTGCTCTTTATGAAAACATTCTGAGCATGATTATCGTGTTCCTTGTTCCGCTCTCTATAAGAGCCCGCACTGTGCTTGTCCAATCTCTGACCTGATTCTGCTGCGCGCTCTATTCATCAGAATACGGATGATGAGTTTTCTTATGTGGCTCATTAGGCTGATTGCTCCGTAAATTTGTTTATGCCAAAATCATCTAAGGCTGCCAGAAACTCTGGCCCTGCTGACATGTTTCGGTTCAATTTCCCCAGTGCTGCTTCTAATTTTGGTTTTTAGAATTTCAGGTCTGTCACTAAATCTTCATATTGCCGGTTGTTCTCTTTCATCTTGGAAACGTTCTCCAATTATTGCTGATAATCAACTACTGAATACTAAAATACTGAAGCACCGAGAAATCGCATGGGATCTTATAAACGACACAGCAATTAAATGACATTCCAGTAGTAGTAGTAGTAGTAGTAATAATAATAATAATAATAATCCGAGATACATGTGTAAAAGTCACATTCAAGAAAAGGAGAAATAAAGAAACACACCCAACACACACAGAAAAAAAAACTTACAAAATCTCAATATATTGATTGAGATTTTGTCACAAAGATAGGGAATTGGAACATGAAGAAGCCCATGAATTAACGAAAGAGATGGAATACTGCATACCCAATGAAGGAGAAGTTAAGAAAGGAGTACTACTGCAGTGTGCGTCTGATACCGAATACTGAACTGAATTAAAAAAAAAAATACAGAATATCAGCCATAAACGCATCGGTTGTCCTTGTAGTGCAATATATTTTCAAGATCCTTAACTGGAACATAGCTGACATTAAGCGAATGGACCCCAAATGGAGAAAGCTTCTTACTTACTACCGCATGCATCAACCCAAGGCTTATGTTCATTGTCTGTATGTGTCCAGATCCGAAGGAGGCAGAGGATTAGTTCAACTAGAACAGTATTACAAAACTAAAACAATTGGTCTGCAAATATACCCGTAAACTACAGAAGAAGGGATGATTATTTGTGTCAAAGAACATGAAGGATGCTAGAAACTTTATTCAGTAATAAAGGAAGCCAACAAGTTCAAAATGGAGTTTCAAGTGGGCGAAGAAATTCAAATACAGCATAAAATCCTGAATGCAGTTGCAAAATACTTAACAGAAGAAACCAAAGGCAAATGCAACCGACCAGATACAGAGATGATGGAAAGATAAATTGCTTCACGATCAATATTCTGCCGTACCAAACAAACTGATGTAGATAAACCCAATGCCGCTCAGTGGCTTCGTAGCGCAGGCTTAAAAGCTGTACAGGACCAATGCTTGCTAACTAGAAATTACCAAGTTCATATACTGAAACATTGTGTTAACATAAAATGCAGCTTCTGTGGTAAATATCCAGAAAAAAACTGACCATCTTGTCGCACTGTATAGACATCCAGCAAATATAAATCTTGGCATGACAGAGTGAGCCAGTGTGTGCACTGGAATATCTGCAACTTTTACGGAATGAAAATTGCTAGAAATTTGTATGAACACCACCCATACCCTGTTAGAGAGATAGGACCTGTAATAATTTTATGGGAATTTATAATACACACAGACAGAACAATCAAATATAATCGCCCAAACATCGTGATTAGAGACCGCAAAGACAGATTGTATAGTCTTATTGATATGGCAGTTACTGTAGACTGTAATGTATCTTTAAAAATCTTCAAAAAACTATCAAGATACATGGACCTGAATATCTCAAAAATGAAGAACATGAGGACGTCAACAATTCAAGTTTTAGTTGCAACCCTCAGATTGATTGAATAAGATTCCAGTAGATTCATTGAAGGGATTCCTGGTAGCTTTAATGAAATACGAAAAATTGCTCCCACAAGTATAGTATATATGGCGTTATCTATGTAAAATATGTATGATCATTTTTATTTTTTTATTTAATTATTTTTTTCAAAACTCCTCAGTGGAAAATGCCATTTTGTTAATACTGCTTTTATATCTCTGGTTGGAAACCGGAAATAACTGAGCATACACCAGGAATCAAAAGAAATAAAAGAAAAATAATAATTATTATTATTTAGACACCCAGTATCAAACGACGGAATCTGAGTGAGCGAAGAATCCAGTTACTATAAATAAAATAACATCGTCTGCTAAATTATTTTTAAATTATTATTAAGAGTAATGATCGTAAGACTGGGATTTGGCTAGTCATTATTATTATTATTATTAGTTCGCTACCTGCAGCTGAGATGGTCAAATTGCAAATCTAAATACTGTCAATTGAAAATACATTTATTACACACACACACACACACACATATATATATATACATATAGTTTAGAAAAGTCTGATGCAGTCTTATAATTATTTGTTTTTTTTTTCAGGCTTAAACTCTTTGTCTTTGAAAATTTATGATTTTATTGCGCAGCACAGAGCAGCGGTTATCCAAATTAAGTGGGACGGAATTCCAATGTTTAATTTCAAAGTTATTCATACGATGTGCATGCGTGTGCTTTAAATTGCATACGCACTTGTGACCCACGCGCAACAGAGCCACGCACATAGATTACACAGGCGCACGTAAAGGCATAAACATATAAACAGTCTGTGACGGACAGAGATTAAGCTCTTATATTAAAATAAATCATCATTATTGAAATAACTTATGCAGAATGTGATTACAGAAAAAAAAATATTGTATATATATATATATATATATATATATATATATATATATATATATATATATATATTGAACAATAAGAAAATAAAAAAAATAAAATCTTCAGACACACTGGGTTGTAGATTAATATTCTTTCGTTTTTTTTTATTTTATTATTATTCCATTTAGATTCCTCGACTAGTTTCGACCGAAATGGCCATTATCGAGAGGAGAAATATTTCTGCTTCCTGGTAGCACTAAACTACAGAAATGAATGTCTTTTGTTGGAGAAAATGAACTTTTGTCTGTAGTTTTCATTTGTTTTCTTTATTTTTTTTATCTTTTTAACATGAATCTTTTAACATTACTTGTGTTGGTCAAACAGCCTCTTTTAAGTTATTATTTGAGATAAGAGCTGGATGGATCTATGCTGCTCTGAATTCCCTTGGTCAGTTTGACAGTTTTATTGGTCCTGGAGAGGGGATGTATCTCTGTTTAGTGTTTGTGTGTGTGTTATTTGGTTCTTAGGGAGTGAGTGAGTATGATATGTGTAAGCGTGTGTATTGCTGTAGGTGTGTGTTATCATTTGGCTCATTAGGGAGTGACTAGTATATATGAACACCCGTAACAAAAATTACACGAAATTCATAATCCTGATCTCCAACGTTCTTTCTAGTTAACTCGCAAACAAATTAGTCATTCCTAATACCAGGATCGTTACCACTACCTCAAAGACAATCGGATAAATTATTAGGAAAAAATAAACACAACAGCAATTCAAATGCGGGGATTTATCAAATAATCTCTTTAAAATGCAAATCACGTAATCGAAAAGCCAACATCTTCGAACACAAGAGAAGCGTTTTGCTTCGAAACGATGATGGTCATAACTTTGATTTCACTAATGTGAACATAATTAATAATAAAAAAAAGAACATAATTCTTTAAGGATAAAATACACTGAAAACTTAATAACAACATTATTACTATCTATAAACTCACGCCTAAAACATGACATCGCCACCTTTATTTGAATCCATACTTAAATAGTCTAACTTAGGTACCTCCACGAAATCGCTAAAAAAAGAGCATAGCATGATGAAAAAAACGCCAAACTTGGCGATAACAAAATTTTATCGTCTAAATGTTTATGTTATTATTAAGAGGAAAGATCACAGTATTTTAGGGGTATTTGTTAGCATTTTTTAATCGATCCTAGCACGTCCGAAATATTCATTAAAAATCTTGCTTATTTTTGAGTCAGCAAAATTGGCAGATAATCGATCATGGCAAACATTTTTTCCATTTTATAAAAAAACATGAAAATGTCAGTTTGAAATTCTTTTAAAAATCAATTATCATTCTTTCAAAACTTATTTTAAGAAAATCAGAAATTATAATGTTTATTTAAAATATTTTTAACCATGCTTAACTTAGCTTCTGTGCCGAAAAGACGTAATTTGAAAATAAAACAAAGAAGGTCATAAACTTTCGCGTCACCTGACCGGTGATGAATGACATATTGACGGATTACATGAGGATAATTCCTTCTACGGAAGGAGAGGAGTGAAGTTATTTACATTTAAGTGAACAAATTATTTACCTCGTTATTTTTAATAAGACTGTTAAGAGTGAGATTAAATTTCATAAGAAAGGTATCTAATTAATTTATAGGTACATTTCTCATGGAATCTAATTAGAAGTGTACGTAAAATACTATAATTTTATGTACATTTACTATATTTTACTGTGTTATTTGTATTCCATTCATTTTATTATTAATTTTGATATTTCATTTATGGAAAAATGTCATAGCTGAGATTAATATAAAAATAAGTTCATATAAATTTCATAAGATGATACTGATACAGTTGAAATTAAAAAGATCAAATTAACTTCTCCACACGTGTTTCGCAAAAGTAAAGGCATTAACAGGGGAGAACAATGCTTAACTCAAATAACGCAACTTAATTGTATTCTGGTTGGTCTTCCGTACTTTATAATTACAGCCAGATTATAAACACAAATTTACATTTATTAATTACTGCGGGTCTTCTGATTAGTCAAAACGATACAATTTACAACGCGCTAAAAAAGATCTGTCTCATAAGAAAACTTACGAAAGCGGATGGGGCTTTTACCTATTTTTATAATATTTTAACAACTTAAATTTAAAAATCTATTATAATTAAAGAAAAAACAAATAATTGTATTAAAAATTCATTTTACATCGAAAAAATTATTGTTTTTCAGAAAACATTCTCCATAATCATAAAAACAACTAAAAGCAAATAAAAGCATTTGAAATTAAATTATATTTGTTTTATTGAGTTTTGTATGTTACAATTCAGAGCTGATTTTCAGGTAGGGTGATCCAATTAAAAACAAAAAAAAAACATGATTTAGATTACTCAAATCTCTGTGCTTTTAACTATTGTAATCATTAAAGGAGACTCGATCGAGTTTCTAGAGTTTTCATAAAATTAATTATGGGTGGGGGTAATAAATATAAAAAAATATTTCTGCCATGACTTTAATAAAAGAGCATATTTATAATAATATCGACCATCTGTCATTAGTTTCTGAAAGTTTCATTAATATCAGACAATTATTTTTATTTTTGCAAGATTTTCAAAATTAATGTGTGGCACACAAAAAAAACTGCTAAAAATTGTATATGTTATTTTACTTGTTCCGTTGATACAAAGAGAAACAAGGTTTTTTTAATCAAAATTTAGAATGTTCTAAAAAAAAGGAAACATTTTAAAAATAATAAAAATAAGCTTTGGTCTTCCTTCTTCATAATAACATAAATATTTAGACGATAAAATTTTGTTTTCGTCAAGTTTGGCGTCTTTTTCATCATGGTATGATTTTTTTTTAGCGATCTCGTGGAGGTATCTAGTGAAACTTATTTCTACCTGATACAAAGAATACATGCTTAAAGAGTTCGGTTGTCATTTATAATCTTGTGAAACACTGCTGCCATGGTTGACCGCACAAAGGTGAAGATAAAACTCCCACTAGACAAACACATATACAAAATTACAAATACATATTAGAATCCGATGCCCACTTAGTCATACGAGAATCTTCATAAAACTACATACACGTAGAATTATCTACGACTTCAATGCACGTGACACGAATCTGACAAATGAGAACTGAACCAAACATATTAGAAGATACCAATGTTTCTGTCTTGTCCGTTTTCTATCAATCTCTGACGAAGCTCAAATAAAAGTGAAACGTCTTAGATTGATATACAGTTTCCTACTTGTTCTTTTATTTGATCCTTCTGTCGGATTACGATGCATATTTATTTGCATTTTATCTTTAATGTTTGCATATATATATATATATATATATATATATATGTATATATATATATATATATATATATAATATGTAACTGGGTCATTTCTACGGTGAACTAATCAGAACCTTTCTTAAGCTGGAGATTGTAATGGAAAGCAAGGCTGTTCATAAGACAATATACATCCTTGAATACAGGCGATGAAATAGATGGCGTATAAAAATGAAATAGAGAATACTAAAGCCTGTCTTTTGAAATTTGTAGAGTTCATAATGAGGCAAAGTAGCTTGGGAAAATTGAGACACACATGGCTGATTGGAGGAGGCAAAGAGGAGAGCGAAAAACAACACCGTACTTATCTAGCGAGCTTGAGTAAATGGATTATGTGAAATGAAAAATATCAAAATTTATTGAATGATGCAAAAGACAGGAATTTGTGGACAGCCATTATCACCAATATCCTGAAAATACGTGATACAATGAAGAAGATGAAGAAGAAATTTTTATATTTTCATTTTCCCAATGCTAAATTAATCCCTTTAAACATGAAACAATTTAATTTTTTCATCTTGGATTCCCCGGGGAATTTTGTTTCTTCAAAATAGTTTCCAGCACGACAAGGAAATCTGCATTGAGCTAAATTTTAAGAATACTTTTGCCGAGAAGAAAAAATGTTTCAAAGGTTACCGGAAATATTGTATTGTATTACAAAATGATTTAGTCACGATTAGATAGTATGCTGATGAATTTGATGGCAGGGTGATATTAAAATCATGTCTACTGTTCATTGGAGGTTGAAAAAAAGCTTGGATCTCTATAGTTACCTGGTAACAACCTAGAAAATGAAAATCTAAATATTGTGATATCTTGTTAAAATAATAATAAAAAAAAAGCAGACCCGGTTTCAATCATTCACTACTACGTGCATTTCAATGATTTATTTCACATTTACCATAACGTAGATTCCTTGTGCCTTTTCTATGAATATTTTCATGGCAATCGTTTTGAGGAGCTTCCATTAATGATTAGTGATTGTGCGGGGGTTTTATGACTAATCTTATTTTCTTTAGTTTCTTGTAAATAGTTTTTGTATTCATATTGTAAATACTCATTGGGGCTAGTTTTTAGAATTGTTGTTTTTATTCCCCTCCCCACACAGACAATAAATTGTAAATATGGGGACTAGTTAGTATTTTCATAGAGACAAAGAGGCATTATGGTGGTTGTAGTAAGAAAGGTATGTATGAATGTGTTGTTTTGGTGTAGCAAATATTGTTCGTACGATTAGGTCATTGTTTGCGGCTAGCTAAGTTATAGTTAAGACAGAACAAGACCGTCTTTTCCCCAATCCCCCCTTTTCGGCCATGTGCCATATTTCTGTGTATTTTACAGAATAAATATCGCTTTCATTAACGATACCTCGACTTCACAAATTTATACTAATTGTTAGCTCGGTCTTATAATTTCACTGTTGAATTTGTTGTAAAAAAAGGAGTGAAATGCTAATATTTTCGCGTCTCCTTCTAATACACTTCCAGTTTCTTGCTTTCCTGACCACTATGATCTTATATATATATATATATATATATATATATATATATATATATATATATATATATATATGTGTGTGTGTAATATAAGCTGTCATCTGCCTCACTGAACCATGTTCTTTTTTTGTTTTTTTTGTTCTTCTCAATAAACATTTCTCAGTTCGTTCATCCATTCACACCGTGAGTCTTAATACTTTATCAGTGAGTTTAAAAGATTTATATATATATATATATATATATATATATATATATATATATATATATATATATATATATATATATATATAGTTTATGGAAAACTAGGTAATCCGTATGGGTAGACACAAGGAGAATAAAATCCAGAGATCTCAATGTAAATCAAGAGCAAAAATTTAAAGAAAAACGCTCCTTTGTGGCCGGTCGGTAAGGCACGTCAGCGTAAATGACGGTTCCGTATAGGATGCAGGTTCGAATCCTGTCAAAGGACGAATATTTTCTCTGAAAATTTCTCGGACATTCAGGCCGGTAAATGTTATTTAATACTGTTTATTATGAACAGAGCATTTACTTAAATACTTGTATCTATAAAAAAGAACGTTAAATATAAAAATGTCTTTAATATATAGATAGATGGATAGAGAGATAGAAGTGTGAATATAAAAAAAAGATATTGGCATTATTTAGTTTATATAAGCATTATTTAGTTTATATTAACGCTTATACCTATAGATTGTTCATTTATATTGAGCAGTGTCTTTGGTTTAGATCAGGCTATATATTTTATTACATAGGTTATTGTAAAATGGAAACTTTTATTTTGGACTACTCCACCAAAAGCTCGTCGTTCCTTAAAGTAGCTAGTATAAACTTTAATTTGCTCTACAAACGTACGAATAAATACACACATACACACACACACACACACACACACACACACACATATATATATATATATATATATGTGTGTGTGTGTTTGTGAATGTTCGTGTGTGTGTATGTATACATAATCCAACTTGTTCATTTAATATAAAATATTAAAGGAAACATCAATATTTAATTGTATGCGTATATTTATATGTCTATATTTGGTTTCTACAAATATGAAAATACATCAAAAATTGAATTTAAGATGTTCAGTTTTGAAATTTTTTGTATTTTACTTCCTCCTCTGATATTCGTATAGTTATATATGTATGTATGCGTGCACGCGTATATATATATATATATATATATATATATATATATATATATATATATATATTTCATGTTATATATTCAATCATTCAATTTATTTATTTGCAGTCAGTCAATTTATTGCCCATGATTTTCACTTCTTTTCATTTTATATACTTATATCTGCTTATATTTGTATACGAGTGTGTACATATATTTATATTTGTCGTTATATATATATATATATTATATATATATATATATATATATATATATATATATATATATATATAAAGACAAATATAAATACATAAATAATAAAGCATACATATATATATACATATATATATATATATATATATATATATATATATATATATAAATACATAAATAATAAAGTATATATATATATATATATATATATATATATATATATATATATATATATATATATATATATATATGTATGTATACTTCATGGTAATATATTTCTGCCAACACTTATTATATGTCTGATGGCGTCCAACACCCTGAAAATAGATTTTCTAGGTCAGACGCCTCGATTTCCTGTTACATATACCTTTTATTATACTTCCCTTCTTTTTTTTAAATTGTCTGGGTAAATTTTAATTTATACCATCTTTATATTCGGTCGGATGTGACTTATTGCTTGAAATAAATCATAATCTATTATCAAAGTATCCTGATGTGTTAAGGTTTCCCTATATATATATATATATATATATATATATATATATATGAATAAAAGATACAGTAAGGAAAACCATACTTAGCCGACTGGTTTCGTTTCCCTGAGGGGCTGTATC
>CAHIKZ030001324.1:3507500-3522500 GCA_903632075.3 Acanthosepion pharaonis
ACAAGACTGCAAGAGAAACCTCAAAATGTCTACTGCTTCACCGACATAAAATCGGACACGGAGGCTCAGGAGAATTACAGTATAAAGTATGAAAAGTACAAGGCGTGTTAGCATCCATGCCTGACACAAGATTTTTATGGAAACAGAAAATCTCTTGCAGATGGCAAAACATGTGAATCGTCTAGATGTGTTGCATGTAATAAATGCATCCCAATTAGATTGTTTTGATTGTTTTACTTAAACGCCATATCAACCTTTATAGATAAATCAATGCCGAGATCGAAATATTTTATACGCAATTTTATGGCTTCAATTATATATATTTTGAAAACAAATTTTATTATTCAACTACACATATTTCATACATAATTTTATACGTTCAGTGTAAACTTATGTTTTATAGATATAACATATAGATTATCTATTTTAGATGTCATATGTTTTGACCTAAGTTAGATTATTCTGAAGTGTTTAAATAAATATCCATTTGTTTACCTATGTTTTCTAATAAGCCATTTTAGAGTTAACTTCATTTTTTAATGAATGTCGAAAATCGTACAGATAAATTTGGCGCCCTCTCAATGCATGAGTTTTGACGTGTTTGTGCTTCTGTAATAAAACTCTGTGCAATAAGAATATACGAGTTGCGTTCAAAAATTATCCGATATTTGGGCAGAAAAAAAAAAACAATTTTGTACATTTCATAAATTTTATTTAATAACTTTCAGACCGCACACTTCTCCCAGTGGTTCTGCCATTGCTTATAACACCTCTGGAACGCCTTATCTGGGATGCTAGAGAGCTCCGACGTCTCTTTTCTGATAATTTATTCTCGCGACTCAAATCGCCTCCCTTTCAGCCTGGTCTTTATGTTACGGTTTTTTATGTATATACTGTATATAACTAGTGAGCGAGTCAGAATGACTTATTTCCCTTTATAGTCTACCAATAGAAGATTGACCAATCAGAAGCCGCAGAACATTGTATCCGTCGTGTATAAAGGCGGTCATCATTGTTTATCCTACCGGAATGACCAGAGCCAACTTGTGAGGCGAACATGACAGACGGAAGAACTACGCTCTGCTGCGATATCCACTGCGAACCTAAATTACGCTTTCCTACTGTTTCCGAAATATTCACTGCCAACCTCTGGATTCTATACTCGAGGACGACCGTCATGAAAATGTCTAACACTTTATATTGCGGAAGAACCAAAAATTCATACGGTTCCAAGTCCGGAGAGTAGGGACCCTGTCGAACAAGTGATGTGTACCTCTTGACCAAGAAACCTAAGATTATGTGACCGGAATGAGCGGGAAAATTTCGATGACACTTTTTCGCATGCACAAAAAACGGAATGCACTGATCTGGTGCTTATACCTACTTCGTGAGCAGTTTATGGATTGTTGCACGAAGGTTTTCCTTGACTATTCGCCGAAACTTCTCAATCAGCTCCTCGTTTTGGCTTGTGGATGAACTGCCTGCGCGTGTCTCTCTCTCCACTGAGGGTCGGCCATGCTTGAAGTAGTTGTACCATTCCTTGATCGGAGCTTTGCCAATGGCAACATTTCCAAATGTATGCTGAATCTTCTAGATGATATTAGCATGAGTATCACCAAGCTGTTGATAATAGCTGATGTAGTATCACTGCTCGATGCGATTGGTCATCTCGCTTCAAAACGAAAATCTGACGAGCGCGTATTATGTGTCTGTACTCTAGGCGTAACTAGTGTAACTACTGTAAACTGACACGGCCTACCGGTGCGAAGGTATTCCCGCATGCGCTGGAACAGTGGTGTCACTTGTAACCGAAAAGATTGTGCCCAGATTTTCTAGATGGTGGAGATTAAAGCCCAACTCTAATCAGCTCTGAATTCAGTGTTTTCCTTTAACTATACTGGTTGCCAAGCAAGTTCCAGTCTTCCCCAACCTATAGAAATCACAGCTAGACAAAGAAAAAATGGATCAATCCTTTTCGCAGTAATATTTATCACAATGTGAACTCAGGCGGAATTCGAAATTGACTCGGAGACTCCTCTTCCTGACTCACTAATAGTTATAGGAGGCTCCACTTATATATATATATATATATATATATATATATATATATATATATATATATAATAATAAAAGGCTTAAACACTAATATTCCATAATTTATTCCATTGAATCTAAATACGATCAATTCATCATACCTACAAATTAAAATGGAATTTGTAGGTCTGATGAAATGGATCGTATTTACGATTCCAATGGAATAAATTATGACCATGGAATATTAGTGTTTAAGCCTTTTTATTATATCCTTACTCTGTCCTGGACATTGAGTTCTAACTGGATTCTATCCTCTTGGAATTATTTCTTATACAAATATATATGTATGTGTATGTATGTATGTATATATTTATATATTTAGATATATCATTGCATATGTATGTGTATTTATATATATATATATATATATATATATATATATATATATATATATATATATATATATATGTATAAAAATTAGGATATCAGCCGTTTCCGCCACCATGGTTTCAACCCCTCGGTATATTCAGGCAGGCGATTTCGGTGAATTGATTTCGTAACTCTTGATTTAAAAAAAAAATAATGAACGCTTATTATTTAATAAATAAATGAATAAATGCACGACGTGGAGTGTCTTAGAAGGGGGAGGAAGAGGAGGATAAAAGCAAGGGTATTGGAAATGTATCGGTGGGGAGATATTGAAACATTCATACATTTTTTCATCCTAGTTCATACGACATCAAAAGGAACTTTTAGTGTGTATGCAACCAGTCATAATTTTCGATCTCTCATTGAAAAGGTTTTGGGGTCTGGAAATGTTATTATAGCCAACTTTTCTTGTTGAAACATCTTGCAAATATTACTAATATTGCAATTTTTTAAAAAATTCCAGTTTATGATCGGATTTCTGTTATTTTCTCTTTTAAATTCTACACAAGGCTGGCTAGTTTAGTAGAATTACTTCGAGCTACCTTCAGTGCACCTATATATTTTTTCTTGCCATTTGTATCTGTTACTTCTGCTTTGTAAATTATGGCTACGGTGTTGCAAAGTTCGCATAATGGACATGAACTTTTATTTCTACAGTTGCATATTTCACTGTTAAAGATATTTTGTTTCAACTTAGTTTTGAAATATCTGGCGTTTTGTCTTTTATTTTTGTTTCTAAATCACTTGTACAGATGTAGCTTAATTTAACTATGTTTTTTTTTAAATACTTTATGCAATTCAGAATTTTTAGGTAAATATTTTGTAAGTTATTTGAAAATAATATTTTCTCTATTTTAGATTTTAACCTCTAAAATAAAAGTGGTGTTAAACCAAATTTTTATTTTTTAATACTACTCTTTTCTGGTCTAATTCAACTCGGAGGATTAACTTATATATATATATATATATATATATATATATATATATATATATATATGTTTGTGTGTGTGTGTGCTGCTATGCAAATATAATATCTTTCGATCATTCGGTGTGGTAAACTGAACAAACTTCCTTTGCTTATTTTATATATGAAAAGTAAATGATAAATATTTTTTCTATGTAAAACAAATGATTTAGCGAATATTTCAAAACATGTGTTGGAATCTTCTGGAAAAGGGAGCGGGAATCCCACGTGGGTGGATAGTTGTTTAACTATGCCTGCGGCCTGGGCGAAGCACAAATTGTTTTCTTTGAGATAAGGAAGGCCAAGATTATACCGTGAAAACACCTGAGAAACAGGAATCACGATACACCATCGGTGAAATGTAGATAAGTTGTGTTGATCTGGAGATAGAAACACAGAACTCACCGTAAATATGAATCAAGTACACATATGAATGTTTACAGAAAGGGATAAAATACTAAAAGAAATCTAAAAGCATTCTCCCGAAAAAAACACACACACACATATACACATTTATGAACACACACAAAAAGACAAACACAGATTGGGTATATATATATATATATATATATATATATATATATATATATATATATATATATATACCAATGGACTCACACATACGTTAACACGTATATATATACATGTACATACGTACATATATACATACATATATATACCTATATCTATGTATATATATATATATATATATATATATATATATATATATATATATATAGATAGATAGATAGAGAGAAAGAGAGAGAGAGAGAGAGAGAGAGAGAGAGAGAGAGAGGCAGGCACAGAGGCACGGTGGGGTAATGGATAGCGGCTTGGATTGAGGAATCGCAGAGCCGAGTTCGAAACCAGTCGAATCCATTACATTCACTTACGTGCTAATTCCTACCCTTGGGAAAGGTATGAATCCTCTTCTTCTCCCTCCAGCTATGGGGAAAATAGCAGGACAGCCTGGGTTCTGTAGCTTTGGATGGCAACTAGGAGAAGGACAACTCTCAATTCAAAACCTGCGGAGGGTCGTTTGGGGACCTTGTGGCACTTAGTGCACCAGTTCTCTGTATTCGGCCCTTCAAAAAGTGTGGCTGGTCCTGCACGAAACCTTCACCACTATAATCAAATCTCATGTGCCGTTGTCGGGCTGTCGGTTTCCTGGGAACTGATCTGCTTGACCCTCATACGTCGAATTCGGCGGGAGAGTCGACTATATATATATATATATATATATATATATATATATATATATATATATATATATATATATACTGATAATTCAATTTCAATAGAAAACAGACAAACTTAATGTCCATTGGTTAATTTATTTCACCAGGTATGTGGTTTTTATGTATTTTTCACCAGACCAGGTACAAACCACATACCTATGGAAATATATTATAACCAATGGACCCTTAAGAGTGTTTGTTTTCTATTTAAATTGAATTAATAATTGCTGTAGTTTGACATTGATATATATATATATATATATATATATATATATATATATATATATATATATATATATATATATATATATATATCAATAGACTCATACATTCATTCACATATATATACATGTACATACGTACATGTATACATATATATATATACCTATACATATGTATAGATACGTATATATAAAAAATATATACATACATGTATATATTTATACAAATATGTATATATATTTATATATACGCATACATATACATAGACACATATGTATATATATATATATATAAATAGACACATATGTATATATATATATACACACATACATATGCATATATACAAAAATACACACACATATATATATATATATATATAAATATATATGCATACCTACATATATATTATCATATAGATAAATATACAGACACACACACATATATATATATATATAGACACACACACATACATACACAACTCAACATATCTGCATGCACACACGTATAAACACACAAAAATACACACATGCATGCACACATATCAGTGCATATATATATATATATATATATATATATATATATCCATATATATATATATATATATATATATATATATATATATATATATATATATATATATATATATATATATATATATATATATAAAAACGATCCATATAACAATCCTGTTAACTATGCGATTGTGGTCACAACTAGAACATGTGGAGGCCCTAAATTACTACTAAATTACATTTAGTGAGAAAATTTTTAGCAAGGAACTTGTTTATGATATGCCGTAATTAGTTAATGAGCAACTATCTGCAATATTACAATTATTGACTTATTTCTATAAATGTAAATGTACGAAGAAAGAACAAAACTAAACTCCCATAAAATAACTAAAGGCAAAAAAAGAACAAACATTTTATTCACCATAGATTAGACATTTTTAAATGATATTGCAAATATAATGAGTTAATTTGTTTATGCTAATTGATTACAGAATATATAATTGCATAATACAATCAGAAAGAAAATTCAGCATTTTGCAGAATCTTGTATCAAAAAATATGAAAATGGTTTACAACAAATATGAATTTCAGAGAATCAATAATTTTGATAATCTCTAAAACATTTATTATGATTTCTGTTATATGTACAATTTGTTTCACAGAAGAAGAAAATACATATTTTGCTATGATACAACAATATATATCACCATTACACATAGTAACAAAAATTAAAATCAATTTATATCAATAACAACACAAACTTAATTAACAGGATAATTTGGGGAGTTAAAAAATTAAATTGAAAACAAAAATTATCTGGCATCCCAGTAGTACCCAGTGGAATTTTTTAAATTATCACAATCTACTTCTTTCCAAAATGTTCATATTGTTGAAAATAAAAAACTAATATTATTAAATATTACCTCTTCTGTGGTACAATCTTTTCTAGTAACATAGCCTGATATATACATAAGTAACATTTTGATATCTTTAGGGATCCCAGTTTCAAGTACTGGAATGCTATTAAATGTTTGGTATCCTATTTCATACAGTATGGCCTAGTTCAAAATTGTTTTTTTTTTTTACTTCAGTATTTACTTTAAGAAGTAGTTTTAATTTTTTTCAATATTTAAAGACTTCAATAAAATTTTGAACTGTTATAAAGAAATTTGTTTTAATTTTCTATATTCATTTTTTAAATACTCTGTTGCAAATTCCACAATCATAACAAAATAAAATCCACTACAAATAAATCCAAACATGAATTAATCCATTGCATATATTGTCAATGTCTAAAGTAGTATCTCTTGTTAATCCATTTAATCCATTTTCCTTGATTTCGACTCTTTCTTTTTGTTATTTTCCAGAATTAGAAAGAAATAAAAGATGTTCATCATTCACATCTGATATCACCCTTTTCGCTGGATCTTTTTTTCTTAGTATCACCATAGACTTCGTCGACACAAACAACTTGACAAAATTTTAAGTTGTTCATTGAAATTAATTATTTCTACAGTATCCTCCCCATTCAATAATGACTGTGATTAATAGAAGCTACAGTTTGATCACAAAACAACATTTAAACAATGGGAAGCATTTTGTCACTCAACAGGTTTTGGGTAAACTGTTACATCAGTTAGCTTTGATAGCTTAAAGAATTGATTTTTTTCATACTCTTTTGCAATTTGATATTTCGTTTGGCAATTTGATATTTCATTGTCTTCTTATTGCCTTCAAAATGAGACAATAATTCAGAAGAAGGATCAGTAACCCAGTTATTCTGAATAGTTTTTTTTTTAAATAAAAAGGTGGATATAATAAAAAAGTAAATACAAGCCAAAAGTATTTATTGTTAACATTCTTTTTTCATTCGGTTTTTCATTCGCTTTTTTAAAGCTGATCGTTTTGTGTTCATTTTATTTAGTTCTTTTTTCCTAACAAATTTAATGTTTAGTATAGAGCTTAGAAAAATTCGCAGTGTGAGATAGGAAAGAAGTAAGGCATGTAGCAACATCAGCACGGCAAAGGGCACTCCTTTAAAGGCAAGGAAGGGCAAAAATATTTTAAGTCAAGTGATAGCGGTTGCTGTATGAGTCGTACGATTTTTTAATCAAGCACGGGCAACGCCGGGCCATGCTGCTAGTTGTATCTATAAAAACAAAGGATGAACAGAAAATATATTAAATAATTTTCGGGCTACATCCATTTCATGATATATATATATATATATGCATATTTTGGCAGCAGACCTTCTTTTATACAGGTTTATATGCTGCTGCGTTTAAATTTTTATTTCATTTTTCGTGTGTTCTTCTCAGCGATTTCCTGATATTGTTTTACTTATTTTGTTTTTTATAAGCCAAGGCTTATAAAAAACAAAATGTCAATATTTTGGAAAAACATATTGACGGGTCCTGGTTTTACACATACAATTATTTACTGCTTGATTGCATCAACTACATATATTTTTTTTTTTCATATAAAATGTTGTCTCCAATTTTGCAACTGGGATCATTTTAAATAAAATTTTTGGTCCTCCATTTAAATAATTTACCATGATGCCGAATACTATTTTTGTTAATCCCTCAAAAATTTCAACCAAACCAATTAATTTTCTTCCATGAAAGAGCAGCCATGACATACACTTTATGTAGGGCAGCCATGACATACACTTTTTCAATTAAAAGAATACACTTTTTATCTGATTTTCAAAGATTTCACCAAAAGCCATCTAATTTTGAAACTTCTGATGTCACAGATGGTAATGTTCTCACACTAGGTAACTTAAAATAAATCTGAAGTCCGTTATATAATGACTGAGATGTAACAAAGTATTCAAATGCCTTCATAAGAATACCAGAATCATAATGTTTTGTCTCAATCTTTTGTATTGACATAACATTAATATGCTCTTTAATTCTTTTTTCTTATTACGAATTTTTAGTTACTGAGATAACAAAGAACTTCATTGATACAAAAACAACGTATAAAGGAAAATATATTAAATAATTTCCGGACTTAATCCATTTCATGATTTACGCTGTCATGGTTTACGTTAAGATGCGTTTCATGAGCAGAAATGATCGATCGAGAAAATTCGTCGAAGATTGTATGTTTATAAATAGTAATTTATACTTTGTTAACCAGACGCTTTTCTGCAGCTGAATGCCACAGCACATCAGGTCAAATGATAGTTTCCGTATATGTATGCAGGTTCGGAGAACCCATATTTTCAACGAAATTTCCCGAACATTCAGGTCAGTAAATGTAATTAATACTGTTTAATTAAAAACAGAGCATTTACTTAAATAAATCTGTGTGTAATGAATGCACGGCCGCAATTTTCAACGGATTTGCACCAAAATTTACATGCACACGCTCCAAGTTATCGAGAAGGCCAAGAACGACTTTGCACTTCGCAACTCCCATCGATAGTGGAAATAATCGATTTTATCATGCTTCTACGGCAGTTTTAATGTAGTTTGCGGCCATTTTGTACTAACCAGAGTGAGAGCCTATAACTGGCTGCCACGAATAAGCAGGAAGATTCTATTGGCCAGCGTGAGAGCCAACAGCTCACTGACACGAATGTTAACTAGCATGTTAACTAAAAATCGATAGTTGCATTCGTCACAAGTAGGAAAAATTTAAATCTGCACTTTACTCCAAATGGCTCTTTCGCTTGCTTAAACTCAACGTTGATTTTGATTCTGCAGAACTGGGTTGGGTGTGAAAAAGTATTTGTTGTTAACATTCTTTTTCATTCGGCTTTTCCAGTTACGAGTCCTTTTTTAAAGCTGATCGTTTTGTGTTCATTTTGTTTAGTTCTTTTTTTGTAACAAATTTAATGTTTCGTATAGAGCTTAGAAAAAAATCGCAGTGTGAGATAAGCAAGAAGTAAGGCATGTAGCAACATCAGCACGGCAAAAGGTACTCCTTTAAAGGCAAGGAAGGGCAAAAATATTTTAAGTCAAGTGATAGCGATTGCTGTATGAGTCGTACGATTTTTGAATCAAGTTATCTACCGTCGCCCGAATAGGAACCATTGCAGTTCTTTATTGTATATATAAAGCGGTACGGTGGAATAGTGGATAGAGGCTCAGATTCAGGAATAATTAGATTATAATGGTGAAGGCTTTCTGTAGAACCAACCACACTTTTTGAAGGGCCGAATTCATGCCACAAGGTGTGGGGAAAATAGAAATGGTTTACCTCACAAACGCCCCCGCGTCTGCCTGGCCTGTGGGTTGAGAAAGGAAAGAAACGATCCAAGATGGCGTCCGTGACTTTTAATATTCACGGTCTCGTGCAGTCACGCAAAGTCGCGTTACACACATGCTTATGAGGTGTGTCTGGGCTCCATAAAAGCGGGTTGCTTGGAGAAATTGGCAGACGGCATTACACCCGTGTTTGGTGTACACGGCTTTGCGTTGCAGCGTGTCAGACATTTTCAGACGGAAAGAGTTGCGTCCCTTACACTGTTGAAGTCGACTCATTTGCTACACAAGGTCCACAACCAAAGCTCCACAGGTTTTGATTTCAGAGTTAGCCTTCTCCTAGCCCAGTCTGTCCTGCTATTTACCCATAGCTGGAGAGGAAGAGGATTAATACCAAGGGTATTAGCACGTAATGTAATGGATTCGACGGGAATTCGAACTCGGCTCTAAGATTCCTGAATCCGAGCCTCTATCCACTATTCCACCGTATCGCTTTATATATACAATAAAGAACTGCAATGGTTCCTCTTCGGGGGACGGTAGATAACTTATGATAAAAATGATTTATTCGGAAAATTTGAAAAGAATAATCGTTACTTCTTTTGAAAGTTAAAAAGATGGTGGGATCATCCCTGAAGAATGACCATTATAATTCCGAAACATGAAATTTTTATGCAACAATGTAAAAAGATTTTATTGTAATCTATTATTATAAAAACAATATAATAATATTTTGCTCTACTTTGTACTGAGCACTTTTAAAAGAGTAAATGCCAAGAACTGTGTATTCTTATTCCATCTGCTCTTTCATTTATTTGCGATATACATACATATACATACATACATATATATATATATATATATATATATATATATATATATATATATATATATATATAAACAAGGAAATTTAATGTAATCATATAGTAATTCATCGAGCCCAGAATAATCTTCATCAAAATGCAGAAAGCACTGGTCGACCGGTTTCGACCATTTCGATACAACACAAACGTCATACCAACTGTTCCACGGGCCTCGCTGACGAAGACGCAAACTAGACTTGATATAGCGCCGCTGCCCACTCAATTCCGTAGCGATAGTCACCCATGTATACGGATAACCTCGGAACAGTGCTCCAAGATCTACCACTGCTTATTGATCCTCAAACAAGGATATACAGTGAAGACATTTTGGGGAATTATAGTAATTCATCGAGCCCAGAATGCAGAAAAGCACTAGACAGCCGTTTCGTCCTCTATTTGGGACTCATCGGCAGTGCGCACCCACTGCCGAGAATAGAACCCGGATCATTTCGATACAACGCAAACGTCATACCAACTGTACTACGGGCCTCGGTGATGAAGAAGACACAAACTAGACTCGATATAGCGCCGCTACTCACTCAGTATATATATATATATATAGGCACCTCGACGTGGCGTAATGGTTAGAAAGCTTGTCTTACTAGATCAATTACGACTGAGTAGTGAGTTCGATCCTCGCTGGGTGCCCCATACTTTCGGCCTTGTGCCACATCTAAGCCGGACTTAGAAAATCATTATATATATATATATATATATATATATATGTGTGTGTGTGTGTGTGTGTGAAAAGTGTATATAAATATAAATAAATATATATATGTATAATTATTTATATATTATATGCGCGGTACTTATTAGAAAGCGCTCAATATCAGAGATAGAGCTAACATATTTGGTTGGATAGATGTGAGTTTGTGACCCTGGGTTTCACGCTTTTGCGATCGTCAGACAAACAGGCAATCGACGTTGAGTGTTTGTATGTGTACATTTGTGAGCGTGAAACCCAGGGTCACAAACTCACATCTATCCAACCAAATATATATATATATATATGGATGTATCACTTATTTGTGATATGCGTGTGTGTGTGTGCGTGCGTGTGTGTGTATTAGTTTATTTATATTTTTCTGAAGGTTCATGCCATTCGTAAAAATCGTCATTTCTAAGCGACATACAGGCAATCGATTTTCAGTGTTTGTATGTGTACATTTGGGATATGAGTGAGAGATAGAAAGAGAGAGAAAACGAGAGAGCGACACAGAGACAGAAACAGAGATCGACAGAGAGAGAAGGAGGCTGAAGAAATAAAAATGAATAAGAGTAGAATGGAAGATTAGAACGTCTGTAAAACTTTCTCCCTATTTTCAGCGGAAAGCTTCCCCTGTTCGCATGGAGATGTTCTTTCCTCGCGTGATGCATTTACTTGATGGCTGAGGCCCTGTTTATTGACACGGGAGTTTGGAACCATCAGTGAAGGTGGTTGGAGAATTGGCATCCACCTGGCCTCAACGTCACTATTCTTCTGAAAAGGATGTTTCAGTTTAGTACAGGGAAAAAGTCAGCCGAGAAAGAAACGAAAATAGATTTGAGTGAGTCTGCAATATATATATATATATATATATATATATATATATATATATACAGAGATAGAGAGAGAGAGAGAGAGAGAGAGAGAGGATGTTACAGTTTAGTACAGGGAAAAAGTCAGCCAAGAAGAAACGAAAATAGATTTGAGTGAATCTGCAAGAGAGAGAGAGAGAGAGAGATGTTTAAGAGAGAGAGAGAGAGAGGATGTTTCAGTTTAGTAAAGGAAAAAAGATATGAGAAAGAAACGAAAATAGATATGATGAATGCATATATATATATATATATATATATATATATATATAGAGAGAGAGAGAGAGAGAGAGAGAGGATGTTACAGTTTAGTACAGGGAGAAAAGTCAGCCAAGAAGAAACGAAAATTGATTTGAGTGAATCTGCAAGAGAGAGAGAGAGAGAGAGAGAGAGAGAGAGAGAGAGAGAGAGAGAGAAGAGAGAGAGAGAGAGAAAGAGAGAGAGGATGTTTAAGTTTAGTACAGGGAAAAAGTCAGTCGAGAAAGAAACGAAAATAGATATGAGTGAATCTGCAAGAGAGAGAGTAAGAGAGAGAGAGAAAGAGAAAGAGAGAGAGAGAGAAAGATGGGAGGGAGAGAAACAATAGAAAGAACAAAATGAAAAGAATAATAATCCAGAACAAGTTTAAATCGAAATGTAGAGCCTTCTCACTCCTGTTGGAGGAACTTCTCAAAGATGGACCATGTCTTCAGTGGTGGACCAGGATCTTCTTCGTTCTGTTGGAGAAACCTCTCCCTGACTGAACATGGCTTCAATAGTGGATCAGGATCTTCTCAATCCTCTTGATGAAATCCTCTCTGTAAAAACCTCCTCAGTGGTGAACCAATGGTTTTCTCACTCCTGTTAGAGTAACTATTCCCTGATTGACGATGTCCTCAGGTTTAACCGTATTCACTACGCTTGGTCAATTGCGGATTGGCGAGGCTATTTAACCCATATTTGAGGTGGTTTACATTGATTCTAGGGGTTTATTCGTCCTTTTAGGAACGCTTGATTATTGTGCTACTGGCGTTACTCTGTCGATATCTACAAGCGCTCTGTCTGGTTTAGTCGATGCTCATTGGTCTGCTCTGCTTTTAAATTCAGATATGTCCTTCTCTAAGCCCGGTTGACACTAAAGGCTATAGGGCCCAATGTGCCCTGTTATCTACTCATAGCTGGAGGTGAAAAACTATGTATTCGGACATTTCCCAAAGGTAAATGCGTGCAAAGAAATATATATTCGAGCATCATTTGAAATGCCAGCAATTCACTTGGCTGACACTAATGACAATAATCTTGTTAATATTTCCCAAAATTTATTTATTTTTTTTTATCGTGGCCTTCGTTCATATTTCCTTCCCAAGGAACTGTTAGTTCTAACATGATGATACGCTTGGTCATTTCTGGGCGAAGCTTAGTGTGTATTATTTTCACTGGAAATTTCAGCTGCCCTCCTATATCTACTAACATTTGCCAGTCAAGGGCAGAACTGAGGAACGATGTTTCCATCTTCTGAAATGTCTTTACCTTTTCCCTGTCTTTGACAAAATTCATCATTCGTTACATATCGGGTTGTTTTACGACTATTGTTGCAATGGCTACTAAAATCTGCCAGGGTGCCACCAGTAACGTCCCTCACGTCGCTCAATACCGTTAGGAGGGATCCTTTCTTCTTGCACAACGGAAAAAGTGGAGACTCACTTTTTCCATACGTACGGAGGTTTGCCGGACTGGGTAATATATCATGCACTGCCTGCACAAGGGATTAGTTTACCAAAGATTGTTCCGGAAATCTTAATATTGCGTATGGTTTATGATCATATCACCCTGCAAATTAAGACAATTTTCAAGGATTTTCAAACTGCTCATGTAAACAAGAAAGATAAAATGTTAACATGACCAGTTGAGAAAATCTTTGTAAATTATTTTATCTTAATTTGCAGTGTGATATGGTCATAACCGATATGTAATCTTCCTATTGTATAATATATATATATATATATATATATATATATATATATATATATATATATATATATATATATATGTATATATATATATATATATATTTATATGTGTGTGTATATATATATATATATATATATATATATATATATATATATATACATATTTTATATATGTATATATATATATATACATATATATATATATATGCATATTTATATATGTATGTGTATATATATATATATATATATATATATATATATATATATATATACACACATATGCACCCGCGCTCGCGCCCAAACACACATATATGTATATGTATAAAAGATGGAGTCATTTGTATATAGATATTCTTAATAAAATCTGTATGTTATCCATCCTGCACTGGCATCTCAGTTTCACTCATTTTCCTACTGCCATATTGCTTCATTGTACCTTTTCTTTAGACGTTTTCATTGTATTTATTCTGCTGAGCTATCCTCTTCGGTAACTCGCGTTTACGAATTCAAACGCGGTACTAGATTCCCAGCTAGGTCTCATCATTTTACAGTTGAAATTACTCGATGTGACCGTAAGTTCTATGCTAACAGTTTCTTTCTTCGGACTTTTGCTTTCCACACAACTTTGATCATGAGGAATTTAAATGCAACGTTATCTTACACATTTTTAACACTTATTCATATATTTTTTCACAGTCAGTAACCCTTTGCGTAAACGCTGAACACGTCTGGTGAGGATAACATCCTTGTCATACACTGCTTCCTACTTTTACACATTTACTGAGTTAGTCCGCTTCTATGTTGAAAATGAGTGTTCTATTGCATTCTAGTCTCAGAATAGACTGTTAACTCTTTTTTTCTTTTCTTTTTTTGGCCGAGCCTACGGGCTCGGAGAAACCCACAATAAAACCGGCCTTGTGCCATATTCGTTTCCCGTGGGTGAAATGATAAATACCGAATAGACTGTTAACTCAAATGCTGAACCAGGATATTT
>CAHIKZ030001324.1:3527500-3557500 GCA_903632075.3 Acanthosepion pharaonis
GTGTCTTAACGGTATATGATACGGGTGTGAGACCTGGACAACTTACAGAAGACACATCAAACGTATAGAAAGCTTCCATCAAAGGTGCCTCCGCACAATTATGAATATCTCATAGAAAACTTACACTACAGACATTGTGGTGCATCGAATGACAGTTCTTACCAGTATTGGAACTATTATCCTGAGGAAAAGCTTCCGTTGGTGCGGACATATTGTTCGCAGTCGGATGGCTAAACATGCTATGTGTATGGTGAACTTAGAAATGGCAAGAGGCCATCTTGTAAAAGCCAAAAACGTTTTAAAGACTGCCTAAATGATTCCCTAAATAAAGTCTACATTAAAAGCTTGTAGGATAAAAAAAAATCTATGTATAGAGATGGGTGGAATGGTGATATCAAGCACGCTGTGATTTAGCAAAATTGGCATGCGAAAAGAGCTTATTTGAGAAAGAATTGTATAATCTTGAAATATTTCATAACGAATCTACATAATGACTTCGCCGTTAACTTCGATGGCCGCTTCTTTTAGGTGGTTTGAAACACTGACATTGACGAATCAGATGATCTTTAACTAGTTTGGACATTGATGAAAAGACCGCAGTGACTTTATAGGGGAACGGGGACATTGACTGCCTTCTCTCTCAACCAGGTCCCGTAAGTTTTAGTCCAATGGATGCAGGTTTGGAAAGCTAGGAGGCTATATTTTTTGAGTGTTATGATATAATTGTATTGTAATTAATACGTTCCTTGTTGTCTTGGTCTTATGAAATTTGCGCAGTCTTGTTAGTATGTGTACAGTCTTCCTTCGCTCACGCTTCCTATCTTAGCCCTCACATCGATCTCCAACATTATATAATCAGCAGCATTGACCCATAACACCTTAGGATAGAAGCAAATATGCATGAAATTTCCCTCGCATATTTCAGAACCATCACAGTTGTCGGAGACTTTGTGCGCATGACCCTTAGAACGTCCTTAGGTTCCTTAGATAACAAACTGTCATTTTCCTGGTTGAAGTTTTAGTTCTTAGCAAAGATTTTTTATCAGAAAAAAAAAGATTGAATTTCTGACTCTTGGTGTTTCAACATTCATCAAGGTACAAACGGTTATCTTTTGTATTTGAAGTAATATCCTAACAAGAAAACTAAAAAAAAAAGCTACAAAAGAATTAAAACAAACAATCCTAATATTGTCATCAGATCCGCCAACAAACTGATAACATCAATGCCGACGTAGGTTCCTTGAAAATCAAAAAGAATAATCATCGGAGACTACCAATCAGGATACCTATGTGGAAATATAAATATATAACACTGGATAAGCACTACGTCCCATCATTTCCCAGATCCCAACCCCTATCTACGACCTATCAAAATTCCTCTACGATATCATTACTCAATACCTACCAAACAATCACAGAATCACATCACCCCACGAACTCTTACAAATTCTCTAAATATTTCAACCCACCAATGGTATTTTAGCGTCACTCAACGTTGTAAATTTAATTAAAAATGCGCCGTTGATCAAACTGTCGACATAGTTATTAACGCCATGTAAAAAAATAATTCCATTCCAACCCCACCCATCAAACATAATATCTTCAAAAACTTACTGCATGCCTGCACAACTAAAGTCTCTTTCTACGACCATAATGACAACATATGCACCAAAACTTAATATACGAAATCCTCTCGATCCGTGTTTCACTAACTACTAAACTAAAAAAATATATGTCCACTATGTAGACGGTGTGTTTATTTCATAGAAAAACAAACAAGGAATTGATAAACTCAAAGCAATATTCGAAAAAGCTATGTCTTTAACTCTACCTATGAACGAAGTAAAAAAAAATAAACGGCCATTCTTAGACGTTCCCGTAGAATTCAGTAATACCACATTCACCAATTCCTTTTACAAAAGACCCAATAGCAGAAATTCTTAGCACCTTAATTTTAAGAGTGAATGCCCACTTAAATATAATATAGCAGTTTTAAAAATATTCCTAAAGAGAGCACTCGAGAATTCATCCCCTTGTGCATTTTTCCTTAAAGAACACAATAATGTCAAACAGACACTAATTAACAATGGTTTTCTTAACTACTCCACCAGATTAGATTATTTCTTTCTAAAGTAAATAAGGATATTGAATATACAGATAATAACATCAACGTTTTCAAAAAAAGCCCAAAACATGTCAACTATAAGCAAGACGAATTGTCTCTTAGAAATATAAAGAAATACAAAACCACAGTAGACCCGAACAAGAAAATTAAATTAATTATCTATTACAAGGAATTTAAAACAGCTAAACTTATCATCGAAAATAACAAAACACCTGCAAAATCAAAGAACAAACAGACAAAGAATCAACATTATTTACGAGTTCAAATTCCCCCTAAGGAACTGTGTTCCTGATCAAACCAAACTTATAAATAATTACATCGGTCACACTCCTACAGAACTGTAAGAGTGTGACCATTGTAATGATTCATGAGTTTGGCTTGATTAGGAACAACATACATGCCCTAGTAGGACTCATTAAAACGCACACAACAGCTACCAGACTCCACCTGAAACATATTAGTAGAATATACAAGTATAATAGCCTCATTCACATGTGAAAAAGATTTAAAATAATGGAAACTCTAATAATAAAAAAGAAAAGCCTACACTCAATAACATTAACTATGAACACGGCCACGATGTGCTGACCGTATTCAGAAAGTAAATCATACTAAAAACACATATGTTTAGCTAAAAATAAAAAGATGAAAATCGCCCATGTGACGACAACATGACCATGCTAAACGGAAAGCCGATCATTTTGAAAATTTTCAGTTATCTGTTTTGGATAAGACTTGTTGTTTATGTCCATCGTCTTTGTCAAATTGAACTGAATTGTATTTTAATGAATATTGTCTTGAAAAAGTTTTATTAAACCGAAACGTCAGACGTCGACATTTCATTCATTTTAAACAACATAATTGCATTTAAGGATTTTTGTTTGTTTTTTTCCAAATTTTTTTTCATATATATATATATATATATATATATATATATATGTATTATTCCATGAACATATTCAATATGATCTTCGCCCTTTCTAAACTTCTTGGCGGAACAAGCCGCCAGACGATTTCACGTACGGTTTCATTTTCAAGTCCTTTTCCCACTGCTCTTTGGATTCTAATATCTGAAAGTACTCTGTCACGTGCCAAACGTCTAACGATCTTTTCTAATTGATCTCTGGCTCTAAGTTGAAATGATGATCCTTCTTCCTGTCTTGACCTCCTGGTTCAGTTTTTCTCCATAATGTTCCCTCTTTTTAAAACATTACCACCGTTTTCTTGATGGTTCTTGAATGGACTTGGTACCATTACTGAAGGCCTGAATGATCTTTTTCCTCTCACCATTGTTCAGTTGGGAAGAGAGTGGGTTTCTCTTTGTGGTTGAATACTTCTTACGACAAATGGTGTCAAGATGGCTAAATGTTTATCTGAAAACCTAGAACAAATCAGTTAGTGACTTTTTAGATATTAAACATTTTGTGGGATGAACAATTTTGCTATTACACTCAGTATATATATATATATATATATATATATATATATATATAGATAGATAGATAGATAGATATACATAAATTCAGACTGTGAAGATAGTTACTTAGATATATATATATATATATAGATAGATAGATTCAAACTGTGATAAATAGATATACAGAAAAAATTGTGATAGATAGTTTCAGACTGTGATAGATAGATAGATAGATAGATAGATAGATAGAAAGAAAGGTAGAAAGAAAGAAAAAAGAAAGAAAGAAAGAATAAGACTGTGTTAGATATATCGATAGATATATGCAGATTGTGACTGATAGATAAAATCAGACTGTGACAAATAGATATATAGAATCAATCTGTGATACATAGGTACACTGGTAGATAGATAGATAGATAGATAGATAGATAGATAGATAGATAGATAGATAAAAAAAAGAATCTGACTGTGACAGATAGAAGGAAGGAAATTAAATATGCCATTAAGTATATCACGAAGCAGGAATGTAATTTAAAGTAAAAGTAAAGAAAATATTTAAATAAAAGCCCTAACAGAAAAAAAATAAAAAATAAAAAGTTATCCTCTCGTATACTAGAAATAACAAAGTGTCTGACTCAGAAAAATAAATGAGTTGTATAAAAACCAACAGTAGAGAAAATAAAACAAAGTTAAAGCAAGGAAACCGAATACAAAATGCAAGCCAACCTTGTTAACCATTGCCACCGCATCTCTTTTTATTATAATGAAGCTTTCGAAACTACGTCTCTTTACTGATTTACGAGACAAAGTAGTGAGACATCATGAATTACAGGAAATGCATTTGTAACTTTCTGCAACAGTCAATTAGCTGAAGTTAATATACCAAAATTTAAAACATACATACATCATCGTACACTCGAAGAATGCCGGTTTTATAGACAAGGTGAAAGTGAATCACCAAAAACGCCAAATGTCGGTGTTCTTGTTTGAATTTTTATAATTTAATCACACGCAGGAAGTATATCTTAAGTTTAACTGACGACAGAAATTCTCACTGATCTGTGATTCAATTAGCGTCGAAAGTAAATTAATTTCTAACCATCTCCACTGTGATTTTCGTTCTCATCTGGATCCGCACACATCCGAGCATCGGGATTGATACCCTCTCTCTACCATTTCTCCCTCTTCCTCGTGGTGGCGGTGTCGGTGCCGGTGGCGGAGATGGTTGCGAATCAAAAAGAATTCGGCGAGGCCATTTGTCTGAGTTTGATTTTGGTCTCTTAGGGTCCGCCTTGTTTACGCAAGCCCGACTTCTCTTCCGAAGGTTTGGCCGATGAACTCGTGTAGATCTTTACCTATTCCGCCGTTGGGGTTTTCGTGGGTTTTAGTCGAGTTGTATCTTATCTTTCCTCCTCGACCTTACCGCCATGGATAGACCTATAGGAGTTGGAACACTAGATGGCTTCACTCTTAGGATCAGTACGGTACGCATGCCCTCTACCCTGACAAGGAAATGTGTTTTTATTAATGTACCATTATTTGTTAGCTGGCGGTTGACTCATTCGTGTTTCCTAAGCTTTTCCATAGACATTAGTTTTCGTCCTTCTGTGTTGGCCCCATTTTTCTTCGTGTTCATGACAGATTCCTAGTCCGAATTTACCAACCATTTCACAGTCTTTGACGACTTTGGCATGCAGTCTCCCATGACGATTGTAACATCTTGCAATTTGGATTTAGCACTGGCGTTGTCTATCACAGAGTAAATTTTTTCGTTTTCTTCATATATAATTTGTGCTGTATATACAACTATTAAGGATATGTTGGAAGGCTTATCTTTTAGTTTAACCATTCTTTCAGATATTTGACATGATCCCCGAACGCATTTCTTCATGTATTGGCCTAATATCAATCCTACTCCATTTTCAGTTTTCTCTCCTTTTGCATATATGGTCCTGTGTTTGCCACTGATGAAATCTTAATCTTCTTTCACATACGTCTAAAATCTGGTTTCACGACCACCGAAGACATAAATGCAAATGGAGAATCCCAAGAAAGACAAATCAAATCGATTTTATAACTATCAATAAGAGATTCGGGATTCATTTTTAAACTACGACACATATCCAAATGCCGAGGTGGAAGCGATTACCTCCATCTTCTATGCAAACTTAGAAGGAAACTATGGAAACTTAAATTGATTAACACAGAACTCAAACTGCAAGAAAAGAGAGTTTTGAGCGACCCAAATCTGAAGGAGAAATATATGGGCAATCTGAAAGGCAAAATAAAAATGAAAACGCGAAGTTTAACGCATTAAGAGAAGACTTGGTAACATCAGTAATAAAGATCGTCATGGAATAACACTAATCCGTCCAAGTTCACGGTGATGTTCCTGTACTGAACTGGAATTTGCTGATTATTTTTGTTATTATTATTAAAGTGAAAAAGATTATGTTTCGGTACAAATGTAAGAAGCATAATGAAACACTACAGCCACCTATCAACTTACAGCAGGCCTATGCCTTACTGCAAATGTCAGCGAAATTATTAAATGTTTTGCTAAAAACAGTGGAGTGTTCTCGTCTGGTCCCACTTCCGGTCTAGCCGGGTATCTCAGTCTGCTAAAACCAATTCTCATTTCTGTTGTAACCAAATATCTAATTGTGACTCCTATGTCGCCTAAGCTGATTTATCGTCCAAATAAACCTATCGACACCCGGCTATGATGACACCTGTTCTCTATCTTGAACAGAGATTACAGTGTGACATGGCCAACTAGTTTAAGAAAGAGCTAACAGGTTTATGGATTTGAACGGGTTATATATTGCCACGATCTTTAGGGTCGTAACAGCACTACACGTGCTACAGATGTAGCAAATGTGGTGTATCTTGAGCACGCTAGCCTGACCAACCTCGTGGCTGTTTTAAATTCATAGCTTTCTTTTTCATAGACGTCTTGCCAATCAAAGCGATAGACATAGTCTACCCAGCTACTTACTCATGGGAGGAGAGGTGACGCTAAAGATATTTGCGTATAACTGAATGTAATGAATTCGACTGTAAATAAAAAGAAAAAAATACCCTGTCCGGTGGCAAAAGCTGCTGGTAGCGTCAGTTGTGGCAGTACCGTTTTAGCCTCTGTTACCTCCCTCTTGTTAGCGGCTGATGAAATGTAGAAAATTAAACAAGTATTTAAAACAGTCATTTCACTTGATGACATAGGCTTTGAAATATATTTTACTACAAGACAGTAATAATCAACTCGAAGACATTCATTACAAATTCAACTGCTACTCTACCGTTTGAACATACGAAAATATTTTTCAATAATGGTTAGGGAATTAATGTGACTCTAACTTTTTCAACACTCAACGCATGGTTAGTATTTTAGACGTCCTTAAAAAGAAGATTTAAATAGACGTTGGCCTAGGTTTCGAAAAATATTTTACTAGAAGCCAGTATAAATCAACCAGAAGGCCACTAGTAAAAACTCAGCCGCTGCCCTTATCGTTGAAACATACGAAAATATTCTTTTCCTCGATGAGTAGAAAATGTATAGAACTCTACCCACTTCGATTTTAGATGTCTTCAAAAGGGAGATCATAATATATGTTTACGTAGGTTACCAAATGTATTTTCCTACAAGCCCGTATAAATTAATCAAAGGAAATTCATTACGAATCCAACCGCTGCCCTGTCGAACAAACACACGAAAATATTATTTTTCATAATGGGTACGGAATCAGTGTAACACCCTACCTTTTTCCACAGTCAATGAGATGATTTTGGTCGTCTTCAAAAACAAACAAACAAAAAAAAAATATCAAAACGGACGGTATAGGTTTCGAAAAAATATTTTACTAGAAGCAAGTATAAATCAACCAGATGGTAGCCATTAAATATTCAACTGCTGCCATATCGTTCAAACATACTTAAATATTATTTTCCACAATGAGTCAAGAATGCGTATAAATACAACCTAATTCATTAATCAATGTCAAGATTCTAGATGTATTCAAATTCATGATGACATTAGTTTCTAAAACGTATTTTACTACAAGCCAGTATAAATCAACTAGAGGACATCCATAAAAATTCAATCACTGCGCTACCGTTATTTGGAAGTCATTTGAGTCTTCCACACATGACATTCATCTTTCTTGTGAAAAGTGATCAGGGGTCTGTTGGCTGCTTTGCACTGTGTACTAAGTCCAAGCCCAGTTCCAGCAATTTGTTATGAGACCAGGTATACATGTGGAATGATTTACCACAATTGTTTGGGAACGAGTATAAAGCTTTACCGCTTTCGACAGTCCAGGTTAAGATTTTAGACGTCTTAAAAAAAAGGAGATCAAAATACATTTTATTATATTCGTTGATACTGAAAGCATTTCTGTACATTTTGTCGTTTTCACTGACTTTTCATATTCAATTTTTTTTATCCATCCTGTTTTCTGCATGTTAATGGTGCTTTTTGTTACCAACTTTGGCGTAAAGACTGATGGGTTGGTAATAATAATAATAATAATAATAATAATAATAATAATAAAAATCTGCAACTTCTACGGGAAGGAAACTGAAAGAAACTGGTATGAACACCACCCAGACCCGGTTACGGAGATAGGACCTGTTACAATTCTATGGGATTACACAATACACACTGACAGAACAATCAAGGCCAACCGCCCAGATATTGTTATTAAAGACCACAAACAAAAAAAACGGTGCCTCCTTATTGATATGGCAGTCCCTGCTGACTGCAATGTATCTTTGAAGATATTCAAAAAGTTGTCAAAGTACAAGGACCTTGAAATAGAAATCTCGAAAATGTGGCATATGGGAACATCAACAATCCCTGTTGTAGTTGGAGCCCTAGGACTGGTTGGAAAAGATTGCAGTAGACTAATTGAAGGGATTCCTGGAAGTCCATGCCTCAAGGAGATACAAAAATTGTTCTGACAAGTACAGCCCACACCTTACGAAGGGCTTTATCTATGTAATTTTTTTTTTTTTTTGTCAGTGGAAAGTGTCATGACGCCATTTCTAACCTTAGGTCCCTGGGCGGGACCCGGAAAGAAATGTGTAAACGCCAGAAATCAAAGAAAATAAAAATAACAATAATAATAATAATAATATTAAAAATAATATTAAAAATAAATAAATAACATATTTATATCGTATGATTCATTCAATAAAATGAATTCCTACCCATGAGTAAAGCAAGTTTTCAAATCTTCATTTTTATTTTTTTAACCTTAAATTGTAATCTTCAAAACTGGACTCATACACTGCTATTTACAGTATTTGAAATAACTCTTAACTCTACGAAGTTACCAAAATCATATGATAACATGTCTAGAGGTTTCTTTATTCGGTCAGTGAAGCAATTAGGAGAGGAAAGAGAAAAAGGCAACAGAAAAGTGAAAGCTTACACTGAAGCTAGTAGTGTTTCTTCAATACGCTGAGGAGCATTGAGAATGTTTGACTTACCGAAATTCTTTAATGGGCGCAATCACAATAGACGTGACAGCAGGATTCTGTCATTGCTTGCTGTCGTTAACATTATCACTAGAAGCACACAATATCAAAAACAATGTTTTCTTTGAGTAGACAAAAAGACGTACTGTCATTTATTTCTTCATTCATCAATTTTCTCCCTTTCAGCGTGTCCTTTTGATAGACATTTTGTTTAGTTTTGCTTTTAATATTTTTTCTGTTCTCTTTTTTTCCTTCTTTCATTTCACAATTGCATTATCTTCTTCTTCTTTTTCTTCTTCTTCTTTTTCTTCTTCTTCTTTTTCTTTTTCATCTTCCTCCTCCATTCATCAGTTTTCTACTTTTCAGTGTGTCCTTTTGATAGACATTTTGTTTAGTTTTGCTTTTAATCTTTTTTTGTTGTCTTTTTCTCCTTCTTTCATTTCATAATTGCATCTTCTTCTCCTTCTTCTTCTTCTTCTTCTTCTTCTTCTTCTTCTTCTTCTTCTTCTTCTTCTATGTGGCGTGTCTCTTCAGGAAGTAGAAAATCATGGTCCTCCACAACTGCTTTATTTTATTTTATTCATTTATTTTTTTTTTGGGGGTATCTCTCCTAATCCCCATTCTGCCACTCGCTCGTTAGTTATCATATGCGCTGCTTTCTTCTGTCTCTCTTACCTTCAATGTGCTCTAAGTTAAGCAATGTATAGCCTGGTTAGTACCTAGATGGGTGACCGCTTCGGAACCAAAAATGCTCTAAGCATGGATGTGCAGGTGGTTTAATAGATAATGACTCGGAATTGTTAATCAAAGCAACGAGTTCCAATTCCTGTTGGATTCGTGATATTCACATACGCGCAAATAACCTTGGGAAAATTATGAATCCACCTCTTCCCCCCATTTATGGGTTAATTAGTAAGACTTGGATCATCCCAGACTATTATTATCTGAAATAATGCGAACAAAATATTTAGATTTCGGTACTAAATAACCTAGAGAGCTTCATATGTTGCTAAACAAAATCACCTAAACAGTCACTATTTCTTGTTAGTGTGAAATTTTCTGAACCCAATTTCCTTATTATCTGTCCGAGAAACTTTGACTGCATTTTTCTGATTCTACGTATATGTGTTCTTATTTTTTATGTTTCCCATAACGTCATCGTTGCTTACATTGTCAGTCCATAAAATTCTCAGCATCCTTCTGTAGAATTGCATTTCTGTTGCTTCAAGTTTCTTCCTATTCTGTAAGGAATTCACTGCATTCCAACATTCACTACAAAATTGGAAAACTGGTATTAAATAACGGTTTTAGTTCTCTTGTCTCTGTTTCTAATGAAATTTTTCTTTTATCTTAATATTTTGCTTGGCTTTTGAAGCCCTCTTTCGATATTCAAATACACCGTCAGATTTTCAGTGTCACACTTACAGCCCTCTGTTAAAATATTCTCTAGATGTTTATGTTTTGGGATTTGCAGTTCGTATTTCCTATTTTGTGGTGTTCCTGTTACTGACAACTACACATTGGGACTTCTTACAATTGATGTTTAGTCCTTTGTTCTACTTTAGTAAAAACTCTAGGATTTCCTGTAGTTTCTGTGTCTGCAATCAACACCGTGACATCTGCATATGTGATGTTGTCAATTGTTAAAGTCCTCTTTTTTTAATTCTTTTTCTCAATGTGTCTTCGTTCTTTTGTCTGTAAGTGTTTTTTTTTATGCTTTTTTTCGAAAGTGTGTTTTTCTCTAATACTCGTTAATTTAATTTTTCTTGTTCTACTTTTTGGCGTTTCCTTCCTATATATATATATATATATATATATATATATATATATATATATATATATATTATAAATTATTATTTAAAATATGGTTATTTTGCTACACAGTTCCAACCATGTTTCAAACATGGTTGGAACTGTGTAGCGAAAAAAATAACCATATTTTTAAATCAATTAATTTATAATATTAATGCTCTGTAAATTTACATTGAGCACTATTTTGTAAAAATAAAATATCTATAAGAACACCGGATTTTATATCTTACTGTTCTTTCTTTTTATTTATATACATATATATATATATATTTTTTTTTCCCTGCTCTTTTTCTCAATTTATCCACATATTCCCTAAAACCATTTTGTTTTCTTTTGTTTTCTTCTTCATTCTCAGTTTGTTATTATCTTCTTTTTTCCCGCCTCTTATTTTGCTTCTTTTAATATTTGTACTTTCACATAAATTCACAAATATTTTTCCTTCTATTCTTTCGTTCTTCTTATCTGTTCTTATTCTTCTTCCAGCCTCCTTAATTTCTAATTGATCTCTTTCTCTCATTAATTATTTGCCGTCTAAGTTTCTTCTTCTTCTTCGTCTTCTTCTTCTTCTTCGTCTTCTTCTTCTTCTTCTTCTTCTTCGTCTTCTTCTTCTTCTTCGTCTTCTTCTTCGTCTTCTTCTTCTTCTTTTTCTTCTTCTTCTTCGTCTTCTTCTTCTACTTCTTCTTCTTCGTCTTCTTCTTCTTCGTCGTCTTCGTCTTCTTCTTCTTCTTCTTCTTCTTCGTCTTCTTCTTCTTCTTCTTCGTCTTTGTCTTCTTCTTCTTCGTCTTCTTCTTCTTCGTCGTCTTCGTCTTCTTCTTCTTCTTCTTCGTCTTTGTCTTCTTCTTCTTCTTCTTCTTCGTCTTCTTCTTCTTCTTCTTCGTCTTCTTCTTCTTCGTCGTCTTCGTCTTCTTCTTCTTCTTCTTCGTCTTTGTCTTCTTCTTCTTCTTCTTCGTCTTCTTCTTCTTCTTCTTCGTCTTTGTCTTCTTCTTCTTCGTCGTCTTCGTCTTCTTCTTCTTCTTCGTTGTGCTTACTGTTGTTATTCTTCTTCTTCTTCGTCTTTGTCTTCTTCTTCGTCTTTGTCTTCTTCTTCTTCTTCTTCTTCTTCGGCTTCTTCTTCTTCTTCTTCGTCTTCTTCTTCTTCTTCGTTGTGCTTACTGTTGTTATTCTTCTTCATCTTCGTCTTCTTCTTCTTCTTCGTCTTTGTCTTCTTCTTCTTCTTCGTCTTCTTCTTCGTCTTCTTCTTCTTCTTCTTCGTCTTTGTCTTCTTCTTCTTCTTCGTCTTCTTCTTCTTCGTCTTCTTCTTCTTCTTCTTCTTCTTCGTCTTCTTCTTCTTCGTCTTCTTCTTCTTCTTCGTTGTGCTTACTGTTGTTATTCTTCTTCATCTTCGTCTTCTTCTTCTTCTTCGTCTTTGTCTTCTTCTTCTTCTTCTTCTTCTTCTTCGTCTTCTTCTTCTTCTTCTTCTTCTTCTTCTTCTTCTTCTTCTTTTTCGTCTTCTTCTTCTTCTTCGTTGTGCTTACTGTTGTTATTCTTCTTCATCTTCGTCTTCTTCTTCGTCTTTGTCTTCTTCTTCTTCTTCTTCGTCTTCTTCTTCGTCTTCTTCTTCTTCTTCTTCTTCTTCGTCTTCTTCTTCTTCTTCGTCGTCTTCGTCCTCTTCTTCTTCTTCTTCGTCTTCTTCTTCTTCTTCTTCGTCTTTGTCTTCTTCTTCTTCTTCTTCTTCTTCTTCTTCTTCGTCTTTGTCTTCTTCTTCTTCTTCGTCTTCTTCTTCTTCTTCTTCTTCGTTGTGCTTACTGTTGTTATTCTTCTTCATCTTCGTTGTGCTTATTGTTGTTTTTGTTGTTCTTCTTCTTCGTTGTGCTTATTGTTATTCTTCTATTTCCTCGTTGTGCTGTTTCTTTTTCTTTTTCTTCATTGTGCTTCTTCTTCTTCGTTGTGCTTATTCTTGTTATTCTTCTTCGTTGTGCATATTGCTTTATTCTTGTACTTTATTGTGTTTATTGTTGTTATTATTATTATTATTTAAATATCCCCGACTTAAATTGTCTTCTTTTTCACCCATCTTAATTTTGTTGTCATTATTTTTGTTGTTTTTTTCTTCTCAGTTGAGTTTTTTATTGTTGCTTTTGTTGATGTCGTAGATTTTTCACTGTTGCCATTGTTCTTTTCCTCCTCGGCTTAATACGTTGTTGTTTTTCTTATTTTTCGCTCTTTAATTTTTGGTCGTCGTCGTTGCCGTCGATGTTGTTGTTGCTGTTGTTGTTGTTGCTGTTCGATTTCTTTGTTTATTCCTTTCTACCGTTGTTGTGGATGTGCAGCTTGATTAAACCGGAGTGGCATAGAATGATAAATCGGAGTGTCGTGTTCGAATTGCAGTTGTGCTCACTACATTCACTAACGCGGATGAAAAGAATAAATTGTTCTCCTATCCTCCAGCTATGGGTTATAGAGTAGGACTTACTTCTGTAAAGATCATTATTTTCTTCTCAAAAGACAATTTCTAATGCGATATTTACTCGCAAAAAAGAAGAATTATTCTTCTAATGCAAAACAATTCGGTTTTATATAATCCACAACGGGTTGATAAGACGTAAAAATCAAATTAAGCTGTAGTTGTTGGTCGTCTTCCTCTTCTTCTTCTTCTTCTTCTTGTTCTTCTTCTTTTTACCGTTTCCCTCTTTTCAGAAACTCTCTTTTTGCGTTGTCCTTTCTCTGAAATGAGTCTCTGTTATTATCTCTTTGACTTCTTCTTTTTTCATTATTGTTTTCGGCTCCTTGCCGCGTCTTCATTTCACAAATTTTGAATATTTCTTAATTTTTCCATTCACTTCATTTCGGAAAGGATCCTTTTCGTTCTACGACTTTCTCCTCCTATCCAAATCCTCCTTTTTTTTATTTGTTTGATTCTTTTGACAACGTACTTGTCTGAATTTGTTTGTCATTTTCCTCTCCTTTGCTTTTGTTCCTTATCTTTTCCCGTTGACACAGTCATTTTTTTCTCTCTCTGTTTTTTTTTTTTTTTTTTTTTTTTTTTTTACTCGATGCATTCTCATTTATAATTTCTAAAACATCCAGTTTGTCATCAGCTTTTTCTCCGACTCTTTGTTAGGAGTTGCTATCAGCTGCATCCTTTTCCCATTTTTGTGAAAGCTTTTCCACAGTCTTTTCCATGGAAAGACCTTTTATGCTTTTCTTACCACGCATTCATTCCGGTTCTCTTAAGTAATCTTTTTACCACCTTTTTCTCTTCGACTCATCCAATACATTCCTTACTTTGCCATTTGTTTGGATTTTGCTTGAAAGTTTCTGTGTTTGCTTTCACATCCTTCATTTTGCACAGAAAATATTGGTGCACCATACAACTGACAAATTTTCTTGGATGATTTTCAAGTTCAGATTTATAATGTTTCTGAAAATATATTTCTGATATCTCTCGATTTCACCTCATTTGACTAAAACATATGCCTTATAATTTTCTCCTTCTCTCGTAGGAAAGTTTGTTCACTTTATTCTTGCGGGCGAAACAGGCAAGTTTATAATGACAAAATTATTGGGAATGGTGAAGTACCAGTTTTCTTATAAGGAAACATTCAACATTCTTTCACTGAACATTTGGCGGTTGAATTTTGTAAAATCATTTTTTCATAAACATAGAGTTTATCGTAAAAAATAGACTTCCCAAACATAAACAGATTTCTGAAGTGAATTTCTATCACTCTTTCTAGCAGTGATTGGATTTTCCTTACAAACCTTTTGTTTAGAATACAGAAGAAACATAGTTATCTGTATTTAATTGTTGCTGCTGTTAGCTGATTTCAAGTGATGCACTTTTTTGTCATCTCCTTCAAAAACTTTTTTCTCTAAGGCAGTTTATAGAGTGAGTTGACTATTTTAGTTGTTACTGCTGTTATATGTCATGTGACTGTCTTTTACTTTCTTACAAATCTTTTTAAGGTAATGTACAAGATGGTCCGAAAATCGTGTCACCCCTACATAATGTAATTTGCTATTTCAACGCTATGTGGGGTATTATCAAGGAGAGAGTTTCACATGAACGATACCAGAATACCCATCAGTTGAAGGACGCCGTTTGGAAAGCCATTGCAACAATCAACATAGCACAGCTTCGTAAAATATCTTCGTAAAAATGGCGCCGCATTATTTTGTGCCACGAAAAAGATGGTGTTCCTACAGACCTTCTCGATGTGCAACACCGTCAATGAAAGTGAATAAACTTAATCCACTAAATATGTTTTGTATTGCTGTATTAATTGTTCTTCTATTATTTCCATTATTTTTCTTTTAGGAGGTGACAAGTCTTTCGGACCAACCTGTAGAAGTTGGTTATTCATTTTTAGTTGTTGTTGCTGATAGATCTCTTCAAGTGATATGGTATCTGTTATTTGTTAAAGTTCTTTGTAATTATGCTGCACCAGTACTTAGGCCGTGATGAAAAACCGTATTCTTTAAAACTTCATTCACTTAAAGCCATTTTATCCTTGATCTGAGAAGATTATTTCTTATAGCTAATCTGAATGATTTGTACGCCATGTATGACATCTATATAAGAGTCAGCTCATTTATAAACACTCTTCGAGTTTTCAGGTTAAAATGTAATTTTGTACCATCTTACGCTGTTGCATAGTCCTCCTATAGCGTCCGATCCTTACTGCTTAGGAGGGATTTTAATATTTGACCGACATAAGCAAAACTATTTGTTGTGGATTCCGATATAAATTCGGTCTTCAATGAAGAACAAACGCTATAATTAAATATAAGAAATAAAATGTATTTACACAATCATACAAAGGTTAATACTGTTAGTAAATCCAGGAACACGGTTAGTAGCAAATACAGATAGATATATACAGTCTCGAAGTAGGACTTCTTTAGAGTCTACGTGCTTGTAACTGACTTCTACAAGAGGCTAACTCACACTATCTCCGTTCGTATATTCTCTCTCTTTCCGACTACCCCCTCACTGACTGTCTAACTCTGAGTATTTAACGGCAGCCGTTCAGGTACACTGGTAGAGTCCACATATGAAAAAGGGGTGGACCCCATAACACTATTGACCGACACAGATCGGTTAATAGAAGAGAAAACCATCACTCGAGTATGGAGGTCAGGACAGCTGAATCAGGCGTTCCATTAAGAGAGAGAGAGAGAGAGAGAGAGAGAATCAATTTCGTAGGGTCATTAGCAAACTCTTTGAATCTATTATCACGAAAACTACGGAAAGTAAGCATTCATACTTCGTCTTTAAAATTGCCAAGTAAAACAAAAATTGATTATTTCTGTCATGTCTAAATATCTTACCGTTGCTGTCTTACACATAAAGAATGATAATAATGCTGACAGAAGTCTACTTCCTGAGAACCATTTTCTCAGGTAGCCCTTTATGGTAAGTATTATAGGAGCAGAGGTACTCTCAAAGCCAGTAGTAAAATTCGTTAAACGCCTCCTTTCACTCATTTCTCTATTGTTTATCTTCAGTAGCACTTTCTCAATTTCCTTCAGACTATCATCTTTTATGTTCACTAACACCTTGTTTGTTAGTGGTTTTGTCACTTTGCTTGGAATGAAATGATTAAAAATATAACTAGGCTAGTGTTGGAAAATTCTCACTTTCCACCCTTGAGAGACTTCAAAGTGTTTTACACTGCTCCGAGTGAGACGAAATATTCCATTCTAGGCTTTTTTCTCCACAGACAAAAAAGTTACAATCCGTTTGTTGCCCTATCACGCGGCATTTTTTTAATTTTTTTTTCACAATTTTGCTCTTTTGTTATCATCTTCATCTTTCGACGTCCATATTGTTGGTTGGAACTCCATTGGCAATCCCTGTCCTCACTATTCGGTCGTGCATTGCTGTCCCTATATCCCCAGTGTCGTACTGTGAGTCCCGAGCTATGATATCTAGGAAAATCAATTTTCGTGAGAAGACACTTCCAGAAGGATGCCACTGGAATAAGGATGAAACGATTCCCATGTCCACTCGGTGGCAGTGACCGGTAAACTGTAATCGTTTTTGTTTAAGTTTAAAAGAGACTGGTCTAAACTGTGTTTAGCGCTGCATAGGATCTCCAGCTGATGTTCTCGATTTTTCAAAGTGGTTTTGAATGTGTTCTTTCCAGTCGTCTTTCAAGAAGAACAGATAATGTCTGCTGTTTACACCTATGACCCATCGTGCTATTTCCGTAGATTCGAGTAACCCTCATTCCATATGTATTCATGTACATTTTGAAGAGCCAGACTAGGACAAAAATCGTGCCCTGCATGATATATATGAGTAAGAGCTGTCCAGTCTTTACTTTTCAGTCTAGGTAATTGAATTGCATTCCCTAAACAACCCCTTTTCCCAGAGAAGAAACATTACAAACTTATCACTATAATATCGGTCTCTCCGTGGATGTTCAGACGAGCTACATTTCTTAGTTCCGCAAGTTCTAACCTTCAGATCTAAGACCCAGTGTGCTATGAACATTGTTACAAACCCGTAACCGCCCTTATTCACTCCGCAAATTGTAGTGAATCAACCTCATTCTCTTGGTTTTATCATTGGTCAGATCTAAGTTCCTCTCAGACATCTTCTTCACTTGAACTGTTACTTTGAGGAATCTACACGCAAAAGGATGCTTCCCCGATCACTACAATCTTAGCCTATGCAAGTATAGGTTGAATAGTTACCTTTCTCATATATCCTTATAAACTGTGCATCTCACTTCTTAAATTTACCGCTCATACAGCCTTCAGTAACCTTCCATCTTAAGTGGTTTCTGGGCCTTCTACAGAGTCAAGATTATAAAAGAAAACCCTCAAAAACAGTATTCATATATCGGCACAATTTTATGCCATTCTCTGTGTTCATTTACGGTCAGAATTGGACTACATCTATAAATTTTATTCGCCTAATCTACATATTGAGATATATTTAAATAAATTATGGTAAATACGAAAAAAATATATGAAAAAAAAATCCTGGAAGCACTTCACATTAAAGTGAGACAGCATATCATCGGTAAATTGTTTCAATCTCGGTTTGGTGCCCTAGTAAAGCGTCATTTTTTTTTATTTTAAAAATAAATCAAGCCGCGAAAAGGGAGCGCCACTCGATTTTTTCTCGAAGAATCGCTTCATTATACAACAGATACCCTTGTGGATGTGTCCCTGAGCGCTATGGTCGATGGTCAATCGTTATCGGTCCTCCATATCCTCAATGTCTTATTTTCACACTTCTTTCTATTACATTCAAATTGCTCACATCATTACGCGTCCAGTAGTGGAACATTAATAAAAAGAATTGATTTAATTTATTCCAATTTCGAACTGAACCAAAGGGTTGTTTCTTCTAGTTCCACGGACCATGCCTCTTTCGGGTGTCTCAGTTATCTCCCTTTAACTCAACTCTCCAAGTTCGAAATTACAATTCACTGAAGAAGGCCGGGGCGTTCAAATGCCGAAACGTCGTGAATATGGCGATAAAAATGAGGACAACAGTCTAAATAATGTAAATAATTACAATATCTCATCTGAGAAATATAGCCAGATATAATAAAGAAATGGATACATGAGACAGTTGATCCAAATTATAGGCAGAATTTGGAACCAAGATGGCTGGTTTTTAGCAGCATGCCTTGCTCTTCGTTCGAATTCACAAGGACAGATGGCGAATCAGGAATCTATTTTGTGAAATATGATGACCAGAGCATTTTCATGTTCATGTCTAGAAAGACGTCGCAAACCGTCCCCGGTTGAATTCCCGGTAATCTCCTGCGCCCACTGTATTTTTACTCCGGCTCCCCCGTTTTTGACTGCTAAAAAAAAAAAAAGTTTCTCCTCAGATAGTTTTTTTTCCAAGAGCTGCCCCTTTGTGGAACAGTTTCCACTTCAATCTGAACACTGCAATCGTAGCCTCTTCAAGTCAAACATCAATCGTTATCACTCCCACTTATCCTAATAATCTTCACTTTCTACAAGCTGCGTTTTCATTCATTTTAGTAATACGAAAATATCGTATGCGATTTATTGGACACGTCATAATTTTTTTTTTCAACTATACCCCAAAAATCAATGGACATGACATCATAGATATTCAGGCAATGATGAAGTAAATGTTAGTATCAATGTCACCCAGGGTAGCCTTAATGTGAAGAGCTAGCTTTTATTAAGAAGTCGTACCTAATTTTTTGACACCCCACTTTACATTCATTATAACTTATATTAAAAAGCAAAATAACGATATTAACCATGTTTATAAGTTTTAATTAATGGAGTAAACATCTATTAATGCTATTTGAAATGTTGAGTATTAATTGTTTGTAGGTAGAAATTCATAATTAATACGAGGTTTCTTTTTGTTTTGTTTTTCTTTTATAAATGTATAATTAATATCGGGTTTTTATACGGAATGTTGTAATTAATTAATTAAGTATGTTTGATATTACTGTGAGCATTAACGGATGTAATTTAAGATTTCAGCGTAAATATTTAATAACGTCTATGTAAATTGTCATTCTGCCATCAGGTTTACATCTCACCATAATCGACTTTGCTAATAGTCAGGCTGTCTTTTTAAATATCCTCGTCGGGTCAATAATTTCATAAGGATTTAATTCGTGGCGCTAAACCACTTCAGCAATATCTAAACTCTCAGGTCTGTACAGTTGCTACAAATTATCTTTGAGCGAGGGAAACCCGTGGGTTTTAACGATGGTCACACTTCTTCAAACCTCGGGACCTGGCGCAACAGAATTAAAAAAAATAATAAACAAATTTGCCTAATAACAGAAATCACGTTACTCCAGAACTTTCAAACGCAGCAATAACTAAAAGGGATAGAATATGTAACTTATATGATATAAACTCCTATAGTTTATGGCTAATAAGTATCAGGTCATCCCATAAGTTCTGTCCGAATTTTGAATAAAGAAAACAAGTGACCAAATGTTACATTTAATTACAGATTCAATCAACAATGTATTTCCCTGATTATCTATGACTTCCTTCCATCTATTAAATGTTTACTAATTCCATTACTGTAAAATATTCTTTTTGGCTTTGATTCGAAGAACTCATAAATGTCAGTTTTAACCTCTTTCTGTGTTACAAAAGCTGTTTCTTTCAAATGATTCTGTAAGCTACGAAACAAATGGTAGTCTGAAGGAGCAAGATCGGGAGAATAAGGTGGATGAGGAATTTTCTCCCAACCAAGTTCTTCGATCTTTTGTGATGTGTTTCTTGATGTGTGGGGTCGCGCATTATCCTGATGAAACATCACCCCTTTTCGATTCACTAGAGCAGATCTTTTTTTCCTCAAAGCTAGGTTCAAACGCTCTAATTGCTGGCAGTATATTTGAGCATTAATTGTTGCATTAGGTGGCAAGAATTAAAAGTGGATTATTCCTTGGCGATCCTACCAGATTGAAAGAAGAACCTTTTGCCCATGAAGTTCCCTTCTCGGCTGTGGCTGGAATCGTTCCCCTTTACCAAGCCATTGTCTACGACGCTTAACATTTCGATAAAAGATCCATTTTTCGTCGCCAGTCACAAGTCTATCCAAAAAAGGTGAAACAATTTGGCGAGAATGGAGAGAAGAGCAGATGTCAACTCGGGATTTGAGGTTGTTTTCAGACAATTCATGAGGTACCCATTTTCCAAGTTTAGGAACTTTTCCAAGTTGTTGAAGATGACGATGAATAGTTGTATGGTTTGAACTGAGAACCACTACCAATTTCATCAACTGATAAAGCAGGATTTTATTCAAGGGCTGCTTCAAGAAGCTTTTCATCAAACTCAACTGTACGTCCGGTTCGATCTTCATCTTCAAGGGTGAAATCTCCACCTCTGAATTTTGCAAACCATATTCTGCAAGTTCTTTCATTCACACATTCCTCTCCATAAACTGAGTGAATGTTTCTAATTGCTTCGGCTGCTGATTTCCCTTTCTTGAATTCATAAAGCATTATGTGCCATAAATGATTCTTGGGTACTTCCATGTTAGCAGTGTTTTAATCAAACAAAATTTAATTTTATTGTTCTCTGAAATAAAATTCGATCAGTTTAAATGCATCTAAACATAAAAATAATGTTCAGCTCCATTAGACATTATAAGATACTCTTTAAATATCGTTCATTTTAACTAAAAGTTAAAAGAACTTATGGGATGAACTGATAAAACATAAACAAAGAAGGGAATCAGCAATAATGTTTACATTGTATCGCGTCGTGGTAATCATTTGAGGTGGCAGTCTACCCAGGTTTTATGTGGGAAAATAAAATCCGAGTGTCATGTCCACAAAAACAACACAAAATAAAAACAAGTTGAGGATATGCTCTTCGCAGAAAAAAGGAAGTAGACCAAACGATATATGACAGTAGCATTTATAATGTTATATATATTTATATATTGAAAATAAATGGTCTTTGTTGTGGCCATGAACAGACGAATAGTTTGAGTGTTCAAAAATGATTTTTGTTGTAAGTGAGTCTGCGGGGTTCAGTGATAATTTTTGCAAGTGTGTCTGCAAATCTGGGTAGACTGCCCGCACAAAAATGGTGACTACGACACGATACAATCTAAAAAAAAATATTATTGACACCACCAAAAATGTGCACAGCCGGCGAAGAACAATCTAAAAATTATTGCTGAAACATCGTCAAAAAGTATTTTCTATTTGTTTCAGCAATAATTAATGTTGTGGTAGGATCCACCTAATTTGCATAGTGGAGTACCGACCATATAAATATGGTTGGTACCGGGAAGAGAGGGAGGAATCAAGAGATTCAACCAGAGACTCTGCCCGACTGCGACTCAGTCAACACATTCTCCAGGAATGGTCTTACCAGGAATATACAAAAGACTATATGTAAATACTGTGTACAGTTTCTTGTTTCAATACATTTTGTTCTAAGTACATTTTGTGTTGCATTATTATTCCATGCATTAGTCAAGTTTCAACAGTTAATAAAAAATATATATATTGACCAATATATGGGTATCTATATATCCTGGAAAAACTGAAAGAAAACTTACTTTCGTCGCGACTTGGTATATAGAAAGATCATTGCGTCATCATGTTGACGTGTATCGTGGCGGGGCCTGTTCGCTGACTGTTCCCTTCCAGATCTGTCACTGACTCCTCTCTTTTAGCCATGAGCCTTGCCTATCGCTGATAAGCCGTTTTTATGGCTTATAGCGAGTCGGTGCACGGCTCACAAATTGTATCGCTGTTCGGCGCGGCGATGTACTAGTAACCCAAGCTTTGAACTATTTGCAGGTTTTTTAGAATTCAACCACACGACCCTCGCAGAAGCACATCACATGACGTGTCCTAACCAGTCAGGTTCCTGAAACCACTTATTTAATTTTCGAACAATGTTTTATAAAGGATTGTAAAGTTTTTCGTATCTAATGATTTTTGTAGGATTGTATTAGTAGGCGTCTCTTATTTGTTTGTGCTTCACGTATTGGCCGTAAAACAAGTTTATATTCTATAAAGTCAAAGATAATATACTGATATAAAGATGTTAACATTCGATACTACTTCATACCAAAGGTTAGCAAGGAAGCCCCCGTCAATACTGGAAATGATGAGAACACTTAGTGGAAGGAAATAGAAAGGTTTTTTTTTATATTTCAACCGGCAGTAATATTGGTTGCTCGGTTGATGAATGTTTTCTTATGAGGAAACGGCTCATATTCCTATTACCGTTTCTATAAACCTGTTTTGGTCAAAAGTGGGATTATGTCACCAGTGTAATTACCTCCCTTGATTAGCCTGCACAGTTATCGATACATTGCGTATAAAAGGATCGAATGGAATCTTATACTAAACTCGTATGAGTGCGTTTTTCGTAAAAGGGGGGAAATCTTCAAAAAGATTTTTTAAAATCAGTAAAAAAAATCAAAACAAAACAAATTTTTTTTTAAGCATTACGCCCCGAGCAAGGCGTGAAGCTACTAGGATGCAAGGGGTTGCAGAAGATTAGGAGCAAGAGCAGATAGGAGTGATAGAAGAAAGGATAAGGAGAGGGATAGTGGATAGATCAAGCTAACTGAAGATGTCGATTTACATTACATTTGAATGGTTGGAGATTATAGCTCTCAGGGAAACAGTAATTGGGAAGGGTGTTCCACAGGCGAGAGGTGCGAGGTTATGAAGCTATTGGAGTAGAAGAGACGGCTACATTTAAAAGTTTCTACAGTGTAAGGGTGGGAGCGGGATGCCAGCGTCGTAGGGCGCTTGAATTCATGGAGTCCGGGAACAAGTGAAAGCAGCTCATCGGAGCAATTACCATGAAAGTATTTGTAGAAAAGACAGAGAGAGGCGACGGCGCGTCTGTGAGTGAGTGACTGTAGACGAGACGCCAGATCAGGGCCAATTATATTACATATCCGCCTCTGGATCTTGTCAAGAACTCCGAGGTGAACAGAAGGTGCCCCAGACCATATATGGCAGCAATACTCCATGCAAGGGCGAATGGTTGATTTGTATATTTGAAGTATCGATTACGAAAACAAAACAAAAAACGATATAATTCCCGCGTATCTCTATTGGGTCCCAACTTTCCAAGATTTCACGGAACAATAGCCTTTTTTTATTGTTGAGTACAGAATGAGACTTAATAAAAAACCGGGAGATTAATTACTGATTAATGCTAAAACTAACAAGAGAATATTTCTGTCACGTAATTTTTAATGGATACTCAATAATTTGGTAGATGCCCATTTATTTATTTAAATGTACATTAATTCATTTTCATCCACAGGTCTAAATATTTGAGAAATCTTATTAAAGATAATTATGCGCTAAATTTAAGTAAACATTTATAAAAAATCCGTCAAACTGGTTAATAAACATCCGTTACTTTAGGAAATTACTTTGTTTACGTTTGGATACGAAACTGGGCAGATATGAAAATATGAAAGACTTTAATACGAGAGGGATTTTACTTGAACGCGCGTCTCAGATTATGCCCGATCTCGACTATTCCAAGTTGGTTAAGGCATATCGGATCTAACGACATTTTACTTCGGTCTAGAGGGACTCAGGTTCGCATCCTGCGGGAGAGAGCATATTTTTCTTCAATAAGTTTACTCGAATATTCAAGCCGGTAGACGACAAAAAAATATGATGTTTAATAAATAAATGGTGTGTTTACATAAACATGAATATTCGCTAGAAATAACGGGGCAGATGGGGATAACTGTCTAAATATGAAAAGAAATTTTGAATTTATTTGATATGCAACAAAACAATGTAATCCACTAAATACTGTTCCACCCTTAAAAACCTGTAAAATAGTTTGGCATAATTGTAATCAGCCTAGAGAACCAAGCGTTAGTTGGTCGGTTGTTTTTGCTTAAAGGCATATATCAACCTCTATGGGTTATTTAATGCTGAAATCTAAATATTTTTGTACGCAATGTTATTTTGTTTTATTTAGTGATACATGTCTTACTAATTAACACATAGGTGGGGGGAAAGACGAGGCAGATTTTTTTCCCACATTAGGTTGCCATTTCTTTCTGCGGTAGACCACTTGCCATCTAAGGTTATAGAATACGGTCTGTCCTGTTATTTACCCTTAGCTGGGGGGAGAGGATTCATACCTTTCCCAAGGTATTAGCACGTAAGTGAATGTAATGGATTCGACTGGAATGCGCGATTCCGCAACCCGAGTCGCTAGCCATTACTCCACCAGGTTAATATATTATACCATATTATGTTTTGTAACATAATGAAGTGTTCCAAACGAATTTCATACAGACCCAGACCATGCCCACCATATTGGATGACGTGTATAAATGAATTAATAAGCAAAAATACTGTTCATTAAGAAATCTAAAATTAATCTGATATTCTTTAAAAAGGGCAATCGTTTGCACGGTTGGCTTCTTAGTCCTGTAAACGTATACAGTTATTTTAGTCTGTCTTCTGAGGGAGTTATTGGTAAAATTTTGGCGGCAACTAGGTTCTTTGTAGGCATTATTTCCTGAATGGGCGTAACTGGCACCACGGCCCGAGGGTATATAACATTAATATATGAGGTAACATTAAACAATATCCAGGCGGATCAGTGCTCCGACTTCTCAAAAATAAGTCCGGTTCTAACGTGTTGTCCGAAAATCTAATAACATTCCCAATTTAATAACCTTGTCTACCCTCCCAACACTTGGGTCCCTCTGGCATCACTTCATGCAAGTAGCTAAACCTTTGCCAAGATTTCTGGCAAAACGTCAATGTAGGCTTCATACTGTTCTCAAGGTCATTACTGATAAAGAGACAATTGTGCGGGAATTCGAGCTTAACACACCGAAGCCAATTTCGGTAGTCATAATCGGTAATTTGCACCTTTACATAAACACGCGACATAATGAGGAAGGAAGAATGGGGTTTTGAAAAATTAACCCCCATGGGGTAAGGGAGGCAGGGCCAGGCAGTGAGTGATGCATTTTTTTTTTTTGAAGCAACACCACGATACGCTATGGGAAAGTTCCAAAATCGAGTCAGTCTCGATAATGAAAAACATATATAAGAAACATTATCGTAGCAAAACGACCCATTTAGATGTCGAGGATCCCTGTTTTAATATTACTTTTTACACATTTCCTTCGCGCATTATTGATCCTTTGTCATTGTTCTTGTCTTTGTTTCAGTGAATAATTGAAAATCAGAGAGTATTTTCATTCGGCCTGTTTCAATTCAATTCTCTTTTCTGTAAACTTACTTTCCACTTGAATATTTGTGTGGAATATTTACACTGATCAACTGATTTAATAAAAAAAAGTCGTTTCTCTTTTCTTTCAATCTTGCTTGATTTGAAATGAGGCCAACCGATAAAATGTTCCTTGTAAACGACAAGAAATTCGTATTTTCAAAGAGTTATATTAAACAACTTAAGAAAACACTTTTGGACGCTGTTTTAATGGCAATATTGGGAAAATATCGTATAGAATCAACACTAGAAAAATAAACATGAGAAAAAAACCAACTTATTTTTATTCAAGGGGAAATGTAATGAGATACAGAAAAAGAAAATGTCTTCGTATACTCTTTAAAATTATGAGCCAATCGTATGATTTGACGAGATGTTCAGTTTAATATATTTTTGGATGTGTAGATTAAGAAAAGTGAATGTCAGCGTCGTCTGGATGGTATATCCAAGGAAAGTTGCGTTGGCGTGTTGAGTTCGAATGCCAAGTAAAACCGTCAGTTACGAGACAATAGCGTTGGAAACGTATCAATACATCTATCCAACATTTGCAGATATCGACAGACATGGGAATAAACCTTTCATTGGCAGTCAGTACAGGAAAATGATAATTCTGAATTTAAAACTTTTTGGCCGCGGGGCTAGCAACACCATCTCATAACGTAATTGCTATTGGTGTCTATAGGTAGCGATATTTTTGAGCGAAGTTATTATAACTAAGGATATATGACAGCTGTTCTTTTGTAACAAGTACTCCAGACACAGTTAGAGGTACATAAATAAACAGGCTGGCATGTGAGAAGAGAAAAAAATCTCCAGAAGCATTTGATAGCAAAGAGTGTGAGGCAAGGACAGTGCGGCTGTTTTCTTTACAAATACGAATTTAAAAAAGGGGTATCCTGCTACGAACTCCAGATATCGTTAAACAAAGCGATGGGATAATGCATCACCACGTCCAGTGCATATATTCCTATTGTTTTTGGATATGTTTAAAATATTGAAACAAATTTATATATATATATATATATATATATATATATATATATATATATGAATGAATAAATTACAAACATTATGTTTGCTTCTTTTTATGATAATCCTTTCATATTCACGAATATTTTTTCCATATATTACATTTAACAGTGAGAATAACTTTTATTTACCAAGTCCTTTCCATCTCTTTCTGAGATCTTCATCAGGTGTTCAATTGGTAAGGCTTGCCTTTTCACAGGGCCACTTTTATTTTGTCTGGTGATGTTGTTCGGGTGGGCTGCTGGATTATATAATTTTAAAATTCTCTTTTCTGACTGAATGATTGACAAACATTACGTTTGCTTATTTTTATTATAGTCAACGGTGAGTAAATCATGGTTCATATGCCAAGAAAAACACAACTGCGTATATGCGCATACACAAACACACACACACACACACACACAGAGACACACATATAAATATAGTTTTAGGTATGCTATATTCAAGGGCAAAATTGCTCAATATCTCGCATAGAGCGTGTCTAAATAAAAAAGAGACAATCTGTTTCATGTCTGACGGCAATATTCTAAACAGAAAGATTGCGTTCAAGCATGAAATACACACACATACACAAACATATATATATATACATATATATATATATATATAAATATATATATATATGTATATATATATATATATATATATATATATATATATATATATATATAGAGAGAGAGAGAGAGAGAGAGAGAGAGAGATAGATAGATATAGATATAGATACAATGGTAAAAAATCATTCGAAGTTGAAGTTTACAAAGTAAGAGAAACAATTCATGCATGTTTATGTGTAATATATGAATTTATTATATATATATATATATATATATATATATATATATATATATATATATGTGTGTGTGTGTGTGTGTGTGAATAAAGACAAAACGAAAATTTTGTCTATAATTTCTTTTTACAGATATATTTCTAGTTATATCTGAGTTTTACCCTCCACAAACGCAAACACACACCTATACACACAGATATATATATATATATATATTAATGTATGCGTATATAGAAGAGGGTGCACGCATACATACATTTATGAATAAAGAAAAAAGGAAAATATTTTTCATATTATCTTTTTACAGATATACTTTTAGTTATATCTGAATTTTTATTCACATACGTATGCATATTTATATATATATGTGTGTGTTTGTGTGTGCACACTCACATATGTATAGTGGGGTGAATATTTTACATAATATATGCTTTATGCATGGGAAAACCTGATAGTGTGCGTGAGCATTCGATCGAGAATTTAAAAAACAAAAAGTAAAAGTAAATCTGCTCAAAGAAACTTGTAAGATTTGTATAAACATTTCTGTTTGTTTTCTTGTGGTGTTGTCAGCAATGTGATGTTGGGCGGTGTAGATGAGATGTGGAATTTACAAAATGACAGGACATGACGTAACTGTGTCGGGACCACGTGACAGATGAGAATGACGGCACGCATTATAATACTGCTTGGAATATTGTTACCATATAAAGCTGCCATGGTAACCGGATTGTCAGTTAAAGAAATAGATTTTTCTTTCCGAAATTGAAGGTAAATAATCTGCCAAGAAGGAACAAATGGCTGCACTGATGTAACAACGACCCAGTTTTTTTTTTTACAATAATTTTCACTCTGAATAAGGCCTGAGAGCCACTCGAGGTAGATTATCACAGAGTAAGAAGCACAGTTTCTGGGAGTATGTGCGGAAGATAACGGTTAAAACTAGCCTGGGAGAGGTTACGATTGTAGTGGTCCTTATAATAAGTGTCCTTATAATAGCAACGGTTCGCGGGACGAAGCTGCTCGAGTGGAACTTACATCATCAATGGAATACGATGGGAATGAGAATGTTTTGCTACAATGTGCGTTTAATGCATAGGTTCTACCTCAGTTTTGGTCATATCGAACCACCTTTCGTGGACGCGGCTCATGTGTTGGCTGTGTTTTTGTTTGAAGAGATCAGCACCCCTTGGACCAGTTCATTCTGTGTGCTCAGACATCTTCGCGCCGACATCGCGCTCTCTGATTTAGTATGTACACTAGTTTTTCCCGTGTGGGTGTCAGACAGCCAGCGGTATCAGTTTCGATGTGCAAATTATTCGCCTGACACAGGATGGCCAAATTGAGTCCATTGATTGCAGCATCCAGCTCAGACAATTTGATATGCTTCGTGTCGTTGGTTGGCTGAAGCTAGCAAGCATCTTTTAACGTTCATGCACCGTTCGCCCTGAGCAGTATCTTCCTGTCGCATTCTGTCGATGGTTTCCTTCACCATCTGCTTGAGGGGAAATGCCATCAACTTGATTACGTCATCCCATTGTGACTCCGCTTACTCTCCTCCTAGTGAACCCGGTCGCCATACGCAGCCATCCACATACGAGTAGATGTTATACCAGCTTCCCACACACAGTTAAAAGACATTTCGCCGAGTTATGACGTCAGGTATATTTGGGATCGCTCTTCCCCATGCACACATGTGTTATGCAGCACCTCAGACTTCCAAGCAGGAGAATGTGAGCCCCATTATTCAAACATTCTTTGCATATGAGCCCGTACTTAGCCAATTGCGCTATGGCATGTTTTGCAGACACAATGCTCTCATTGACATCGTCTATATACGCCGATATCACTCTCGCAACCGACATCTCCTGTGTTCACATGGACTTCATGAGTAGAGGTGTCAATTGAGGCCGAATCCCAACCGCGTAATTCAGAATCAATTACCCATTTTGTTATGACTACAGTGCCTCAGGGGCGTATACTTAAAGATACGCTTTTCGTAAGTCACGGAGGGTCACATTCGACTCTCATTTTGATTGCATATACTTCTTTTTTGCGTTTTTGTTTAGTTCGCGACAGTCAATCACAAACGAATCTTCCCTTAGCAATACGGTCTTTTCAACTGACCACTGCTGACTGTTGGTTTTTTCCGTTACTTTTATTGACATGAGACAGTTAATAAAGACCTGGATCTGAGAGGGCCGTATCTGGACATGTTAAACTGTTCTACTGCTAACGAGGAAACTCGAATGTGACAAGCTTCGACAGACATGTCAGCACGCAACTCGGCGCCTCTTTTACGTCTGTGCCGACAAGCGTTCGCCACATAAAATGAGATAAGAAAAGAAAAAAAAAACTCTTTCTTCTTTCATGCAGTCTATGATGTAGCGTTGGGGGCCGGAAGAACTGAATTCAGAGGCGACCCAAAACGTAATATTAACGTGTTTGTTCCTTTTACACAATCAATGTTAACGTCAGAAAAAGAGAATAGAGGTTTGAGATCAAAATAGACCAGCCTAATCATGCAAGAATGCCGGCTTATATCGTATTGAAGGGCGAAAACGAAAGCCTAAACGGAGACATACTGACAAGCTTCCCATTGAGTATAAAAATGAAAAAAGAAGAAAGAATAAAATATCA
>CAHIKZ030001324.1:3560000-3592500 GCA_903632075.3 Acanthosepion pharaonis
ATTTAAACGCGTTTTTTTCAGGTTTTAAGTAAAGCAAATGAAGACACTCCAAAATCATTATTATATTTGACTAAAATCTCTTTTTTGTTTTAACACAAAAAGGAAACTACAAGAATTCCTACAGAAGGTAAAGAAGAAAAATGGGACCAAAGGAATAAACATTAGTTGCAAGAAGACTGGATGACGGATTGTCGATATACGGAACAGCCCTGCATACAAATTAAATATTGGAAATACCTAAATCAAACTGGGGCAACAAATTATTTATCAGGGAAGCGTATATGACGCGTAAATCCAAAGTATGTATTTTGTTAGCGAAAGACGCTTTCCAAAGACTAAGCAGAGTATTGAGAAACAGAAAAAAATTATCGTTAGAAACGAAGATAAAAGTACTGAAAAATTATGTAATATCAGTCCCCCTATATGACGCTGAATGCTGGACAATCTCATCATAGATGAAGAAGAGACTCAAAGCAACAGAAATCGGATTCTACAGAAGGATGCTGAGAATACCATGAACTGACGTGAAGCAACGATGAATTTGTGAAGAAAAAAGAAACATAATTGAAAAACACCTTAACATAAGGAAGAAACAATATTTATAGGTCAGGTAATTAGGAAAGAGGGCTTGAAAAATATGATACTCACAGGACAGCGTGAAGATAAATAACCAGAAGAGAGCAATGCATAGCCTACATGACGGGCTTGAGCGTGTGTTGATTGATTACGGACCAGGGTTTAGACAAAAGTTATTAAGACCTACAAGTAAAAGGAAATGGTGGAGAAACATTATCGACAACGTCCTTAAGGGACACGGCGTTTATAAACTGTTATGGTATAGAACCATAGAAAGATAACACGAACTCGGATATAAGGTTAAATAGTATATTCTTGGAAACGTAGTCCAAAGGTAAATGTGGACTGGAGAGTACTTTCTCTCACTGGTGTCCTGACTCACTCACTCACTCACTCGGTGTCTACTACTCGGTGACCCTGGACTTGGTGACTCCCTTTACTCAGAGTTGGTAGCCATATTATATAGGTGTGGAAGAGTCCATTTGTAGGTAGGTCCCCACAATATAAACCTACCCAATGTCCTACAAATATCACTGTAGGAAAGACAAACATAAATCTTTATATAAATAATCTGCTGGGCACATAATTTTAATAAAGTTTTATCAGTTGCTAGGTTAGCTGATAAGAAAGTTCACTGTTTCGTGCTAGACAATTTTTTTTCTCCATAATGTATTTTATATATATATATATATATATATATATATATATATATATATATATATATATAATATAAAAGGCTTAAACACTAATATTCCATGGTCATAATTTATTCCATTGGAATCGTAAATACGATCCAATTCATCAGACCTACAAATTCAAAAATATACATGTATGGGTATTCTAAAAATATACATGTATGGGTATTTATATATTTTGCATATGTATGTATATTTACCACTAATATTATCTATATATCTATCTCTCTATCTATATATATCTATCTATCTATATATATATATATATATATATATATATATTTATATATAATTCTACCATTCATCAATGCCTTGAACATCGTTGCTCTATATAGTCTCGAAATATTACAGCTGCATCATACGTTCCTGATATATATTTAGAGATTTTTCATAAAATCTAAAGAATAATCAGCAATATTATTGGTCCGGACCTAGGATCACGGATTCAGTCATCTTCCCAACGCTTTAAAGTTGTTTTGCTGTGCCCTTTCGATAAATACCTTCAGATTCAAAGCGGCATCAAGTTCTCATAAATTTAAAATTGTGTTGGCTTGATATAACCGTAAGGTCTATGTTAAGATTCATTTCTCGCGCTTCTTGTTTGTGGAACTCTCTTCTAGCACCATGCTTTTCAACCAACTTTGAGCTTCAAAAATTTAAATGCAATGCCGATCATTATCTACTATCTTCCGGATAACTCTTCCATTACTCAACCATCCTTATTAATGTTTTCTAATTCTTTTACACTGAGTAATACTTTGTGTCGAAATGACTTTACCGACTTGCAAAAAAAAAAAAAAAAAAAGAGAAAAAAAAGAAAAAAAAACATATACAATGTAACCCGGATATAAGAGAGATGTCGGGACCGGAGAAGGAGTCTCTTATATCCGGGTTTCTCTTTTATCCGGGTTTGGTCTATTTTATATACATTAACACAGGCTCTAATTTGGGACCAGAGAAAATCACTCTTATATCCGGGTTACACTGTATATTAAAGCAAATTTGGAGGAAAAGCAAAAATTTGAAAAAGGTTAAATATAACAAACTGAGGAAAGTTAGTTTGTTTCTTCTCCCACAGTGGACTTCCGGTATTCATTTGACTATTGATGATTCACATTCACACGTTGCCGAATGCGACACACGGTCGGAATTTAGTGGTGAGATGATTTAATTCCCTGCTTCCTAACAATGACCCACACACTGAACTTTCCTTGCTTTCGCAAGGGAGGGAGGTTAGGGTTACACAAGTTGCTGTACATATTATTTCTCTGGAAGAATATTTTTTCCAGGAAATCTTTTTAACACCCGTAAAATTTTTGTGTAGGTAACATAAAAAGTTTTCTCTAATATAGACCAGTGCTTCTGAATGTAGCATACCGGTAGATTTTTTTTTCAATATGCGAGGAGCCGGCGAGTGTGCATTTCCGGTTCATGTCACCTATTTCAGGGTTATTAAATCGCATTCATTCTAAGGCCAGTCATCATTGACACACCAAGTCACCCCGATGTGCCATATGTGTGCCATTTTATTACATAACGATCCGAAAAATATTATTTGAATATTCGTAGTATTATTTATTTATACTAGAGAATAAAAGGAATCTAATAAAAGTTGTATCATTTTAAAAAAAGAATATATAGATTTTGTACAAAAAGAGTAGATAGGTTTGATTATAGTCCGATTCAAACACATCCACTGTCTTTTGAACAAGAGTAGAGGTTTATCACTTATTTCCTGTTTAAGTTTGCTTTTTTTTTTCGGGTTTCTTCAAAAGTATTGTCATTATCTTACCAGTAGTCCCTTGCATCTTAGTAGCATGATCGCCTTCCTTGTAAGGAATTGACTCGTTAGGTAAATAATAATAATAATAAAAAAAAAAAGAACACCAAAAGTAAAATGGAAAATTATAAACAAAACTAGAACTTGTAAAACTTGGGATGACCCATGCCTTTATGCCTACAAGAAAAACTACACATTATCAAGTTTCTAAAGAATGAAAATTTATTAAACGATAGACATGAGTTAACGGTTGTTTGCCGACATCATCAAATTTTCGCATTGAATAATTAGCATAAAATACAAACTAACAATAAAATAATAAATACAAATTTTAAACTCCATAGTCTAAATAAAAAGTTTAAATACCCTACCCAATAAAAAAAAAACCTTTATGAAGACGTAAAAAAAAAAACAAATGTTAGCGAATTATGACAGTTTTTATATACACAAGACCCTAAAATAAAATAAAATAAAATAAAATAAATAAATCTCTATAGACACTTAACCAGACGAGACGATGTCATCTTCCGATTTGAATTTAGACACCCCTACATTACCCTGACTTGACCTCTTTGAATGTAACCGAGATATTGATACAAATTATTAACCCTTACGCCCCACTTTTGTTTTTAAATAATTGCTCTAGCCGTTACCATAGTAATTTTAATTTTAATAATGAATATTCTTATGAAACGCGTAAATTTCAAGAATTAGTTATTCCAAAAAAAATCGCTTAAAAATGGAACAGAGCTTGGTACTTTAATTCAATTTAATTCAAATAATTATATTGAAGTTTTCGGTTCTTGTTTTGAAACATGAGAACTCTTATGTAGCGATGGAATCATATTTTTAAATAAATAATTATATAATTATATATATATATATATATATATATATATATATATATATATATATAGGCGTCCAAGAAAATTTTAGTATACCTAAGCGTGGATCACACACAGTCAGATGCCATATATCATCATGATAGTGCTGTCACATACGTATTTCAATTTCCTGTCTTCTTGTTCATTGTATAGAAATCGTTAGTTGTATAGCAAAGACTTTTAACATAAATGAGTAATTGAAGAATGCAACCATAATAAATATCTAACTAAAATGAAAAAGTTAAAAAACAAAACAAAAAAAACAAAACAAAAAAAAAACTACAGAAAGATAGCAAAGAAATAGTAGTCCCGTTCCACACCACGGAAGACTTCCCGGTTATCTGAATCATTATTTTCTGAGTTGGGGTATTGCATGATTTTAAAATTATAGATACGGAACTAATAAAATACTAAAGGCTTCAAACGTTTCTGTGTGTGGAGCAGTTTTAATAAACTTTGTATAGAGATGAGGAAGTTATTAAAAATAAAATGTAAATTATTCAATACACATGACTCAATAAATCCGCTTCTGTGACAAATTCTTTTGTAAATTGGTACATGGAATAATATGTAAAATACGATGGAACCATTTCCAATTAGGAGCAATTCGATTGTTTTTTGGTATTCCATTCGAATTCGTTTCATATGGTAATCACGTGGGATTGGGGATCTGTACAGGGAGCTCTGTAATCCTTGTAGCAGTCGCCAGCTCATTTACATGTTCAGCACTCGGAGAAAACATTGGTTTTCACTGCAATAACTTGGAACGATTTTAAATGTGATTTAAGTTTAAGCGTCTAATGATTTTTTTTCTTTTTCTTTTAGATTTAACAACGTAAGTCTTTGGCAATTTCACGCATGTAAAGATTAACAACCAAAAAACGTGTTAAAGTTATCGAAGCCTATTACAAAAATGGACGTTCAAATTTATAAATATACGGCCCAATGATTCCACTAGCAAAAAATGCACACCAAACAGTGACCTTTTGTAGATACTGTGACCTTTCAACAATCTTCCTTGGATTTTCATCAGGCCAAATGTGACAATTCTGTTTATTAACGAATCCACCCAGATGAAAAATGGGCTTCATCACTTAAGGGGATTTGTTGTGAAAAATCTTCATCGGATTGTCTTTGCTCGTGCACACGATAGACGAATGTACGGCTCTTCAAATGGTCAGCATGTTTGTCATTTGAATTTTGTAAGCGCGTAGAGACAAATCTTTTGTCAAAATTCGATGTAAAGTTGTGGTAGAGAGGTTCAATTCCTGCGCGCGATGACGAATAGAGGTGTCTGGATTTTCGGCCAAATTCCTCTGCATTGCAGCAATGTTTTCAGCTGAAAGTAATGTGTTTTCACATCTTCCCCCGATCCATTTTGTTTGAATTTACGAACAATTTTTTCCAATTGCACTCTCGGTTGTTCGATTATGTTGACCAAAATATCCTGATGTGCGCGAAATGCATTTCTGTTTGAACGTCCATTCTCGTAATAGGCTTCGATTACTTTAACACGTTGTTTTATTGTTAATCTTTCCATGGTTGAAATTGCCAAAGACTTAAGTTGTTAAATTTAAAAGAAAAAAAACATTAAACGCTTAATCTTTAGAATCATTAAACGCTTAAATATTTAAAATCTGTGCAAGTTATTGGAACACTTTATGCATTCGGCAGATCTTATTTACAATTTTAAAGAGAGAACGAAACAACTATCGTAAAAATCAATTTGAACAAAGACAGTTCGCCAAAAAGGCCACAGCTATTTTAAAATTGCCATATAAAGATACAATGGAGAATCGTATAATTTTGACAGCTGATTAAAAATGATTACAGAAAAGCAATTATGTAATTAATGGGATTTAATACATGCTAATGTAATTTAATACGTGCTCACTCAATGCAAGGATTGATATGTGTTTCAGCTTTTCTTTAGGGATATGTCGATCGCTCTATCGTTTCTTTGTTTGTTTTTAGTTAATGCGAAAAAGGAAATTTTGTTTTGTTTGAAGCGGAAGAAAGACATTAAATAAGAAAAATTAAAGAAGATTTAAAAGAGGGAGACAAATACATAAATTGATTCTGACATTTATGACATTTGGATGGCCTCACATTCCCGCGACGGATGCAGGAGGGAAAAAAAGCCCTTGTAATACACGCAAAAAGAAATGGGATTATTTATGGAATTATTTTTATTCTAAACCTGATGTCAATATTGTCATTGGTGCTGAGAAAGTCTTAGAAATATAACCTTCAACGTATGATACACGTGATTCAAATAGACAACACTTACACACAAAAAAAACATATCTATCTATCTATCTATCTATCTATATATATATATATATATATATATATATATATATAGATAGATAGATAGATAGATAGATAACTAGACTCGTTTCGAAAAACCCTCGAATTTTTTATTTGCTAATCAAATCAATCTCGAGGGAAAAAAAGGTTTTAAAAAAAGAAAGAGCTACAAACATGAACTTCTGCCGACAAAAAATCGCACAGATGCAGGTCTGAAGCCCAAAGAAAAAACCCTGATACGAGTAACAACTAACTAACAAAAGAGCTCAATACAACCGTAGAGCAGACCTAGATACACCTAGTGAGCCAGACAAACCTACCTAGGTTTCACCTAAACGGATCGTCAGGGAAAGTTTATATATATATATATCATTGCTGGTTTGAATAATGATTCAAATTCTCGTAATTTTCATGGATTTTACCTTGTATTATTATTATTATTATTATTATTATTATTAATAATAATAATAATAATAATAATAATAATAATAATAATAATAATAAGAAGAAGAAGAAGAAGAAGAAGAAGAAGAAGCAGCAGCAGCAGCAGCAGCACGGTGGAGTTGTGGATAGCAGTTCGGATTGAGGTGTTGGAGAGCCGAGTTCAAATTCCAGTCGAATCCATGATATTCACTTACGTGCTCATACTCTTGGGAAAGGTATTAATCCTCTTCTGTTCCTTCCATCTATGTGCAAATAGCAGAAAAAACTGGGTTCGATGGAAAACTGGTCGAGGAGAAGAACAACTCTGAATTCAAAACCTGCAGAGGTTCGTTTGTGGACCTTGTGCTCTCTGTATTCGAAACTTCAAAAAGTTTGGTTGGTTCTGCAAAAATCCTTCACCACTATAATCAAATCATATGTGCTGGTGACTAGTTGTCGGTTCCTAGAAACTGAGCTGCTTGACGCACATACGTCGAACACAACGAGAGAGTTCATTATATATAGTAATAATAATAATACAATGAATAAGCCGTGAAAATTACGAGAATTTGAAGCATTTTTCAACCCAGCGTTATAGATAACAATGAACATATTAACCTACCAAATATGCAACTGACTTATCTAGCTGATCGACTCTAGAGTTTCGCGTTGACAGATTTTCGGGACCAGATGTTCATAGAAGTTTTATTGAATATTTGCCAATTGAACATTTGGTTAATTATTGCAAATGTATAAATTACGTACCTCCACTTGCTCGCTGAAAAAAAAAACCCCAAAAAACCTGCATAGCATGATGAAAAAAGGCTCCAAACTTAATAAAATAAAATCAAAGTTTTATCAAAATGTTTATGCTATTATTAAGAGGAAATACGAAAGCATTTATTACTATTATTTTATTCATTTTTTTCATCCTTTCTAGTATGTTCGAAAATTTGGTTAAAAATCTTGTTTCTTTTACGTCTGCTGTCGACGAAATATTTGCCATTAGTGGATTTTCACCTTTTTTCCTGTAAAAAACACATTGATTTTGAAATTGTTGCAAAAATCAAATAATTGCAAGATTTTAATGAAACTTTAATGACTTATTCACAAATGAATGAAACTGTTTCTGAATTATTCTTTAGAAAATCTTCGTAAAAAAATTTTTTTTTACATATTACCCCCCACCCCCGTCTCCACTCCCTACGTACATAATTTTATTATCTTTCGAGGAATTAAACTGCAATCTCAAAATTTGTTTTATTAGTTAAAAGCGAGACTCCTTGGAGAATTTAAAGTCATCATTTTTTTTTGTAAACCAAAAATCTTCCCTGAATCGTAAAATGAAATATGCAATAAAACTAAGACATTATTTAATTAGAAAAAGCTTTTGATTGCTTTTATAAATAAGATTTATTAAGGACACATTTGTCTTAAGAAAAAAGTTCGATGAGTAATGAATTTTTACAAGAATTGTTTTAATTTTTTCAAATTTAAATCATAATAATTTACAATATTATAAAGCGTTTAAAATTCTGCATTGCTTCGATCTGGTTAATCGATATTAGTCATCAAAAATGGAAAGCGCAATAAAAGTCATTTACCCACAATATTTTTTAAAAAGATCTTTTAATTTTTTTTATGTATATAAAATATTGCGTAACGTGCTCCTTTTGAAAGTATGCTTGACTATACACGACATAATCAGAAAATTAGAATTATGAATATAGTAATTTTTAAGTCAACATTACTAAAATTAGATCCCGCAGAGTTTTCTCGACATTTTTAAGATTACTGTGTACATAAAAGTTATATAAGAAAGGCGCTCACACGTCATTGTCTTCAATTATGTTTTAACAGATAATAGCTCTGAAGAACAACAATAAAGGCGTTCAGATTTTATCATCACTTGATAAGTGATCTCTGAGAGATAAGCGACGGTGATAAGTGCGTACTCACCTCTTCCATTTATTTTAAAAATCCATTTCAGTGATATTTAAAAATTTTTTTTTAATCAGATTAATTATACTTTACAGCAGCTAATATTCTTCAAAGAAAGATTAAGAACAGTATATTTTATTTTTGGACGATTTTTAAACCCGAGAATTAAATTTTCTTTACAAATATTCCAAAAATGGCCGATGTTTATCGATTTTTATCGATTTTCCGAAAGCGACGAAAAAGATGAGATTCCAATCAATATAATTTTTATTTGAAATACACCAGAGTATTTTGCTTAGTGGAAATAGTAATTTAATCATTTAGGTTTCATTTAAAATGAGAATGAAAGTTTCAGAATGCTTTTTTTCATTTTTAAAACCTCAGGTATCGAAAGTGAGTGGCGGTACCGAGTATATATTATAGAATATAAACATCTCAGAAAATGGCGTTTCCTCCTATGTTCAAAGATCGTCAAATGAGATTATATTTTTATAATTATATACCTCGGCCGCATCCTCTGCGTTTAGATACGTAGTGAACATCAATTAGAAATATGCATAAATATGTGGGCCATATTTTTATATATATATATATATATATATATATATATATATATATATATATATATATAATCGACTCTCCTGTCGAGATTCGACGTATGAGGGTCAAGCAGATCAGTTTGCAGGAAACCGACAGCCCGACATATATATATATATATGTATATATATATATATATATATATATATATATATATATATATATATATATATATATATATCATCACTTGAAACGTTGTTATTAACGAATACTCCTATCTGAGAAGGTTCATTCATTAAACAGTATATTTATTTATATTCACTTTCAATGCTGAAATTTTGAGTAATTTAATTAAATAAAAACTTAGACGCTTCGATAGTAATCAAACCTGCATCCTATATATATATATATATATATATATATATATATATATATATATATATATATATATATATATATAACAAAATTGCATTTCAAACTAGTCACAACATATTATATTATATATATATATATATATATATATATATATATATATATATATGAAGAAATATAGTTTTAATGCGTGCTGTATTTATGGTGATAAAGTGCTCAATTTCAGAGATTGAGCGTATATAAATATAAATAAAAAATTGAACATTGAAGTTAAGACTCAGAGGCAACAGTGTTTTTCAGGGCGATATCTGCTGCATATGACAGATTTGATATTATTTAAACATCCATTAGAGAAAGCGTTCTCATTACTCTCCTCTTCAGCTTTAAACTTTACACCTGACAATGCAGCACAAAAGATAATGGACGATAATTTATCACCTTGTTTAACACTCTTTTTGAACGAAACGAAACGGTTAACACCAAGATCAGTTTTTATGGCTGCCCGGGGACAAGCATTTACAGACGGAAGTAGATTTATGTAAAGGTTGTTCATCTTGCTGTTCTTGATGTTATACTTGTCGAAAGTGGAAAGCTAAAGTGAGATATAAAATTTTTATCGGCATCTCAGATCAAAGGAACCATCAGTGAAATTCTCTCTTGCTGTCATCAATTTTAAAAGTCCGATAATCAATCAAGGCTTTAGATCAAAAGCAGTAGGTTTCCTTGTTCAGAACAACTTAGCAAAATAGTCTTTGTGATTTGCAGGGCACATCATGTCAGGCTTGCTACTATTAATTGTCAGATTAATAGGTGCAAAATAAAGTTTTCATTCAAGTATATTATGAAGAATTAAGTTCGGGGCTCCAGTCTTATCTTTCTCGACGTTTCTGTTGCTAATTCCGCACTCGTATTTATCTTCTCTTCACGTCGTTAAAAGTGGTAATCATAACTTGATCTTTTGCGGCAGCAATTATGGTTAAGAATGAGGGTTTTTTCGTTGGCTATCCTCTGTCCATTTCTTCCGGGAGATTGATTCGTTTTGCAATGATTATCAACCCATTGCGTGTTATTTAAAGTCAAAAAAATATTTCTAGATGTTAAGAATATTTTGGAGGGATGATAACGGCTTAGTGATACAAGTCTTACGAATTAATCCATAGCTGGGGGAAGAAGAGGTGGATTAATACCTTTTTCATAAATATTGGCGTCAATTACTGCGATGATGGTTTAGGAATGGAGGTTGTTTCGGTGTCCATTTCTTCCGGGAGATTGATTCATTTTGCAATGCTTATCAGCCCATTGCGTGTTATTTAAAGCCAGAAAATATTTCTATATTTTAAGAATGTTTTTGGAGGATGGTGACGCTTTAGTGATAACATTTTTACGAATTAATCCATAGCTGGGGGAAGAAAATGTGGATTCATACCTTTCTCAAGAGGAACGAACCCAACGGGAATTAGAACTTGGCGCTCCGATTAACAGTTCCGTGCCATTATCCATTACAACATATGAACATCCAAGATTACAGCATCTGGTATTCCAAAACGATCACCCATATAGGTACTAACCGGACCTATCGTTGCTTATATTCGGTTTTAATGTTAAGATATTAGGTATAGTGTGCGATAGAAATACCTCCCACATTTTAAAATATCACTTGTAGGGCTAGTTAACTTAGGCAATTGGCAATGATGAGTTAATCTCGATAATGTCCTACCATTATGTGATAGGTATTTCTCAGAGGTATATATGGGAGGTAATTCTGCTGTGTACCGTATAACTAAAAACGTCCATTAGGGGATTTTTTGAGAGAATTTAATACGAGAGTTGGAAGCCTTCATATTTTTCGACATTATTGCGTTGCCAATAATACCACTGGAAAATACAAGGTTGTGGCAAAAATACTTCACACCTATACCTCCCAGAAAACCTTCAACATAATAATAAAACAATAATGTCAATTATATCTTCATCTAGTTAATGTCTTGCCATTATGGGGTAGGTATTATTGGGAGGTACATGTGTCGTAGTATTTCTACAGCACCGTGTATAATCTACCTAGCTGACAACTTGCTAATCTTTCTTCAGACACATTATACATCACAAACAATTTTTAAAAAAGCAAAAGAGAATACACACATGAAATTATCCACATAGAATGTATGTGGAAAATAGCTTTTATAATTCAAATTTTACGAAACAATAGCTGAGAATATTTTTCTATAGTATTAAATCAACTTTGCTGGAAGAATGTCTTTATATAAGCATAAAATAATCCAATACATATTCGAACAATTTCCGATTAAATAATGTCACTTTATGATGCTTTTAAGAAAGAAAAAAAATAAAACTGAGTTGGCGTCAATAATTGCTGTGTCAAAGTATATAAGAACAAATTTATTAACGCGGGAGAACAATAAAATAAACAGGAACTAAAAAAAAAAAACGGAAGTTAAAGATTGACGCTGGATTTAACTTTTTGAAGATCAACATTTTCACTGGCAAACAAAAAGTCGGAAGGGAGTTCCATAAGCGAGAATTTTTAGAAAATAATACTGTTAGCATAAAACTTATGGTTACATCTACACGTTGATTGAAATGTAATTCCCCATTTTAAAATACTTCTTATTTATTTATTAACTATAATTTTACAAGACAACGATACGAGAGGAAAGCGATTAACATGAGGTTTTATTTAAAATTCGATATGGGGGCCAGATTTCGCTACAAGCTACTCGGACTACCCAGGAATCGCGTCGAGTTCACCAGGAACTCTTGCTGTAGGGAAGACTTCTTGTATTCGCACCTCAAGTTCTTCCAAAGTCTTGGTTTGGTATAGGAAACTTACTCCTTTAATGAACCCCAAATAAAAAAAAGTCACAGGTTATTAAGCCAGGAGTTCTGGCTTGCCACACATACATAAAATAGGGAGTTACTTTTCAACCACCCTGTAGATTTAAAATTTAACATGATGAGAGTTTGCTCTTAATCAAGGTTCTTTTTCTTTTTATGTGACGTGTCCTTTCAGTACGTAAGCGATCATGGCTCTCCACTTCTACTTCTCCCTTGTAGCTCTCAATAAGTTTCGCCCCACTTCCACCTCACCCAGACCACGGTCTGCCCCCATCTTGCTTAAGCCCACAAGGTATGTTATGCATTGTTTTCCCTTGTCTCTTTTTCCTTCTATTCGATCTGTAAGCATTAGATTCTCCATACGCTCCTATCTCATTACGTGTCCCAGAAACTTCAGCTGCCTTTACCTGATGTTAAGCATAAACCTCCTCCTTGTTTGTATCTTCTCCAACACCTCATCGTTGCTCACACGCTCGGTCCATGATATCCTAAGGATCCTTCTGTAGAACCATATCTCCATCACTTCGAGTCTCTTCTTCACCTTTGAGGAAATCGTCCAACATTTGCTGCCGTAAAGAAGGACATATGTCAGGTAACATCTCAGTATTCTTTTCTTTGTTACCAGAGAAATCCTCCTGTCTCGCAATACTTTCCTCAGCTTTTGGGATGCCATCTCAATAAGTCTACCGATATCAGTGTCGCACTTGCCGACATCTGTTACAATTCCCTGATATTAAAACTTCCGCACCTGTTTGATTTTAGTGTCCCCGACCTGCAAATCGCATTTCAGGCACATCTTTTTGCTGATGACCATGAATTCTGTCTTCTTGTAGTTTATGCTTTGTCCATTCTACTCGCTCTCCTTCGCGACCTTCTGCAAGAGGTTTTGTAATTGCTTTCCAGTGTCTGCTATCAGTACTGTGTCACCTGCGTATCTTTTGTTGCTAAGATTGTGGCCACTACTGCTGAATCTCAGTAGGATTTCCTATTTTCTCAGAATTGCCTATCTGTTTAGGTTGAATAGGTCCGGTGAGAAGACACATCCTTGCCTTAAGCCCCTTTTAATTTTTGTATATTCCCTGAACTCGGTCTCTATAAATTTTTGGTTCCATAGAGGCGAATTCATCAGAACAATTGCCGAGAACGTAAAGAAAATTCACAGCGCATCCACATTACGTCGATGGGAAATTGACCGTGGACGACGTGCAAGGTCAGGGCCAATGATATTGCAGATTCTTCTTTGAATTTTTCAACGATGTGTAAATATATAACAGCAGCACGAGGACGTATGAATTTAGCGATATTCGAAGCATGGACGAATGTTAGGCTTTTAAATATTACCCTTTTTTTATATAAGATATTTTAAAAGAGTTGTGATATCTGTTAACATCAGTAATAACATTCAACAGATTTTTAATAACCCACTATCCAGATGTGAGTCTGCAAAGCTCCGTTCCTTGAAATATGCCATTAAAATGTATGTCCCTGTTCACTAGAACCGAACGGTTAGAATGCCCGCACGTAGAATTTGATTATTGTGGTGAATACTTCTGCAACCACTATCTACACTTTTTTCAAAAGCAGAATGCAGGAAACTGGTTCATAAAGTAAGTCACGAGATGGACAAACAGGTCTTCTCAGGTGTTGAATTCAAAGTATTCCTTCTTCTAGACTGGCTGACAACCATGGCTAAAGGACGCAATCAATTCATATCTTTCCAAAGATTATTTGTGCATGCATTGATGCATTGTGAATAGCCGATTTCTACTTCCGTGCCGCTAACCATTACACCTCACACCTATATATTCCATTTTTGAAACATGGTTAGAACTGTGTAGCGAAAAAAAAACATATTCTAAATAAATCAATTTATAATATTAATGCTCTGTAAATTTACATTGAGCACTAATTTGTAAAAATAAATATATCTATAAGAACACCGGATTATATATCTTACTGTTCTTTTTTCTTTTATATATATATATATATATATATATATATATATATATATATATATATATATAATTTACCCACGCACGCATGCACACTCCCAGCTATAAATAGGAGCAGGTACTGCCTTTTGGAGAGGGAAGTTTCTAGCAGTCTACACTGCCAGTCGGACCGAACATTCTTGCTGTAAAACTCTCATTTGTATATGTTTGTGTTACTGTTCCTTTTAAAATATTTGTTTAACTCAATTCCTCTCTTTGTGCCTATTTCTGACCCTAAAAAGGCCACAACATATATATATATATATATATATATATATATATATATATATATATATATATATATGATAAAAATAAAGCTTTAGGAATGCTATATTTGTGGACAAAAGTGTTCAATATCAACGATAGAGCGTATGTAATTATAACAGTGTATAATGGTGTCAACATTAAGAGGTGAGAGTCGGTTTCATGCCTCACTGCAATATTCATGGCTGGCGTTTAGCATGAAACAGACTGTCAGAATGTAACTGCGTGGTGTTGATCTCAGTATCCACTTTTATTCATATAGGTACACACACACACACACACACACACACACACACACACACACACACACATATATATATATATATATATATATATATGATATAATGAACCAAGTCTATTTATAATAAACGGTATTAACAACATTTACCGGCCTGAATGTCCGAGAAATGTCGAAGAAAATATGTGTTCTCCGACATGAACCAAACCTGTATCCTACACGGAACAGTCATATAGCCTGAAATGCTATACAATTTAGTTACAGAGGAAGCGTATGGTTAGCAAGGTTAAATTAAATTTCCTCTATAGTTAAATGGTATAGCACGTCAGTCTATATGATATTTCCGTGCAGGTTACAGGTTCGATTCCTGTCGAACGACATATATTTCCCATGATTTCTCTCGAACGTTCATATCTGTTCAAAGCGCATCTAAACGTAAACAAATGGCATAATATATTATGTGATGGAATAAATCCGACAATTATTTAATATATGTTTTGTTCATACGTTATTCTGATAATAAAATATTGAAAACCAAGGAACAAATCGAATTATTTAAATTGAAACTTAGCAATAAGATTCTTCGTCTTCTCAATCAAAATTTTCAGAGACAAACGCGTTTCTCTACGGTTATCGGTTCATCTGTCACCGAAAGAGATGAGGACGTTCAAGTTGCTTCGTTAAAATCTATGCCACACTCAATATCTTTAAGGCCAGCAAGGCGAGTGAAAAAAAAAAGAAGCCATACGGAAAAAAATTTTTCTGAATCTTCCCTTCGCTAAAAAGTAATGAAAGCAGAAAAAAAAAATCAAGTAAAGCATGTTAAAATCGATAAGCCATACAATCCCAATGACGATCAAGATAAACTTTCTAACCTTACATCAGATGAGTAATTTTCCCGTTTACCATGAAATATCTGTAAAAGCGAGGTAATTTTTTTTATTTTTTACTTCAAAGGAACAGATTTTAAAAAGACGGAACATTGTTTAATAAAGATTTCTATAACGACAATTCTTTTCCTATTCCAAATAGAGACCTTGTACACGGTGTTGTAGCAGAACTACTGCACCCCATTATGAAGATAGATAAAAAGACGAAAGTAACTGCTATTAAAAATATTTCACTGTTGTTTTTATTTATTTACTTTTAAAAACGATATCCTCCAAATGGTGACACTTATTCGCCATACACTGTTGTATAAAATTTCTAACCCTGATGTTCGAGCGCTTCGTAGCCTTACAGATGGCTTTCTTTTAAAGGTCTTGGGTACGACGATAAACTACATCAAACAACAAGACCTCTGATCGGGAGGTTTTGAAGAGCGTGTAGCCACCTCTTAAATGCTGTTGTTTCCAGGTCCACCCTGGCGTGGAATCACACTTTAGGGTACCATCAAAATAACCTTTGTAGTTATCCTCCAGTTTGGCGGTTAACGATAAATAGTTAACCCCAAACTGGGGTCAAAACACAGTGAAAATTTAAAAATAGATGTTTATATTAAAAATACCAGGAAGTCTTTGTATTTAAAATAAAATTACCATAATATATATATAAAATATATTACCAGCAATAATTGTTTGAAAAAATATATATTACCAGCAATACATTTTGCTCTCAATAAAAATCCCTCTTTAGAAAAATACGTCAATGAAACCTGATGAAAAACTGATTTCTTACAAAGTATACATATTCTATCCATTGAAACTCTCACAAAAATCTTGTCTGCATTAAATAACCATTGTAGTTAATATGCCGTAAAACAAAATAAACCAAACTAAACTAAACTTTCTTTTAAGCGCTGAACCTTTGACTCTGAAAATTTCAACTCATAACAGTATTGATTTCCTATCCCAAACAGTATCATTCCGACGAACACTGAGCACGAAAAGCTCTCTGTGTTACAATTACAGATTCACCAGTCTTGTTCAGATGCAAATTCACGTTTATTACTGGTCCTAGGAATTATTGTAACTGATGGTATCTGTAAAAAAAGTGGTCCGCCATTAAATAGATTGCAATTTGCCTAAGTTCACTAGTAACGGATAGATGGCAGTTTTAAATGTGGAAGGTATTTCAACCACAGCCGCTATAAACCCTGAATAATGTAGAACTTTCATAAAAAACAAAATTTGAAATCAGATAAAATATAATGGAATTGATTCTATACAAGTAGCGTATTTAAAAGGGCTGATATCCTGGTTAAAATCCATGGAAATTCATTAGATATCCTTACCGTAACGAGTCAGATTGTATTATAGTTTTATAAAAAAAGTAAAACGACAGATCAGAAAGGAAAAACTCTCATATATATATATATATATATATATATATATTTATATATATATATATATACATATATTTTTATGTTTAACGTTGTTATTTTATAGATACAAGTATTTAAGCAAATGTCAAAGAACGAATATTTTCTATGAAAATTTCTCGGCCATTCAGGCCGGTAAATGTTATTTAATACTGTTTATCATAAACAGAGCATTTGCTTAAATACTTGTATCTATAAAATAACAACGTTAAACATAAAAATATGTCTTTAATAAATAAATTGTCGGACCTTGTCCATTTCTTAATATATATATATATATAATTTGTTTTTCTTTTTTTGGAGGATGTGTTTTTGATTTCCATGTCGACAATGTGTTAAAATTCTCAGAAAAGAATCTGTAAAGAAGACAAACTGAATAAAGTAGACAATCGTAAAATAGTGCTTAGACCTTGCCTACGTGTTTCGTTATTTAACTTTATCAAGGCAAGTGATGAAAAACAAAATCGTAATGTTATGTAGTTACATGAAATTCAAAAATTATAAAAAAAGACTTTCCTGTGTAGGCCTCTTTTTGGATATTATTAACAATATGATGAACAAAACAAATATTTGTAACACAACATTGTAAATCTTACTTTCACCTGCATAAAATCTATACAAAGAACAATACCTTGATCAGTGGCAAAATCTGATGGTGGCGCCAAGGGTGACAGTACCACCTTAACCACAAAAACTCTGTTACCTCCCGTGGTTGGTGGTTAACGGGGTCAGAGTATCGTACGTGCTTTCACAAGTTGTGTATATAAACAAGGTAACGTGTACTCGAGCAGTGGTGTGAACTTTTGTCTCTTTCTTTCTGGGTAGCGTAGTTGTCTGGGTAGCTGTTTTTTTACTTCTTTAGTGGTTTTTTTTTTATTTTTACTTTCTTTGTCACATGACAGAATCTGTGTTGGCTTTAGCAATACTTTTGAGTTGTTACACACACACACACACACACACACACATATATATATATATATATATATTAAGATATATATATATATATATATATATATATATATATATATATATGTTAATGCATGAACATATACCTTCGTTGGTGTTAATCATAAAATTTCACGATTTTGACAAGGCGTCAGGCACAAATTACAATATGATTAACTTCATTGAGCACTGTTTGCGCCATTAATTAAATTAATTTAATATTCATTTGCTTATCTGCAGATATAGACTATCGCACGCATATACAGTAGCTAATATCTCGTTATTTAGTTTAGTTTATGTTCAAATTTCTATCTATCTATCTATATATCTATCTATCTATCTATCTATCTATCTATATATATATATATATATATATATATATATCTGATTTATCTTCTACGAAACGGCAAATATTTTTATTTAGAGTACTCATTAAAAATATAGCGTTATTAATATTATATAAAAGGATCATATATATCATCGTATATCAAACATCTCTCTTCAACTATCAACACTACCTTGTTTAACAATGTGTGTGTGTGATTGTGTATTTGTAAGCAACGTTTTTTAAAAAAATAGAAAACGCTTATTCACAATCTACAAGAAGCCTTAAGAAAAATTCTAGTGGAAAACACTAAAATTCGGTAAATCAAAACGCATCTCGTTACTAGGGTATATCAAAACAACTATCAAATATAACGTTTGAATTTTTTGAAAAAATGAAAAGGAACTGACAACACAAAAAAAAAACACCTGTTTGAAAATGAACACATGAAAAGGAAGACAAAAGTAGCCGAAAGCGCTTGCAATAATTGGCGGTATTGACAGTTTTTTTTACTCCCCCACAAAGGAAAAATGTAAGATCACTCGAAAAAAAAAATAAAATTAAGATTTTCAATCTATGTCATTCGCCCATTCAGAGTACGCGTTTTCTGGTTAGAATGAGAGGCAAACCCGTGTGTGATAGAACAGGGGAAAAACTTGTATTGAAGCCTCTAATGTCTGCTATATTTGAAACTTAGACAATTCCAAGATGATTTCAGTTTTTTCCACATTAAGTTAGCAAATCGTATTGTGTTACATTTACTTTGCCGATAATCGTTATTATTGTTCATGAGTATGGTGTATGGTTGTGAATTGAGAGATCAATGAACTTTTAGTGGATTTTCATTTCATCAGACTGAAATTTTTGTGGTGGCAATTCTGGTCTGATCTAACCAAAGTACCAGTCTGATTAAAAGAGAATAGAATTATCCCGATCAAGACCAGATAGCATGAAAATTTCTTGACTAATGATGATCGATTTATGCGAACGCCATCTTTATGATCTTTGGAGCATGTCTTTATGAAGGATCTGCAAGTTTGACAGCGGAATAGTGACATGGGGTAAATCGAACAGGCAACCGAACACATACATTTTCAGTCCAATAAAAACAATCTATCTATCTATCTATCTATCTATCTATCTATCTATCTATCTATCTCTCTCTCTCTCTCTATATATATATATATATATATATATATATATATATATATAGAGAGAGAGAGAGAGAGAGAGAGAGAAAGAAAGAGTTTGTCTGATGATCGCAAAAGCGTGAATCCCAGGGTTACAAACTCATATCCATACAACTGAATATGTTAGCTCTAAAACTGATATTGAACGGTTTCCAATAAATACCTCTCATATATAAAATTATATTACACACACACACACACACACACACATATATATATATATATATATATATATATATATATATATATATAATGTATATAAATATAAATAAATATATATATGTATAATTATTTATATATTATATGCGCGGTACGTATATATATAATTTAAAGAAAAACAGACCACTTTAAGGCTCCATTGTAATATTTTATTTCACCAGAGACTTTAAATTTTACCTGGATCCCCAGACAACACTTTCAAAAGGTGAAACGAAAAATGAAATTAAAATTTACACTTTTGACAGGCAGTATTAAGCTTATAGAAGTTAACATAGAAGGTAGCGAGGAATGGTGTGAGAGACATATATATATATATATATATCCAGGCAATTTCGATTAAAAAGAACTGTCATGGTCTGTTTAATTGATTCTTGTTTTTTGAGTATTGTGGTCAAATTTGGAGATAAATGACTATTTTGAGTCAAATTCGAAAATCGAAATATAATAAAATATTAAACAGACATATATTGGCATTGATTAATAGTTTTGGTTTTTACAGCCAATCTGTCCTGTCGGTTATTTCATGTCAGAAATTTTGTTTTATCCATCAAACATTTGAATTGTAAACGATTCCATCCTTCAGCACTTATGTTTCTACAGCGGTGTTGTTTAATGCTATAATTTGCTGTATAAGCAAACCACCTTCAATTAGTCTAGAATAGTCTCTACGTTTATCTACAAGGTGGTTCGAAAGTTGTGTATCCAGTACATGCGCTTTTTATTCACTTTCATTGACGCTGTCAAACTGTTGGAGCTCGTGTAAAAACTATAGAAGCTCGGGTCATCCATCTGTACTTGAATATATTCTCTAAATTAGCCATATCATAAAAGCAGTTAGAATATGTTTTACAATACCAGAGTTCAATGGTTAAATTCTCGTCTAAATTACGCAAAAATTAAAATAACACTGACATCTCATTTTAACAGATATACTTACCAAAATTACACAAAAATATCTTGAAATACTAAAGAGTAAATATCTTCAATAAAATCGCAATTGACTTCAACAATAGGCTCAACACGACATCAGAATTTCCTGCATCTCTTCTGGAGGGTCCCCTTGTTTAAGTTGGCGAATGCTGGCGTAATCTTTGTCTTCGGTTCATTTTTGGTGTTTTGTTGGCCTCTCGCTCAACTGTTCCCCGCACATAATAATCAAGGGCAGTTGCAGTGTGGGGGATTTAGTTGGCCAGATGTATGGGGTGATGAGGTCGCAGAAATTGGTTGATAGTCATGACTGGGTTCTCCTCATTGTGTAGCATAGTAATTTACCAAAATTACAAAACATATATTGAAATACTTTGACTAAGCTTAAAATACTTTCAATAAATCGTCTTTAGTAAAAAGAAAAAAATACTGAAGAATAAATTTATTCAATAAGATTGCTTTTGACTTCAACCCCAGACTCCAGATGACTTTGGAATCTCCTGCATCTCTTCTGGGCGGTCTCCTAGTTTAAGTTGGTGAATTCTGTCATAATACTTGCCTTCAGTTCGTCTTTGATGTTACAAGGAGTTTTGTTGGTCTCCCTCCCTACTACATCCCACACGTAATACCGAAGGTGGTTGCAGCCTGGGCAGTTAGGTGTCCATATGTAAGGGATGATTTTCTGAGAGCTAAGTGGCAATATATAAGGGGAATGCCTGGGTACTCCTGCTTGTGTGACATGATGCAGAGTCCTGTTTGCGGGCATATGGTTACCCAGCAGCCACACTCTTGACCCGGAGCAGTACTAAACCCTCAAGGCACTTGATGTAGAAATCCGCGTTAAACCTGAGGCCCTCACCAACAAATACGGGAGTTTATTTCTCATGAGAACTATCAGTGGGAGTTTTCCGAGTTGCCACGGCTTCCAGACGACTTCGGAATATCCCGCATCTCTTCTGGATACTCTACTTGTTAAGTTGGTGAATTCCACCATAAACCTTGTCTTCAGTTCCTCTTTGGTGCTACAAGGAGTTTTGTTGGTCTCTCGCTTAAGCGTGTACCACAAATAATCATTAAGTATGGGTTGCAGTCTGGGGAGTTAGGTGCCCATATTTATGGGGTGATGTGAGCAATAAAAATGTATAATTACTCTCTAACCTTAACAGAAGTATCCTGATGAAATCGATCATGAACGAAAATGACATGTTCATCATTAATTAAGCATAAAGGATCAGAATCTTGTGAAGTATTGAAATAAACTTATATATATATATATATATATATATATATATATATATATATATATATATATTTAGCATCATTTTCTAACTCATTCAAGAAAACCTTCGCCCTCTCTAACCTTCTAACTTTCTATCCTGGTTTCTTTTTATGACATTTTCACTGCTCTTTGAAGTGTCATAGGTGAAATTCCCCTCTCCCGTGCCAAATGTCTTATGGATTATTTTCTAATTGATCCCTTTGTCTCTAAGTTGAAATAATGATCCCTCTTCATTTTGGGACCTGCTGATCCAGTTTTTCTTTGTACTGTTCTCTTTTTTTAAAAAAAGTATTAACCATTCTCTTGATGGTTCTTGAATAGTCTTTGAAGATGGAAACCTGTGTATGAATGTTGGTACCATTCAGGTTGAAAGACAGTGTCTTGATTTATCCTATCTATCAGCATTGTTCAGTTGGAAAGACATATGGGTATATTCTAGCACACACACACACACTATCCTTTCTAAGTTGGACTGCTCTTTAATGATCCCTCTTCATTTTTGGACCTGCTGATCCAGGTTTTCTTTCTACTGGTCTCTTTTTTTAAAAACGTATTAACCGTTCTCTTCATGGTTCTTGAATTGTCTTTGAAGATGGAACCTGAGTATGAATGTTGGTACCATTACTGCAGGTCTGAATGATCTTTTTCCTCTCAGCATTGCTCAGTTGGAAAAAACAGTGGGTCTGACACACACACACACACACACACACACGAAAATTAACATGGTCTCTTTTTAGCTGAGTAACTCCAAAACATCAGGTTCATACGCAAAATGGTATCAAGATGGCTAAGGGCCTTATGTCAAAATCTGGAAAAAGAAACTCAATTAACTTAGTGGTTTTTTAGATTTTACACATTTTGTGGGATGGATAATTATGTTACACGATTTGGACAATTTTGTTACAGCTGGTACAGTGTCCCATGTTTAAATCACCAAGTCAGAGCAAATACTCTTCCCAGTGTCACAGCTCAATAATGTAGATAATTTCCTCAACTTGACATTATAAGTAGAAAATTAAACTTTTCAGGGATCCTGAATGGAATTCTACAGATATGCCTATTTTAATCCCTTTCCTTCTAGAGTTACCTTCGTCAACTTTTAATAAATCAACCTTTACTTATTGTTATTATATCAAACGTTATTACAGTCGATGCTCATATTTTAAATAGTCGCCCTGTTTATATTTTTAACTTAATGTATTATGTATATCACCGTGCTTGCTCGAGAAATCATCATAAAGAATATGTGTCTCGCTTGCTGGAAGAAACCAAACGGGCTTTACCAATCGGCTACGAAGGACGTCACATTTCAGCAAGGCCTCTGCTTTCTCTTTTTAAGAATAAGCAAACTTCCTCACTAAGTTGTTTTTTCCTGGGAAGCCCATTTCTGCCCAGTTTGAAATCTGAAAAAAAAAACAATTTTTAAAGAATTAATAGCTGTATTTTAATCCGACATTTAATTACATCAAACGTTATTATAGTGGATAATCTTATTTGAAATAGACGCCCCATATTTATTTTTAGCGCTCTTCCTAGCATACTAGTAAAGCACGTCAGATGAAACGTTAGTTTTTCCCTAAAAAGTTGGACGTTGGTTCGATTCCTGTCTGAGAGCATATTTTCTTTATCAAGGTTTCTCGAATACGCACGCTGATTGACGTAATACCCATAGTTTAAATTAAAAATAAAAACGGGCGTCTATTTCAAATACGTCAGTAATTTCTAAAGAATTAATAGATGTATTTTTAATCCGACACTTTTATTAATTTAAACGTTATTATTAGGGAATAGCACTACTAATAACGTTTAAAGTAATAAAAATATCGGATTAAAAATTAGTGGATACAAGTAATAATAACATATTGTCATAGAGGAAGAAAATGATTAACTACCGACACTGTGGTTCGAACGTGACACTCTGGACTTATGAATACATGTTTTCCGTCAGATGTATAAATAGCGGTGTCAGGCTACTGACTGCACTGATTAATGAGTGATTATTGTGTAACTATTGAATGGAACTATCAAGTCGAATTAGTGTGAATTGGGTTTTGATTTAGGATTTACCGGACGTTAAGCCGAACAGCGCTACTAACAAGGTATTCATTGAAATGGTTAATTATCTTTGGTTGAATTTTACTTCTTTGTTCTTATTAAGTATTTATTTGCGGTTGTAATTTAAATGCTGTTTTATCTGAACATTGAAGTCTTGAGTTATACTTAATTATTTAACAGCTACCGTACGTCACAATACGTTTAAAGTAATAAAAATATCAGATTAAAAATACATCTTTTAATTCTTTAGAAATTACTGACTTATTTGACATAGTGGATAGCACTAATAATAACGTTTGTGGATGCCAATAATGATAACGTCTAAAGAAATAAAAATATCGATGAAAAATACATCCATTACTTCTTTAGAAATTACTTATTATCTGTCAAGAATGATGTTAAAGTTTCAAACTCACACAGTGGTTTTTAATTTGGGACATCGAAATTCAAGAAATATCCTGTCAATGGGCGCCATTTGTTAACGTCAGCGCAGAATGAACCGAATTCTTTCACAACTGCGCAGTTACAGGCAGCCATCATCCAGCAAGTAAAATGTTATCTTTTTTGCCTAATCTAACTTTGCCGGCCAATGGTAAAATTAAGTCTGGAGGATTTTAAGTTCTAATATCATCACTGAGATATCTGACACCATGCACTAATGTGTTAAACACTTTCGGGCAACCTTGTATAGAAGTAGTTAGTTAAAATCCCCAACCATCGGGCCGATGACCATTTGGTACCGGACCGCATAAAAAGTTATATGTTTTTTCCCATTTTATGGACTATAGCAGTCTTGTTTATTGTGTTTTGTCATGAGTGTAACCGATCCAGACCCCCGTTACGTTTAGAAAATAACCTTGCGTGACATCGGCCGATGGCGCAAAAAGGCTGTGGATGGCTGAGTTAAACAAAAGATCGTCTGAAATTGACTAATTATTAAATCCAGAAAGAAGTGGTCCTAAACATTTGCCTAATATATGTATATATATATATATATATATATATATATATATATATATATATATATATATATATATCGATAAACATGAAGTGGTTAATAATCTGATATGCAATGTATAGTAAATTTAGCTTTCCACTTTGTATGAAAGCTTCACTCCTTTTTCTATATAACGGTTGATCGATCACAGTAGTAAATGTCGTTTATGATGGATTATAATTGATTTTCCCAGCATATTCCTGTTATGCAAATCGATCACTTATACAAGGCGGGGGAACTGCGACAATATATGAAGACTAATACCAGGCATTGGTGAAACATGTTCATGACATAATATTGAGCAAATAAATCACCCCATTGAACCCATCTTCGGATCTACGTCGAACGATAAATTCGCAAGCGCATGCGTACATACGCATGTGCGCAGTCACGTTAGATGCCTGCGTTAGTGCCAGATTTGTGATCACGTGCATATGAGCAGATAGTTTGATTCTTCCTAGGGACGCCATATTTACGCTTTTGATTTAGTCAAAATACAATGGGTTTTAATTCACAGAAACAATAGGGCGAGGGTTCGTAAGCAATCCTAGCGGATGAAAATTCGGCTCCTGTGTTCGAATCCCACGTTGTTGCTTCTTATTTGGCACCATCGAAGACTAAAATGAAATGAACAAATGTTTATCAGAATATTTGTAAAGAAATGTATAAAGCTGTTTCTCTTTCTCCCTCTTTCTCTCTCTCGATATATATATATATATATATATATATATATATATATATATATATATATACACATAAAGGTACAGGAGAAATACCTCCAACATCTACCTCTCAAAGATACCACCTGCATATTGGTAGATCATTATTGGCAACAGTGTATTCATCTATCTAATATCGTACTATTATGGAGGAAGTATTTCTGAGAGTATATATATATATATATATATATATATATATATATATATATATATATAGTGTCGTGTTAATTTACCCACACACGAAAGGGCACTCGCAGCTATAAATAGGAGCAGGTACTGCCTTTAGAGGGGGAAGTTTCCAGAAGTCAGCTCTGACAGTCGGACCGAAGATTTTCTATTACTGTACTTTTAATCTTATTGTCCAACTCAATTTCTCTTTGTGTCTTTATTTCCGCCCCTAAACAACGCAACAACATATATATATATATATATATATATATAAAATAAGGAAAAATATACAAAGAATTAATTAGGAATGTTAATGTGATTAATGGCGAAATCGCTTAATGACATATTAACCTACTATCAATTCATTGAATAATAACATCCTTGTATTCGAGTTGTTGCCGAATGGAAGGCTTATGCCAAGTATTTTCAACAATTTCAAATTGCCATTTTCAGGGCGCAATTTTTCCCATACATAGGCAAACACTACGACGAAATATATGTGGACCGAAAGGTGTTTTTTTTTAATATTTTATTTATTGACAATTAGATATATGTTTTTGATTGTGCGGTGGCACTACGGTGGAATTCCGATTCAAAATAAATCAAGTGAATATTTTGTTTGAATATTGAAAAGTAATAAATCCACGAAATGTTTTTTTTTTTATATGTATTTATCTGTTAAAGTGAATGGACTTATGAATATTTTCTATGAAAATTTCTCGCACATTCAGCCGGTAAATGTTATTTATACTGTTTATTACAAAACAGAGCATTTACTTAAATATTTGTATCTATAAACATAAAAATGCCTTAAAAATAATTGTAGGACTTTGTACATTTCATTCGCTTTGAGAAGATATGGATGTACGTGAGAGATTGATGGAAGATTGTAGTTTAAAAGCAGTAAAAATGTCTTAAAATAATTGTCGGAATTTGTCTATTATATATATATATATATATATATATATATATATATAACCAAACGGATGTATTTTTATTTAATAATCTTATAGTTCTTATTACTTAAAGTGTTTTTTTCATGTATATTGTCATTGAGTAGACACTCCGGTTTATTATTAAACAGTGTGAAGAAAATTTGGAAAAAACAAACAAAAATCCTTAAATGCAATTATGTTGTTTAAAATGAATGAAATGTCGACGTCTGACGTTTCGGTTTAATAAACCTTTTTAAAGACAATATTCATTAAAATACAATTCAGTTCAATTTGACAAAAACGATGGACATAAAAAACAAGTCTTATCCAAAACATTATTAAACAGTATGTATATTTATTATCGTCCTTCGACCTGAATATTCGAGAAATCTTCTTAGAATTTAGCTGTTTATTAAGTAAGCGACGGCACTACTCAAATACGAGTATCTATTAAAATGTTTAAGTTTTTATATATATATATATATATATATATATATATATATATATATATATATGTCTGTGTGTGTGTGCAAATGTATTGTAAAATAGGATAGGACCGTTAAGTTAATAATCAAGGAAGTTCTTTAGTATTTTTGTTTCTATTTAAAAAAGATTTTTTTAAAAAGCAGTGCACAATACACATGTAGAGCCTAAATTTTGTATATGCTTATAAACCTCCGCAAATTTCAAGATTAGTTATTACAAAATTCGCTTGAGGATGAAACAGAACTGGGTACTTTAATTCAATTTAATTTCTACAATTAAATTGAAGTTTTTACATTCTGTTTTTGAAACATGAGAACAGTAGCGATGAAATCATATTGCAAGTGTAAGACGTCTTGATAATGGAAAGGATCAGTATAAAAACAGACACAATATATCTATATTATTCAATCACACACAAACGCACAAATACATACATACATATATATATATATATATATATATATATATATATATATATATATATATATATATATATATATATATATATATATATATTAATAAATGTACATTTTTCCCCACCGTTAGCATGACTCGCGGTTTCATGGATAACGCAATTTTCAATTCAGCACATGCATATTGCGTCTCAATTGAGAATATTGCACTCGACATGAGACTCAGAGTCATTCTGCCTATTTTCCTTGAAAATCGTCCTAAGAGAAAGATTTTATAAGTTTCAATCGAGAGCAGCATTGATCGATCGCTCAATGAATACACAATATTCCCTTATAAAGAAACGGCTAATATTACTATTATTATTTTATAACTTAATTTAATTTGAAATTGTTAGGTTAGATATTTTTTATACAAACGATATTTTCCGTTATTGATAGGTGTGATTGTAAATCTAAAAGTGAAGAGCTCTTAAGAAACTTCCTTATCATTGATCTACTTGCATTATATGATAATTATCTAATCATTTAATCATTATTTAGCAGTGATAGGTTACAGAAGAAGATGAATTACGAGGGTGCCATTCTGAGTATCACGACTGCCCTTGTGACGACTGGAGGTCTGGCAACGTGTGGCACATTCTGATGAGACATATTTCCACTAATTGCAGGTTGATAGTTGTGGATAAGGTGTAGACACCATGAGGTCATGGACAGCAATTTTCAAAAAGACACCGTAATAGCTGTTAGTGATTCAATAATGGTATTGTAGGGAATATGAATTGTCAAATTTTCTCCAGGTTAATATATGAATAATATTAATATAATGTGACAGCATTTTTTATATCATGGAAGCGCAGATATATTTTTAGAAATGTAACAGTTTGTTTTGTTTTGTTTTACGGCATATCAACCTCACTGGGTTAAAATTTTTATTGCCGGTAATTTTTTTCAAAAGTTTAATGCTTTCCTTCAAAAAAATCTGTTTCTGGTAATATTTTTTCTTTCAAAAATCTATTTCTGGTAATATTTTTTTCTTCAAAAATCTATTTCTGGTAATATTTTTTTCTTCAAAAATCTATTTCTGGTAATATTTTTTCATTCAAAAATCTATTTCTGGTAATATTTTTTTCTTCAAAAATCTATTTCTGGTAATATTTTTTCCTTCAAAAAATCTATTTCTGGTAATATTTTTCTTCAAAATCTATTTCTGGTAATATTTTTTCCTTCAAAAAAAATCTATTTCTGGTAATATTTTATCATTCAAAAAAATCTATTTCTGGTAATTTTTTTTTCTTCAAAATCTATTTCTGGTAATATTTTTCCTTCAAAAATCTATTTCTGGTAATTTTTTTTCATCAAAAATCTATTTCTGGTAATATTTTTTCCTTCAAAAAATCTATTTCTGGTAATATTTTTTTCTTCAAAAATCTATTTCTGGTAATATTTTTTCCTTCAAAAAATCTATTTCTGGTAATATTTTTTCATTAAAAAATCTATTTCTGGTAATATTTTTTCCTTTAAAAAGTCTATTTCTGGTAATATGTTTTCCCTCAAAAAATCTATTTCTTGTAATATGTTTTTCAAATGTAAGTGATTAGGTGTTAGTAGCTGTTAGTAGGTATTCAGTAGCTGTTAGTAGGAGAGTGCAACACGGAATACGCAGCCTTCTGTTCAAATTCCCAATCTCTGGAGACTGAAGGATGGCCACTATATGAAACGAATTGACTTTGTATTATTAAAAAAAAAAATATTCAAATTAGTTCTAATTGAAAGCAATTTCATCAGGTAATTGCGGACAATGTTAACATAAAGCTTTTGGTTGTATCTAGCAATTTCAACGACTCGCGAACCACTTGGTGAGACTATTCGAAATGAATCTCTTGAATTTATTATAATTTAGATATTTAGTATACGCTATTATTTGAAACATGGGAACGATTTAAAGTAAACAATAATAAACAGAAATTGTTCATTATTGTGAAACTGTATTAAGCAAAATCTGTTGTGTTGTATATAATTCATTTTGTCAGGGAAATCGTCGTATAGATTGAAGATATGACGATGGCGCAGTGGTAGCAGAAACGAAAAGGAAACTATTGGGTAAGTCAGTGAGGGAAAGCTAGAAGAAAAGACTAAATTAATTGCAAGAAGACTGAATACATATTTTTTTTTCTCAAAAGGAATAGCCCAACATGCAAATTAGAAATTAGAAATGCGAAAATCAAGAAAATGAAACAATTTAAATATCTGGGAAATGTCTTAGCAGAGTATGGAATGTGTGACACTGAAATCCAAATACATATTGAGATATATTCCAAAAGCCAAGCAGAGCAATAAGAAACAGAAAAGTTTGTTACAATCAAAGAAAAGATTATTGAATTATTGCTTAATATCAAATCTCCTATATAGAAATGAATGCTGGACAAAGTCCTCACAGATGAAGAAAAAACTTGAGGCAACAAGATAAGGCAGCAAAGGAAAGCTAGAAGAAAGGACTAAACTTCAATTGCAAGATGACAGAATACATGTTTTTTTTTTATCAAAAGGAACTGCCCAACATGCAAATTACAAATTAGAAATGCGAAAATCAAGAAAATGAAACAATTTAAATATCTGGGAAATGTCTTAGCAGAGTATGGAATGTGTGACACTGAAATCCAAATACATATTGAGATATATTCCAAAAGCCAAGCAGAGCAATAAGAAACAGAAAAGTTTGTTACAATCAAAGAAAAGATTATTGAATTATTGCTTAATATCAAATCTCCTATATAGAAATGAATGCTGGACAAAGTCCTCACAGATGAAGAAAAAACTTGAGGCAACAAGATAAGGCAGCAAAAGGAAAGCTAGAAGAAAGGACTAAACTTCAATTGCAAGATGACGAAGAATGTTTTTTTTTTTTTTATCAAAAGGAACTGCCCAACATGCAAATTACAAATTAGAAATGCGAAAATCAAGAAAATGAAACAATTTAAATATCTGGAAATAAAAGTCTGCTGAATTCTATAGAGTGAACACTGGACAATGAAGATAATTCAAGCAACAGAAATGTGGTTCTACAGAAGGATGCTGAGGATACCATGGACCAAACACTCAGTCAACGACTAAATTTTTAGACAAAATGAAAGCAAAAAGGAAACTTATAATTAACGTAAGGAAGAAACAGTTGAAATTTCTGTGGAACTTAATGGGGAAAGACGACATGGAAAATTTGTTACTCACAGGATAGATTGAAGGCAAGAGGGACAGAGGAAAACAATGCATAACGTAATGAGTTAGGTTAACAAGCTTTAGGACGGATAGCAAAAAGACAATGTTTATTAAGAACTACAAATGGAGGGAAATTGTGGAGAGCTAAGATCGCCTACGTCTTGAAGGGACGCATCATATTGAAATAGAAGAGGTAGATATGGGGAAACATCTGTGTCTGTTTGAAAATTGCAAATTCTTGGAACAATTTTAGATCAAATTAACTTTCTGCTTTTCTCTGTATTTTGTTTTATTGGGCATATTCCAAGAATTAGTAAAATCTTTTTTTCTGTTTTTCCTTTCAGTTTCTAATTGCTGTTAGTTTTAAACAGATATTTTACGCACACATCAGCGATTCCACTGAAAGTTTCCAGATAAATGACCTGTGGCATATGTGAATCATCACACTAACAACCGTTTAATTGTCAAGAAACTATATAAAATAGATATTTCTTGCTGACGCTCAAAAATATCCTTAAACCTTGTGATGTAAACAATGGAGAGTGACAAATATTTTCATTTGTAAAATAATGGACTTTCTGCAAGAAAAGACTCAAAATTTTAGATAATTTTGATGGTCGCTTGCAGGGAATGCAACGTATTATTTCCGAATTCTCTACTAATACGTGTCTTCAACTTAGCGCTATTTTGGTTGCTTGTGATGTGATGATTGTTATGTGCACAAGTTTCGGCAATTGACAAGTCAACCTACGAGAGAGTGTGGTATATGTTTGGTCAAGTGTTTAATGGTGTTTTCTGTTGTTGATATTAAAGACGAAATCACCTATAGGACATGAGAATTCATGAAGGAAATGGTTTTTACACGAGCGTGGATTTGGGTTTCCTGAGATATTAATAGGATTTCGAATAGAAATTCTGTAAAATGATGAATCTAAGGTATATTGCGTATCGTTAAATATTATGGACAGTTAAATCATGTTTGAATAAATGTTTAACTCGAATAAAAGAGAACAGACACAACCTTTGTACAGTTCATCAAAAATGTGTCTTGAGAGATAATAATACAAAAATGTATCTTGAGACATAATAATACATAATAGAATATTATAAAAAAATCCAATGAAAAATGAAATAGATAACATTAACAAATTTAACAAGATTTGTTTGCATTAATTTTCTGAATAAAGGTGACCTATGACACACACACACACACTTATATATATATATATATATATATATATATATATATATATATATGAGATTGAAATGAAATACAAAATTAAAAATGATTGTCTTCCATAGAATGTAGGTGCCTCAAGGAGTTTTGTTGGTTTCTCTCTCTACTGTACTCCACACATAATAATGAATGTGGTTGCAGGCTGTGGAGTTAGGTGTCCATATGGAAGCGGTGATTTTCTGACAGCTTGGTGGGCATATATAATGGG
>CAHIKZ030001324.1:3595000-3615000 GCA_903632075.3 Acanthosepion pharaonis
AAAACTGGTGCTGGCAAGCTGCCCTTGATGAGTGTGAAAGGAGTCTCTCTGAGCTTTGGTTGGCAATCCTTTTTTAGTATTGGTTTCACGATAAAAAGGCTTCAGATGGAAGGAAAACTGATGACCTCTTAACCCGGTCATTATATTGCATGTGCCTGCCGAGAGGCGGTCTACTGGCTATTATTGACTGTGATCCCGAGAGGTTAAATTCCGCGATAATAACACACGATGACAGTCGTTCGGAGTTTCAGTAGCAAGTCTTTTGCACCGTTACTTGTTTATCAACAGAACTAAAATGTGTGGATGGTCCGAAACAAGCCTTCATGACTAGAAACAAATCATTGTGTTGGTTTTCTGACAACTACATCTAATTAGTTCCACACATATCCGGCTACTGCGAAAAACTCTACGAAACATCATCAACTTTATCTTGGCAATTGGAATGTACGTGCTCTCCAGGACAACAACTCAGCACCAGAAAGAAAAACAGCTCTGGTCGCATGGGAGCTGAAGAAGTACAACATTGATATAGCTGCACTGAGAAGTAAGCATCAGTCGACTGCATAGAACGAGAACAGTGTTCCTGCTGCACTTGGATACAATACATTCTCCTGTACTCTTTGTGATCTTTTCCGCAATTCTCGAGCTTTCATACCCGGTATAGGCTTGCAGATAATTAGTTTGTGGTCATCGGAACTTCATACATCGAACTCGACGGGAGAATCCATATATATATATACATATATATATATATATATATATATATATATATATATATATATATATATATGTAAGCAAATATATGGATATAGATCCGACAGTATGAAGAAAAAATATACGGAAAAACAAACAAAACTTTTTTATATGCAATTATGCTGTTTTAATGTTAATATAATGTCAACGTCGGACGTTTCGGTCTAATAAACCATCTTCAGGATATATTCATAAAATATAATTAACATTATCAATTCAACATGACAAAGACGATGGACATAAGGACAAGACTGGTATTTATTCATACAAAAAGTACAAATTGTGGCACGAGGCCAATAAAGGGGAGGGGTAGAGGCTGGTCAACACTAACTATCTTATACCTAGCTAATCAGATTCGCGACCCATTCGTACATTACATTTTACCCATTCACCAAAAGAACTCGTCCATCACCAAACAATCCGTCAACCACCATAATACCACGTGCTCTCAAGGGAGACCTACCAAAATCGCGCCCCATGCAATAAAAATTTTAATGATGATATATATATATATAATTCGAATAATGATAAAATGAGAGGGGAAGGAAATGAACCCAATAATAAACTTAAAATAAAAACAAATACAAACTAAACATAATTGATGTTAGTAAGGACAATCCAACCCATAAAACAGAGAGACCGCTGTATTCTGCCCAGGGGACAAAATCAAGAGACGCTCTCGCTAAGGGAGTGGGGAAAAGTATAAAATATTAGGCTGGAATGGGAAAATATAAAACTGACCCAGTCGAGATGAAAGGGGGGTTGGGGTCAAAACAAACTGGGGAGGTTGGGAATCTCGAATTGGATCATAACCAAAGAACGGCCGGGATGCAGGCCAGGAACAACACTTACTCACATTAACTAGGTACACTGAAGCTTGTCTAACCTAACCAAGGGGAGCGTTCCACAGGAAGCCACCCCGATGTGCAATAGGTTGACCTAGAAGAGAAAATCAAGGCTAGCCCCGTTCACACGAAGCAAGCTCGCTTCTTTTACCCACCTTTCGCTAAAGACTGTCGAATGCAATCGTTTTCTATCCGATCTAATCTTCATCTTGAGCTGATGCTCAAAGAATCCAATTAGATCCGAATGAGAAAGACGATTGCCTCGCAAGACTTCCTCCTTTCGCGTCGTCAAAATCACAATTCGAGCCGTGGCCATCAGCGTCAGAAACACCATCCGTTTCATCTCGGAATACGGGGGCGACACATTGTCACACGGGTATACGCGATCAATGGACACAAGCTGTTCGGGAGCGAGAGGAGCCGTCAGCTCGCCGACATGGTCCCATAAGGGGCGGACCTGGAGGAAATGGTAGAAGGCGTGCGCAGCCGTTTCTTCTAAGCCAAGGCCACACCATTCACAGTCTGGCAAATCCGCCAAGCCCCATATGAAAGCCTTGTCGTTGAGAGGCAGCCGATTCCGAGACAATCGCCAGCTAAGCGAAAACTCAGGGTTACTGAGGTAATCCGCCGCTGGCGCCCAAGACCGGTATGAGCGATACTCCTCCTCCGACAAGCCGAGCATATCTCGTAGGGGATCCTTCGCGGGCCTCTCCACTAATTCACGATAGAAGACCTTCCTAGGCCGAGAAAGGTCACTGGACCGGGGAACGGCCCTCAAGGCCGAACGACATTAGCGAAAAAAAAACGATTGATCCCGGGGTTTACGACCGCGCTCAACCCGGGAGGTGGGGACTGATGGTAAGGCCAGGTAACGCGTCCCTAACAATCCCCTCCAGAATCGGATCTCCTCCAGTCAATGTGCGGCGTAGGAAAGCCAACCTATAGGCACGGATGTGATCCGGCAGGTGCGGCATTCCCATCCCCCCATGACACGGACGTTTAGTGCAGACTCGTCTGTCGACCCGATTCCCGCGTCCCCTCCATAAAATGGAGGATAGCGATCGCTCGAGCGCCTTCTTGTGGGTCTTACAGAGAGGAAGTACGGACAATCGATAAAGAATCAGGGGGGAAATGTATGTAGCACACACCTCCGCCCTGCCCTTCAGGGACAACCTCCGTCGATTCCAAGTCTGACCGGCGGAATCTCGTACTTCAGACCATTTCTTCTCCAGCTGGAGGTCAGGCCCATACCACACTCCAAGAATGCGGACAGGACCGTCTGTCCAACCGAAGCGGCCCGGAAGAACGATCCCCTTCCAGGCACCTAACCGCAAGCGGACGACTTGTCGCGGTTTATTTTGGCCCCTGTCACCTTCTCGTACCGATCAAGCGCCTTCTGTACCGCCTCAATGTCGTTGCGGGACGACACGAAAGCAGATACGTCATCGGCGTACGCGGAAACCGTGGCTCGAGACCCTCCAGGAACGGCAATTCCACGTAGGGCCGGACTGCCGGTCTCGTCCTTCAGCCGGCGAAGGAGAGGCTCCAACGCCAAAGCATAAAAGACAGGCGACAGCGGACAACCCTGACGAACCGACCTAGACAGCACGAACGCGTCCGACAACCTTCCGTTCACCTGTACCACCGCACTGGGGGAGCGATGCAGGAGGCTAATCCAGCGGCAGAAGTTGGGTGCAAATCCAGCGGCCTGCAGGACAGCAGCAAGGTAGCGATGGTCGACCCTATCAAATGCCTTGGACTGATCCAAATTGATCAGCGCGGCTTCTTCGTCGTTTTTTACACCCTCTATGATCGTGCGGATCAGATGCAGGTTGCTCTGAATTGTTCGGCCCCTCACAGAACAAGTCTGCTCAGGTCCCAACAGAGACTCGGCAACTGACTGCAAACGCTCCTACAGGATCTTGGCCAAAATCTTTAACTTTCTGTTTAGCAGAGTTATGGGCCTGTAATCATCCAGACCGGGCGACTTGCCTCTGCCGACCTTCTTCAAAACCGCGTAGACTTCGCCCTCCGTAATCTCTCCCTCACAGCTAGTTAAAAAGTCGGCGAAAGCCGAGGAAAGTCAGCCAAATAGCTACAAAACTCCTGCTCACGGAGACCAGGCTCCTTGGTAAACCGGTTCTCGAAATGGCGCCGAAATGTCGTCAGTGGCCCAAAGAGTACGCCCCTCCGGGGATTTGACTTTACGAATGTAACGATCGCCACCTCGACGGACCTCTTCCCTGCGCAGTTCTGCGCCCAAGTTCACGGCTTCGGAAGACATCTTGCTTAACTTATGTCTAATTACCTGATCCTTGTACCGCTCGCTATTCGATCGATCCAGGGCCTCCTTAGCTAAGAACAAGACTTATCCAAACAGATAACTGAAATACTCAAATTTTAGGAATATGTTTTCATGGCGTCACCCACGTGACGACAACGTGACCATGTTTAAACGGAACGCTGATCTTATAAAACTTTCAGTTATCTGTTTGGATAAGTCATGTTCTTATGTCCAGCGTCTTTGTCATGTTGAATTGATAATGTTAATTATATTTTATGAATATGTCATGAAGATGGTTTATTAGACCGAAACGTTCGACGTTGACATCATATTAACGTTAAAACAGCTTAATTGCATATAAGGATTTTTGTTTGTTTTTCCCGTATATTTTTTTCATATGTATATATATATATATATATATATATATATATATATATATATATGTAGAGAGAAAGAAGAGAGAGAGAGAGAGAGAGAGAGAGAGAGAGAAGAAGGGACCAGTCATGACTAATATTTCGAATCACCAGCCAAAATTTAAATGTTGAATGCCTGTCACCATTCAACGTTTCAATATAAAGTAAATTCTAAAGGTTGCTGTTCTTTTGTATTTCTCTGAGGATTATTTTATTCAAATAAAACCGTTATTTTTTCTCAAAGACCTTTTGCTATCTTACCTACAACCAAACACATCCTTTTCTGTCTAGTCATTTATTTATACACAGAATAAACACGCACGCACGAACACACACACAAACACACACACACATATCTATATCTATAAAAGGCAGGATGGGTGTGTGTGTATGTGTGTGTGTGTGTGTGCAACGAATGCACGGCCGCAATTTTCGATGGATTTGCACCAAAATTTACATGCTCATGCTCCGACTTTGCATTTCCCAACTCCCATCGATAGTGGAAATAATCGATTTTTTCATGCTTCTACCGCAGTTTTCATGTAGTTTGCGGCCATTTTTTACTGGCCACGAATAGGCAGGAAGATTCTATTGGCCAGCGTGAGAGCCAACAGCTGACTGACTCGAATGTTAACTAGCATGCTTAGCATGCAAAAGAAATCGATAGCTGTATTCGTCACAAGTGGGAAAAATTTAAATCTGCATGGCACTTTACTCCAATTGGCTCATTCGCTTGTTTAAATTCAACGTTGATTCTGATTCCACAGATCTAGTTTGGGTGTGAAAAATTATTTGTTGTTAACATTCTTTTTTCATTCTGTTTTTTCCAGTTACGAGTCCTTTTTTAAAGCTGATCGTTTTGTGTTCATTTTTTTTAGTTCTTTTTTCATAACAAATTTAATGTTTAGTATAGAGCTTAGAAAAAATTCGCAGCGTGAGATAGGCAAGAAGTAAGGTATGTAGCAACATCAGCACGGCAAAGGGCACTCCTTTAACGGCAAGGAAGGGCAAAAATATTTTAGGTCAAGTGATAGCGATTGCTGTATGAGTCGTACGATTTTTGAATCAAGCACGAGCAACGCCGGGCCATGCTGCTAGTAAATATATATAGACCTGAAAAGTCCAGTTTAATATTTATATACGCTATATCCCTTTAACCCATAAATATAGCATACCTTCTATCTATCTATCTATCTATCTATATATATATATATATATATATATATATATATATATATATATATATATATTAGTTCATTTCATCCATATAAGTCCGACAATTATTTCAATATATTTTCTGTTAATCCGTTATTTTTACAGATACAAAGTTTTAAGTAAATGCACTCTTTATAATAATCAGTATTAACAACATTTACCGGCCAGATCGTCTGAGAAATTTCATAGAAAATGTGTGTTCTTCGACAGGAATCGGACCTGTATCCTACACAGAACTGTCATATAGCCTGGGGTGCTATACTATTGTTGGGGCGCATCCACCTTCTGACTGATAATGGACTGATCTCTCTACGATATAGGTCAGTGCTAGGGAGATCAGGGGTTCAGGAGACCATTGCACTTCCGTCTCTCGACCGGAAGATACCGTTGGACTGTAGACTTTTGCTGATTGTTATTACTAACCTGCGGTCGTTATTACTAATCACTCTGTTGTTAAATACCTCTTCAAATATACCAGTATTTTTCCATACATATGTGTTTGTCCTTATTTGAATACACACACGCGGGAACACTCCCAACATCTCAACAACTATTTAGCTATGAGGAAGCGTCTGACTAGCAATATATAATTACTGTTTGTAAACTACAAATTAGTTAAATGGCATAGCCCATCAATCTATATGACAGTTCGGGGACGGAGGACACATATTTTCTATGAAATCTCTCGGACATTGAGCTCGGTCAATGTTGGTACTGCTTATCTGAGCATTTACTTAAATATTTGTATCTCTAAAATAATGTATAAACAGAATATATATATATATATATATATATATATATATATATATATATATATATATATATATATATATATATATATATATATATATATATATATATATATATATATTTTATTAAAGACATTTTATGTTTAACGTTCTTTTTTTATAGATACAAGTATTTAAGTAAATGCTCTGTTTATAATAGATGCAGGTTCGAATACTGTCAAAGGACGAATATTTTCTATGAAAATTTCTCCGACATTCAGGCCCGTAAATTTTATTCAATACTGTTTATTATAAACAGAGCATTTACTTAAATACTTGTATCTATAAAAAAAAAAGTTAACATATAAAATGTCTTTAATAAAATAAAATAAATTGTCGGACTTTGTCCATTTGTTTTTATATATATATATATATATATATATATATATATATATATGTGTGTGTGTGTGTGTGTATATATATATATATATATATATATGTGTGTGTGTGTATGTGTGTATGTATGTATGCATATTGTGGAGTTACCCCACTTACATTCCTAAAGAACACGCCGCTAGGCGTCCCTCCACAAACCTATAATTGGGGAATAACTTTCTCTGTCATTCTCTCTTTCTCGTTAGTCATTTAGACGATAAGATGTAGGTCGAACAAGGGAAACGTTTTCCCCACTGGGGAATGCACAGATGCGTATACACGCGCACGCAAGCCAGCACTTTTCTCTTCACATTCCATTATTATAAACTAGGACACCTTCTGCACCCGTTCACGCACGCACGCACACACACACACACACAAATAACTGACTCATTTATATGTTTTCTGCATTCATGTTCATTCTTGTGTAACAAGTAACACTTTCCTATTGTCTCTGTATACTTTTGTTTTGTCATTACATACTTATTGTTTGCATATATACATAGTTTTGTTGTTAATTTTCAAATTATTGCCGGACTCACATTCCAGTCCGCCATTTTTTTTTGTAGGATCAATATACCAGGAGACAGTTGTTTTCCACCTAAGCATAATCAAAGAAACTCCTACAAGAATACATAGAAAAAATTTGACAAGTGGAAAACGTCTCATTCAAAATAGATTTGATTACGTGTTTCATCATTCAAGGCTATATCAGATCTAAAAACGAAACAAATAAATGTGTATTTGGGTGTACGCTTGAATAATCAAACGTAGTATTTTTTTTCCTCGTCTTGGATATGACGATAAACTACATCCTAGTCCTGGGTAAGAGTATAAACTACATCCAACAGCAAGGCCCCTGATCAAGAGGTTTTTAGGAGCGTGGAACCACCTTTTAATTGGTGATGTTACAAGGTCAACCCTGAACCGGGGTGGCAGCACCTGTTAGGGTCCCAGCTATGTGCAAATAGTGAACCCCCGAACTGGGATCAAAACGTTTAAAAATAGGTTTTAATGCCTGCAATATATTTTTACCGGCAATACTTTTTAGAAAAAATTGTTACCAGCAATACATTTAAAAAAAAGTTACCAACAATACATTTTTTAAAAAAAAATATTACCAGAAATACAATTGATAAATAAAAATCTTGTCGGCATTAAATAACCCACTGAGGATGATATGCCGTAAAACAAGCCAAACCAAACCAATTTTCCCTAATTTGGCGTTTCTCGTGATTAAAAGAGAACGAAATTAAGTGATTTTTTTTTTTTAAAAGCTGTTAATATTTATTCTGTATTCTTTCTTTAAAATTCTTAGTTCATGGCGAAACTGATTAATATATTTCCCCAGCTTATCTGTAGCGAATTAAAGGCAAATCCTCATTTCATTTTCAGAATGGCTCGAAAGCAAGAACTTCATATAGACTTTTCGGAAATAATCCAAGACAAATCCTCATACAATCCTTTAGAATGGGTTGAAAGTAAGAGATTTATTTTTTTATCGTCTAACCATATGTTTTTCGTTTTGACAATATATGTTTTCTTCTTTTCTTTAAAAAAAAATGAGATAGAGACTCTTTAATCACGAGAAACGTCAGCTTAGGGAGAAAGTACTATGATTTATTATTTAAGTATACACACAAATGCACATAAAATTCTTTCGTTGGTGGGTCTGTTGAAGCCTAGAAAGGCGAAACGGGTAATCAAAACTATTTTCAATGAAACGTTTTTCATTTAGCAAATTTCTTAAAAACATTGTCGGAAGTCTTTATCCAATTTAAAGACACACACGCACGCGCGCACACACACACACACACACACACACACATACATACATATATATATATATATATATATATATATATATATATATATATATATATATATATATATTTCTGTGTGTGTAGATATATTTATTTTCTTAAGAAAAACACATCGGTATAGAAAAAAGATGCATTCCAAAAGCTAAGCAGAATAATAAGAAACCAGAAAATTTCGTTAGAAACAAAGAAAAGACGTGATATCTGGCCTTCTTTGTGGCAATGAATGCTGGGCATTCTCCTCAAGGTGAAGAAGAGACTTGAAGCAACAGAATTGTTTTTCTACAGAAGTCTGCTGAGTATACTATGGAACGAATATCTGAGTAACGACGGAGTTTTAGAGAAAATACAAACAAAAAGGAAACATACTTGACATCAAGAAGATTTAGTTGACATATCTAGATCATATAATGAGGAAATTTTACTTGGAAAATCTGATACTCACAAGACAGTTTAAATGCAAGAGAGACAAGTAAAAACTCTTACATAATGAAGTTGAGTAAATGGATGACGGAACAGGTTTTAAGAGAAATAACAGAAAGACAAAATTTATTAAGAGTAATGAAGGACAGGAAATTGTGGAGAGCTATTACCACCAATGTCCTGAAGAGACATAGTACATAGAAAAGAAGAACGTGTATTCTAAATGAAGCAATTGGATGTCATTTGAAATCTTTCGAAATACGTTCTTCGCTGTACAAAGATAGGGATATAAAATGGCGTCTGTCTTCTCACGCATACTCACGCGTGAGAATAAAAAAAATCTACTAAATTTCTGGCCGGAAGCCAGTGACACTGCTGAATCCTAACTTTTATCAATTATATCAGTCCCTCTTTAACATCAATTATTGTATTCACAGTGAATGATACTAAATAGTAATAAATGAGGTTAGAATTTAAATTGTTCGTTTTGGCATGCGTTTATCATTCTTAATTCTATTATATGTTTTTTTTATTCATTTTAAACGATATTTCCCTTTAACTAAAACACTTCATGCTTTAATATGTCTCTACACCTGTCTTTTTAGAATACATTATGCAAGTTATGCAAATCACTATTCAAATGAATTCATTGGGTTGGCTATCAAGAACCTTTTTGTCAAGGGGAAAAAAAAAAAACTTTTTTAAAATATGAAATGCACACGCTCACTTAAAATAAAAATAAAAAAAAACTTTATTCTCAATTTCTGCGAATGCAAATGTCAATTTTTTTTTTATAACAGGAATAATAAATTGCACTCTCGTTACCCTAGTCATATTTCCCGCGGCTCTTAAAGCAAAAAAAAAATAAATAAAAATTAATACTGTCAATAAATATACGCGTACACCATAAAGATTTTATAGTATATATATATATATATATATATATATATATATATATATATGCCGCAGAGATAAAAATATAGGAAAAATGAAGTTGAAATGAGACTGGAGTCTTTAAGAATATTTATTGAGAGTAATTTTACTGGTTTCATAGATCTGTAATATCCCAAATTAAAATTGAGATGGAGTATCATGATATTGCGAGATGTGTAACTCGTCTTTCTGCGAGATGTGTAACTCGTCTTTCTGCGAGATGTCATGGCATAGTCAACCGCTTCCCATTTCATTTTAACTTATGAAAATTATAGAACTATGAAACCGGTAAAGTTATTTTCACACACACACACACACACACACACACATATATATATATATATATATATAATGCACTGTTACTTTGCATAATAAATATTTATGGCTCTATTTTTGTATTAAGCGCTGCTTTGAATTAATATTTTGGACGTTTAAATTTTGTTTTTTCGTTCTTTTACATTTCGGTATATATATATATATATATATATATATATATATATATATATATATATATATATATATATATATATATCAGCAGCAATCCTTCTTTCATTCACATTTCATTGAATACGAAACTTTAACTGAAAGTGGATATAATAAAGAAAATATATATAATTTATCATCCGAAAAGAAGAAAAAATATTAGATCGCATGAGAAATTGTATAAAAAACTAAATAAAAAGCACCTTGTCTGTCGTATTCAATGAAATGTGTGTATATATATATTATATATCGTATATATATATATATATATATATATATTATATATCGTATACATACATATATATATTATATATCGTATATATATATATATATATATATCGTATATATATATATATATATATATATATATATATATATATATATATATATATGTCGTATATATATATATATATATTATATATCGTATATATATATATATATATCGTATATATATATTACATATCGTATATATATATATATATGTTATATATATATATATATCAGATATCGTATATATATATATATCATATCGTATATATATTACATATCGTACATATATATATATATATATTACATATCGTATATATATATATATATATATATATATATATATATATATATGTATGTATGTATGTATGTATGTATGTATGTGTGTATTAACTAACGTTTTCTGGTTTGTATACGTTGGGACTCATTTTGTCCCAGAAAGCGTAAAATTAATCTCATCAAGACTTTTACTCATAGGGCCTTGATGATTTGCAGTGAACAATATTTGGGTGAAGAATTGGATTTTATCCGCTGCACTCTATTAAAAACTGGATATCCTAGTGATACTCTTGACAGTGTCATGCGTGATAAAATTATGAATTTTCGAAAGAAAAAACAATACTTAGTTCAGAAATGTCCTATTTACTCGCGGCTTCCTTTTATTGGTTCCCGGGGCGAGCTTGTGGCTAGGCGGATCTTGTCTGCTGTCCATCACTGCTATTTCTCTGCTCAACTAAGAATTCATTTTGCGAGTCGTTCTGCCTTTTCCTCTATCCGTAAGGATCCTCTTACTCCCCATCATGTTTCTTCCGTGATTTAGTCTTTTAAATGTGGTTGCGGTAGCAACTACATAGGAAGGACTTCCCAACGTTTAGATTGTAGGATCAGGCAGCATGTCCCATTGCGAGTTCTTAATCCGGATGCTCGTAAGAGCCAGTTGGTTAATACTTCCGGGTCAGCGATCACTGAACATTTGATAAATTGCAGGGATTGTGCGAAGAACTTCAGTCCGAATTGGTTTACTGTACTGTCCAGTTCGCACTCTCCATTTCATTTGTGGGCACTTGAGTCTCTGTATATTCGGTCCAGGGAGCCGTCTCAAGTAAAAAGACTGTCTCCTTGGGCTTCACGTTATTAGACTCTAGTGTTTATCATACATTCCTCTCACACTCCCCATTTTTTTCCATTGTTCTGTGCATTTTTGTGCCGCTTTGAAATATACCATTTTTTTCCCTCATGCCATTAATTCATTTCATTTTTAATGTTTTAATTGTATGTAGGGTGTTTGTGTGAGTCAATATATATTGCAATAATTGTTAAATTGTTCCCAGTCGACCCTGATGAGCTTGGGAACGAAACCGGTTGGTCTGTTCTGTAAGTGTTATCATCTCTTATTGTTTATTTTTCATAATGCCTTTAGGAAATAATTTGTATCTATTCCTTGCGATATATATATATATATATATATTACATATCGTATTTATATATATATATATATATATATATATATATATATATAGCGAGACTCTTCGCAGATGCGAATTGAGTCACTGTCGGTCACTGGGCGTGTTTCTAAAAATAAATACGCTAAAAAATTCACTTTCATCCCTACCGTGCGCCGACGGCTTAATGGTTAGAATCTCCGACTGGCACCAATTCAGTCGGGTTTGCTAGAGGCAACCGGATGTCTAGCCACACTGATGAGCTGCGAAACAGTCTGTCTGTGGATGACGTTATATATATATATTACATATCGTATATATATATATATATATATATATATATATATATATATATATATATATATATATATATATTCAAACGTTATTATTACAAGCTACTCGTATTTTCAGAGTGTATTACGTCCAACAGCCAGTGTATTCGAGAATACTAATAATCAAAATGTGCTTTCAGGCAGGGACCGAACCTGCGCTCCACTTTTAAGCAGAAACCAGCTTTTGATACGGAGTCATTTACCATTCGGATACAGAGAGCATCACCGTCTAGTAATGCTCTATTTTCTCTTTTAAGTATATGATTCGGATATTTTTCTCGAAATATAAATAATAAAAAAAAACTCATGAAAGTGCTATCTTTCCAAAGTGGTGAATCATTGCGGATCAGTGATAAAGAATTTCGAAAGAAAGAACTGTACAAGATAAGAGGAACCAACTCATTTGAAGAATTTCAGGAGCAGTAACAACTAGAATGAATATCACATATAACTGGACGAGCGATGTTTGACATAAAGAAGATTTGGTAGTTCCACGCTACGCCAAACAAAGAGTTTGGAAGTAAACCACACCACATTAGTATTGGAGAAGGCGTTACCAGTTACTGGACTGAAATCTTTTCCCCTCAAAAATTGTTTCATAAATTTTGACAGAATGTAACACTTGTTTTTCAGTCAATAATTAATGAAGATTTCCTTGGACGGAATCAGCTAATGCTGCCATTAAATCATTCCATCTGACAAAGTTACCATCTTCTGAAATCGTTGCCTGTTACGTGTATGTGTAGATATTTACTATCTTTATCTAACTCTATAAAAATCTTCAAGACTTTGGAACTGCAGTGATCGAACATTAGCATAAGAAATCTTCCACATAACTGTAGATAATGCAAATATGCAGTTACTCTATATATATTTTTTCATGGTCTCATTCGAAATAATCTCTTGTTAACAGGCATACGATCGTACGGTTTACAAAGGGTAATAATACCTAAACCTTTATTTCATTCTTATCAACATATATATATCTGTCTGTCTCTCTATCTATCTATCATTGCAAACGGCCAGCAAAATGTTTTTATTTAAATTTTAATAAATTTATAAAACTTATAACTTTATAAAATAGTCAACTAAATGGCAAATGAAAAATAATCTCTTTTAACGCATTTCGTCCACATATGTAACGTCTTCAGATTAAGTATAAATTCTTGGATGGAGTTAGTCTTATATATAACAATAAATGTTGGTTTCGCTTTGCCGAATTGCTTGGGGGATATGAGTAAAAGAAAAGTCTATCTTTATATTAACCAACATCTATGGATAATATGTTGCTGTAATAAACAAATATATGTTTTTATGTACTAAACAAATATACACATATACGACGCTGCAAATAAACAAATTTAGTCCGATGAAGACGTAAACCTAGTCCGGTGAAGTCGTAAACCTAGACCAATGAAGTCTTAAAACAAATCCGATGTAGACCTAAACCTAATTCGATGAAGGCTTATACCTAGACCGATGTAGTCATAAATGTGTATGTATCCTGAGTATAACGATAAACTCCATCCGGTAGAAAGACCTCTTATCGGGAGATTGGAGGTTTTGTGTAGTGTGGAACAACCTCTTAATGTCTGTTCTTCGCAGGTCCACTATGACCCTGAGTAGTAGAACATGTTAGTGTCTCATCAATAAACAAATAGTGAACGTCTTATGGCCAAATTGGGGTCTGTAACTGTTATGGGAACTTACCCATAATAATAATGGACTATTCCTGACATTATAAATACTTCGCCTCTCAAGAGGTATGAAGGAGATTGTAAAACGAGGAGAGAAAATTGAGAGCATACTGTAAGGACATTAGAATAGTGATACTTGTCGATAGTTCACTCTAACCAAATCTGATAGTCATTACTAATACTTCTACTTCTTTGTATTATATTTCTGTTGTAATATATCTTTGTATTCCATGCCTGTGTTCGTGTTATTCTTTCATTGGTTCTAACCTTGGACCATCACCGTCGTAAACTTGGTTTGTAAACTTCCATGAGGATGGAAAACTCGGAAGAATAAACCTGTTTATATACAAGTGTTTATACAGATGTGCACGTGTGTGTGTACATATATATACATATGAGTTTATATACTTTTATGTGTGTATATATATATATGCATTTATTATGTCAGGTCAGAGTATATTTACTAATTCTGGTCAATCTGCAGCACATTCCATAGAGGTCAAACTCCGTGAAAATAAAACATGCGAATCCTTTATGTGTTCAGTAATCTTGCTTCGGCTTCTTATTGATCATCAGATTAAAGGGATGAAGAGGATGCTATACGTGTAGAACAAGCATGTAGCATTGCCGTCTATATGTGCAGATATCTCTTCACAAGACCCATGGCGATGGAGACTTGGCGACATGTCCGGTCTTGACATGGCTGGAAGTACGTAGTCAGGAATATGAACGTTGGCGGCTTAAGACGTTTTTGAACGTCGCTGATTTTACCGAATTGTTTACCGAATGGCAACGTTCTGCGGCGGAGACTTAGTTTCTGAGCATCCCTATCCAGGGATGAATACGGCTCAGCCATTAATTTGGTAAGGGTCTAGAAAAGGTAAACTAATCAATGCCTGTTCTTTATATAGCTGTTCGACATCCTGCGGTTGACAACTTTCCTTTCATGGCAAGAGAGAAACAAGGAATTACCAAAAAATAAGCGTCTTAATCTAAAGACCAATGTTTTTGGAATATTCATACAATTCTTGATCGTAAATTGTCAGATCGACCTGAACGTCGTACTAGAGTCGTAGCTAAGGAGCTTATATAAGTACACGCATATCTAACACTGTATGTTGGAGTAAAAAGTTCGTCATCAAATATACCACATGTTTTATTATATATGTTTTAATTATGATAATAATAGAAATGAATAAATAAGAAAGGATCAACAGTATAAAATTATCATAGCTCAGAACTCAGGGTTGGTCATTGGGGATCTGAGAACAGCAATACAGGACCAAAGTGATATTTGTCATCTGGTCCAGTTATTTGAGATTCTGTAGCGCCAGCTCACAAGGTTCTAAAAAGGATAGCCCTTATTAAGTCCTGCAGGTTGTATACAGTTGATTGTTTAGACATTCAGTGCCATCTATAACATCCATAGTTCTTTTAAGAAGCTCGCTTAAAACTAAGAAAACGACTCGATACTGTAAGGCAGGACAGAGGATATGCTACTAAATATTAACAAATCGTGTTAAATACTTTTGCACACAGTCAAGTTTAAAAATTGGCAATAAAAGTACATAAATATAATGTTTCTCAATTTTTCTTTATGTTAGACAATGTTCATTAAAATAGTTGAAGTAAGTATCATTCAAACTGAACAATTTTATTGTGAAATTTATAAAAAAACATGTATTAAATATTTTTGCTACACACTGTATATTTTTAAAATGATAATAATAGAAATGAATGAATAAGAAAGAATAAAACTATAAAATTATTATAGCTCAGGACTCAGATTTGGACATTGGAGATCTAAGGACAGCAATACAAGATCGAACAGTGTGGGAAGAGATTGTCAATGGAGTTCCGACCAACCATAGGAAGGTCTAAAGATGATGATGATAAGGTTCTCTATCCTCAATCTATATTTAAACAACGAAACATCAGACTTTCCTTTTGGATGACTGAAAGCAAATCTGAGTTAGGTCTGTTACTGCAAGCTGAATATATGAAAAAAAACAAAAAAACATACGCATTTTATGGCACGATGTCATTTTTCTTAGAAATTTTGAGTGTGTCAAAGATACCCGTCCAGATTGAATCCTGATGACTGTTTCATTGATAAGGTTTTGATAAAGACATCAGATCTTATCAGCAAATCGCTCATATATGCAAGCTCGTCTGAAGGTATGTTTTCATCAGCTTTTTTCATCGTTCGATGAACTCTGAGAAGCTCCTTTGATATCTTCAATGTGGATATTCCCTCACTGAATGACTTTGTTATTTTAGACTATTTCAGCACTTGTTAGATCTTTTAAATTATCAATGTTACAACATATATTATGGAAAAAAAAACACTATTTATATTCGGACAATTGTCCTCATCAATGATTTTGTTCTCACAACGTTTAAAGGGTCGAAACATGATATCAACAACAAAGATGAGGACAATAGTTCGAATATAAATAGTATAAATAATTATAACTCGTCATCCCAGAGATTCAGATAAATTAAAGAAAATAAAATTGATTCATTAGATTTTTAGAAGGCTTAAATTAATATTAATTTATTCTATAAAATTACTTCAAACTGGAGTTATAATAAATTGAATAATTTTAATAAAACATGTTAAAACTACCTAAAAACTCATGTTTTCTTTTGACATCTAAATTAATCGTTTAAAATTTGATAAAATTGTTCAAGGCAAGTTCGAGTTATTGACATTTATGTGATTTGCATAATAACTTCAGACGGATTGTAGGTCTTTATATTTAATTATAACCCAGAAAGTATTAATAATGTAAACGGTATCCTTTTTATGTACAGTAGAACTCCCCAAATCCGAGCATCGCCTAATCTAGACTTCCTTGAATTAGATTTTCTCGAATTAGAACTTATCTTCCAATCCGAACACTGCCTAATCTATACTTCCTCGAATTTGGATTCATCTTCCAATTCGAACTTTTGTATTGACGTAAATAGGAAGCCTTTTCTTCCTCGAATTAGAACTGTACTCTCAATACCAAACATCTCGAATGTCCGGTTTAGAGGAGTTGTATTGTATATCCTTATATTTGACTACCGATTGTAATTGTTTTTTTAATGAGATATTTCATAAAGTTTTAAAGATTTCATAAGGTGTCTTTGTTTTTCACAAATTATAATATTCATTTAGCTCAGATTTTTTCATGACTATGGGTTGTCAATTATTTTTGTGTATTTATGTATCAATCTACACTTTAAATAAAGCCGAATCAACGTTACAAACTTATCTATCGTATCCTAAACTCTAAAGCTTAATAAAAGTTTTCAGCTTGCCACAGCAGACTTTTCTTCCTCGAATCCGAACAGTACCCTCATTACCGAACACCGACGATGCTCGGTTTAGAGCAGATGTACTGTATAAAATTGGAGAAAAAAAATTCTCTTTACTGCAATGCAGGTATGTCTGGTTTCGAATGTCATACCTACCGCAGAATAAGGAAAGTATGAGGAAGATTTTTTTGAAACAAGAAAAGAGTGTTAAAATTCTGCGCATTATGCAATCTCAAATATAGCAACGAATGCAGGCGAAGTTTTTGCAGATAAAGAAGATATTTGAAGCGACAGATATATAGTTCTGCCGATGGGTGATAAAAAAAAGAAAAAAAACTTTGACTTAACATTTGTGAAACGCGGAACTTTTAAACAAAATGTGAAATAAAACGACACATACCTAAAATATATATTTCAGATCCTGTTTGATTTCGACCATTTGAGATCGAAACCAAAAACGATCTGAAAAAGGTCGTGCTTCAATAATATATACAAAGATTTTAAAAATTTCCAAACACATGGCATGCCTCTTTGTACTGTTTTAAAATTCTTTGATGAAATGAAAGGAACTGGCATCCGTTTCATCAGGGAACAAATTGGAAGGAATATTTTCAACTCGAGGGTAAGTAAAATCGCAAATGCAACATTAGCCAACTAAAAAAATCGAAGGTAAATGGTGTTCAACCTTATGCGAAGGAGGTTGGTATAAATGTGCGTCTCAACAAGACACTTCTAGAATATTGAACCCCCGAGAATTGTGAGACGAAAGTAAGAAGGAAATTTAGAAAAAAACTAATAAAGAAAAGTCGAGAAAATAATAAGAAAATATATCGCTAAAAACTCACTAAAAATATGCTCGATCTATCTGATGGTTACTGGATCACTAGATATTCAAGTAAAATTTCGATTTTGTGTTTTTCTGACGAAACAAGTCAGGAAAAACAAAATGGAAATTATACTTGAATTTTTGAAATGACGAATTATAATTATTTACGTTACTTACATATGGACTATAGTCCTCATCTTTGTTGTTATTACAATCGTTTATGATATTATTAAGAACATGGGGCGAGCAATAAATGACCAGTACCAAATAAGAAGATATATCCCTAGACAGAGTCAACATAAAGAAAGAAAGAAAAATTTCACCGATGATTAAATAAAATGTTCTGTTCAAAAATTACCCCGATTAACAAGCACCTTATGAAAGCCGGACGACATAACAACTGGAACGATGTGGTAATAAGATGAGGACGATATTCCTCATGTAAGCAATGTAAAAAATAATCTAAGTCAGAACGTCCATTTTTATTTTTGCTGGTTAATATTAGGTTGGTGCAAAAATAATGAATAATAATGTCGTTTTTGACGTATTTTTTAACGTCAAAAAACGACATTATTACGTCATTATTTTTGCACCAACCAATATAATACACAGCTTTATTAGAAATATTTTGTTATTATATATAATTATATTATTTAAATTATTATTATTATTATTATTATTATTATTATTATTATTGTTTAAATGTTGATATGCTTTTATAAATATTTTTCTTCTTGTTTCCCATCCTAGAAATGAAGGATGATGGTTGACGCATTATTTAATGTGGAGTCTGTAGTTTTAAGAAAGGTTCGAAGAGAAATGCATTTGCGAATATATAAGTCGATTCTTTTAGAAAACCCTTTTCCCCTCTGCTGTCCAGTTTAAAATATGGCAGGAAATTCATGTTCCGTCACGTCATCGACATGAAAAATAGTCTGAAATCAACAGTAGAATAGTTTAAGAAGAACAAATTTCAAGTAATGGAATAGTTTTCACGATCTCCCGACCTTAAGTCGCTCGAACATTTATGGTATGAATTGGCATTCATAAAGAGAAGCCATCGAATCTGAATGAATTGAACCGATTGTGGCTAACAGTCGAGAGATGGTGAAACCTTATATCAGGCTCGAGAAAATGTCTTTCAGCAGTGATCGGTGGTGAAGCAGGTCAGCTAGTTATTACTTGCGTGGCTCGAGTACCTATGAAAATATCATTGTAATGGAGTATTGGTAATTATATACAATTATTGAATGAATTATATTACTTCTTATTATCAATTCACGCAGGAAACCGTTTCACTTACGTTGATAATAAAGACCTAATAATGTTAACAATAACATAATAATGATAAAAATGTTGAGAATAAATAACAAGTAAGCTAATCGGGATGTATAAATTAGTAAAAAAATAAAAGAATCTGGAGATTGAATACGTTTTTCCAATTTGTCATATATATATATATATATATATATATATATATATATATATATATATATATATATATATATATATATATGTAAGCAAATATATGGATATAGATCCGACAGTATGAAGAAAAATATACAGAAAAAACAAACAAAAATCTTAATATGCAATTATGCTGTATTAATGTTAATATAAAGTCAACGTCGGACGTTTCGGTCTATTTTAGACCATGTTCTAAATTTAATTTAAATGAAAATATCCTGAAGATGGTTTAAAATAGATCGAAAACTCCTATTAACATTAATACAGCATAATTGTATATTAAGATTTTTGTTTGTTTTTTTCTGTATATTTTTGTTCATATATATATATA
>CAHIKZ030001324.1:3617500-3692500 GCA_903632075.3 Acanthosepion pharaonis
CCCATCGCAACTCTGAGAGAATTGGAAAACCTATCGGGATTTAGCATTGGCGGTCACAATCTTAACAACATAAGATATGCAGATGACACAGTGCTGATAGCAGACAAGGAAAAGAAGTTACAAAATCTCCTACAGAAGATAGCGACGGAGAGTGAAGAATGGACGACAAGAAGACAGAATATATGGTCATCAGTAAAAGGATGAGACCAAAATGCGATTTGAAGATAGGGAACACTTGAATGAAGCGTCTTGACAGATGACGGTAAGTGCGACCCTAAGATCCATAAACGGGTTGGGATGGCCAAGGACGCATTCTAAAAGCTGGGTAGAGTATTGCGATTCATGAGGATTTCTTTGGTAATAAAGAAAAGAATACTTAGCTGTTACGTGATATCTATCCTTCTTTACGGCCGCGAATGTTGGACGATTTCCTCAAAGATGAAGAAGAGACTCGAGTGTGGTTCTACAGAAGGATGCTGAGGATATCATGGACCGAGCATGTGAGCAACGGCGAGTTCTTAGAGAGGTTGCAAACAAAGAGGAGGCATATACTTAATATCGGGAAAAGGCAGCTGAAGTTTCAGGGACACATAATGAGGAAGGAGGGTAGCGAATCGGATACTCACGGGTCGAATAGAGGGAAAGAGAGACAAGGGAAAACAATGCATGATATACCTAGCGGGTTAAGCAAGTGGATGGCAGAACATGGTCTGGGGGAGGTAGCAGACGGAAGGAACTTGTTGAGAGCTGCAAGGGATAAAGGGAGGTGGAGAGCCATGATCGCCTACGTCCTGAAAGGACATGGCAGATAAAAAAGAAAAGAAAGTAGGAAAATAGAAAATACTTGTTTTACATATTTGATCGATAATCAATACCCATTAAGTAACATAAGATAGAAATGTGTAACTGAGATCAATAAAAATATAAAAACAAGAAGCTGTGGAGGACCACGAACCATCACGCCCATAAATGTTATACTGCAACACCTTTAACTAAGCATTCTAGACATTGATTTCAAGCCTCCTCTGGTTTTTGTTGTTGTTATTGGTTAAACTTGAAATAGTTTGGCCCAAGGACACCATTATGGAGTAACAGGTAAATAGCAAGCTTATGACACAATTTTAGGCTAGCTTATTAAGAATTAACTCACGCTGGGATATATATTCTTTATTTTTTAGTGGTTATTTTTTTTAAAAATTATTATTATTATTATTATTTTTATTTTCTTTGATTTCTGGCGTTTACACATTTCTTTCCGGGTCCTGCCCAGGGACCTAAGGTTAGAAATGGCAGCATGACACTTTCCACTGACAAAAAAAATATATATATATATATATATTACATAGATAAAGCCCTTCGTAAAGTGTGGCCTGTACTTATTAGAACAATTTTTTTGTATCTCCTTGAGGCATTGACTTCCAGGAATCCCTTCAATTAGTCTACTGCAATCTTTTCCAACCAGTCCTAGGGCTCCAACTACAACAGGGATTGTTGATGTTGCCATATGCCACATTTTCGAGATTTCTATTTCAAGGACCTTGTATTTTGACAACTTTTTGAATATCTTCAAAGATACATTGCAGTCAGCAGGGACTGTCATACCAACAAGGAGGCACCGATTTTGTTTGTGGTCTTTAATAACAATTTCTTCTTCTTCTTCTTCTTCTTCTTCTTCTTCTTCTTTATTATTATTATTATTATTATTATTATTACTATCTTCTTTTTTCTTTTTCCATTTCTCCCCCTCTTTATTCAACTACTCTTTCTTCTTTTCTTCCTTTATCTTCTCCTTCTTCTTCTTCATCCTATCCCGTCCTCCTACTCTTTCTTCTTTTTCTCCTTCTAGCCTTCCTCCTCTTCTTTTCTCATCCACCTTCTCTTTTTTTTCTTTTTCTCTTTCTCCTTTTTCTTCTACTCCTTCTCATTCTCTTCTTTTCCTTCTCCATTTTCTTCTCCCATCTTTCTTCTTCTTTTTCTCCTTCTATCCTCCTCCTCTTCTATTCTGTCCCGCCTTCTCTTCATCCTCTTCCTCCACCTCCCTCTTCTTCTTAATATACAAGACTATATTGTTTTCGTTATGCTGCCAATATATTGGGATGTCTCTGCTCAGTTACTGTTCACCGTCTTTCCCCCTGAACGGAACAATAATCTAGTCAATATAATCTGGTGACACAGTACTTAAGTGTTTAATGCCTGTACTGAGTAGGAAACATTTAAACGCAGGCGAAACAAGCCATCAAGAACTAAGCGATACTAAGTTAGAACGAAACTGTGAAGTGAGAATAATATAGTCCTGTAGATGAAATAAAAGGTTCATTTCTAAAATTCACTGAAGTTTGGATCGATCGACTGATTGTAACAATGCCTTGCGAACTTTGAAAAGAATCATAATCATTGCAAGAATTATGGTGGTTTCTCTGTTAACACCAAATTCCAGAAGATATTTAAAAGTGTAAAATTCAAAGGAATAAGATAAGTTTCGATTAATATTTCTGACCTGTGTTTCCGTTTTAGAATATTTTTCGATGAACTTGAAATGAAAACCAGCCTATAAATTAGTAGAATTTATTTCTTTTGAAGATTTAAGAATGAAAACATTGAAAAATTGTGGTAACTAGAAAAAACAATAAAATTAATGAGATTCCCTATCCGAGCAACTCTTAGAAGAAAACCATAAACGCGTTTTTGTAATGCTTCCGAAATGGTCAAACATTTTTCTTACAAAAGAAGTTTAATATATTTAATAATGTATCCTCTTTTCAAAAGGTGTAAATTGCTACGAGGAAAATACGCTTCTAGAAAATTAAGTTACAAAAGGTTTACGAAAGGAAAAAGAAGATCTGAGAATCTATACAAAAACCGTTGTCAGAAAATATAAACGGATTTCACCAAGTTTTGTTTTTGTACAAAGAAAGAAACAAGTCTCATGGAGACTACAGAACATGTGACGTAGGAAAAAAAAGCATCTATATAATCTTTTCCACGCTGACATCTAATCTCCGCGTAGTTTTGGTGTTAAAATTTACACTTTTGACGCTGGTATATTTCTGTATTTCGCATATGTCATAAAAGAAATATTATTTTAGTAGACAAAAACACGTGAGAGTTTATACGAGAAGTAACAATTTAATTTAACTTGCGACTGCAAAAGGCTCGCTGATTTTCAATCACTTGAATTTTCAGTTTAGTACAACATTTTGGCAAATTGTTATGAATATATTAACCTTTTACTTCGAGATTTATTGTAATCATCATGGTAATGTTATGAATAATCAAGAGTAATCTCCCCTTGTTTTGTTACTCTCCTCATTGAGAGAGCTATTTCTGTTTACTGGGACTATAAAAGGACACTATGCGCGAACCTTTGTATTCTCAGTTGAATAAAGCTTTCTTAAAGTCTATACCTGCGTACTTCCGTCATTACATTTTGTCTTATGAACCTAACATTCATTGATCTATCTGTCTCTGCTAACGTCGGCTGAAATTCATAAAATCTTTCAATTAAAATAATTTTGTCAAATAGGTTTCTCAAGTCCAGTAGCTGTTATCCCTCTTCTTTCCATTATTGTTGGGGGGGTTGCTCTTTCCTAGCCTTCGGTTTAAACTTGCGTAGAAAGTCATCATCTTGATTATATCATTATTTTCTCTTCGAGTTTAACGTGATACCCATTTTAGTTATTGCTGTTGTAGAAATTTCACAACTGATATGTTTTCGTTATGTGTTACCGTTCTTTATTCATGGCTCTGTGGCCCTAATTGACGAGGTTCGAAGACGGATGACTCTTGCTAAGACTTACTGGCTTCTGTTGCTCGAAGCCATTGTTAATCATTGATCCAAGAAAACGGTTGTAAACAGCTCACAGTTTAGTCTTCTCTGTACGCGTTTGTTAACATGCCTATTATGAAAGTCTCTATAAAACGAACCCATTTAAGTGGCTAACTCCAGCTCTTAGGATAGCAAAGTTTTATCAGTTAATTTGTAAAATTTTCCCTTTCGGCACTGTTTTCTTGATGGAATCCTTATATCTCAATTTCGGCCTGTACGCTGGACATTTTCTTTAATGGACTATATAAAAGCTAAGTACGGGTTCTATCGTTCTTCATCCTCACGAGGTGGTCACTACATGGCAATCGACACTGAGGTAACAGATAATCTATACATGTAGATTAACAGCGTCACGTTTATAATTTGACACCGTTTACCAAATATACGTTGGATACACTCTTGGTAAAATCGCTCTAGACTTTTCCTGTATCCACGGCAAGTTAACCAGGTCGAATATGCATACGAAAATGAATACAAAACATAAACTTTAACCATTAAACATCGTCTTAATCGAAATACCATATTGATACCTATAGCTTAATTTAAGTTTTTCGAAAGCATCACTGACCGTGATTTAGAGTGGGGTATCAATATTCATGTGTACTGTACAGTCTAATTACACAAATGATTCAGCAACATTATTTTCTGGCTATAAATATACATACTTATATAAGGATTTGTATTTTGTGTATTTTGTGTCACGTATTTATATAAATATGTTTTGCTCTTTCATATAAATACTTGTCACAAAATAAAATCCTTACATTCGTCTGGAGAATGTACAGCAAATGACGAAGAAACGTCATCATTTTTGCCTTTATTCACACAAACACACACACACACACACACACACACACACACACACACACACACACACACACATATATATATATATATATATATATATATATATATATAATAAATTAATTGATTTTAAAATATGGTTTTTCCGGTACAGTTTTAACCATGTTTCAACATTTTTGAAACATGGTTACAACTGTGTAGCGGAAAAACCATATTTTAAATCAATTAATTTATAATATTAATGCTCTGTAAATTTACATCGAGCACTATTTTGTAAAAATAAAAATATCTATAATAACACCGGATTATATATCTTACTGTTCTTTCTTTTATTTATATATATATATATATATATATATATATATATATATATGATGTCAGAGGTAAATTGTCGGCATTTTATAATCTTAATTCCGCTCATGAGCATTGTCTATTTTTGATTTTGTCAACTGCACAGCATAGTATCAATTATACACGCTTTGTGAGAAAAACAGCGCAGTTACACAATTAGTTAAGCCAAAGATTTGGAAACGGCCTAATCTACTGCGTGACATTCACGCCAGAAGCTTCAGTATGAACATTTCAGAGTGTTTACGTGTCAATTTGACGACAGCGCAGACGATTCGGAATGAGTCTAATGGTGATTGCGAAGGTACAGCAGCTCGGAAAATTTATTCTGATCGTTCTTACATCAAGTGACTCGAGGAGGTAGTGCTGACCAGGGTCAAGAGGGGAGCTGCTGGAAGACCTTATGCCACACAAGCAGGAGAAAACTTGACAATTTCCGCGATCAAACCAGCACTTATATTTGCCCACCATATTCCACAGAATACAACCGCCCATGATTATTATTTGCGGGGCGCAGTTGAGTGAGAGGCCAACAAAACACCAAAGATGAACTGAAGGCAAGGATTATGCGAGCATTCGCCAACTTTAAACAAGGAGAACCTTCCAGAAGCGATGCAGGAGATAGCGAAGTCGCCTGGAAGCCGAGGTTGAAGTCAAAGGCAATCTTATTGAATAAATTTACTATTTAGTATTTGTTTTTGTTTTTTATGAAAGTCGATTTTATTGAATGTATTTCAAGATTAATCAGAGTATTTCAAGATATTTATTTTTTAATTTTGATAAATATATCTGTTAAATATCAGTGTTATTTTCATTTTTTTTTTAAATTCTTACGACAATTTATCCATCGCACACTATACACACACCGGATTTGGTGTCTCGGTTTCACTCACTTTGTCACCCGGCAAAGTTGACTCTCCGTGCCTTTTCTAGAAATACTCACACTTCACGGTTTTGGAACTCTCTTCCAGCCTGCGGTTTCTGTTATCCAACTGTTTAAGTCTCTTTCTTTCTTGCTCATTATTAAAGTTTCTGTTTTCTGATTCTTCCAAACCCAGTAGCCCCTTGTGTGCTCGTGGTTTTAAGCCTTACTTGGGGCCAAATCAATTTAAGGACATAGAAATAATATATATGTGTGTATAAAAAAAGAACAAGGAAATAAAATTGATAGTTTGAGAGAAACGGCTGGTCTTACTCGTTCACTTCCACTACAGATATATATATATATATATATATATATATATATATATATATAATTATTTATTTAAAAATATGATTCCAAATCGCTACATAAGAGGTCTCGTGTTTCAAAACAAGAGCCGAAAACTTCAATATAATCCTTTTAAATTAAATTGAGTTGAAAGTAAAATGGGCTCCGTTCCATCTTCAAGCGAAATTTTGTTGGAATAGCGTATATCTGAAATTTACTTGTTTTAAAATTGAAATCAAAATCCCCATGGTAACAGCTATGGTGAATTGTCTAAATTGGGTAGGCGAGTGTAGGGTGTTTATAATAAGTAGCGGTATAGAGATACTTTCAAGGTGTCAAGTCGGAGAAAGGTGGGGGTGTCAAAAATTTTCACATATATATATAAAAAAATTTTCACATATATATATATATATATATATATATATATATATATATATATATATATATATATATATTTATATTGTTTGAATAAAAACCGACCACGTTAAGATTCCATGTAATAAGCTATTTCACCATAACCCCTTTAACAGGGTTCTGGATCATCAGACTTTACTTCCAAAAGCTGAAATGAAAAATGAAAAGAAATTCACACGTTTTTGACGGACCTTATCAAGTATATATATATATATATATGAGAAAAATATATAGGAAATAGGAAAGAACACGTTAGGTAAATAATACGAAGTTCTTTAGTATTTTGTTATTATTTTTAAAAAATAGAGCTCGATACAAAATTAAACCATATTTTAAATCAATTAATTTATAATATATATATATATATATATATATATATATATATCAAATATGTGGGGCAGTTCAATATGTATTACAATGAATCAAAATAAAATTTTAAAATTTGGTTTGCGAAAGGATTTCACAATTTGATATCATTAATTTTACTAATCTACATTTTGCATGAATGATTCATTGCAATATATATATATATATATATATATATATATATGTGTGTGTGTGTGTTTGTGCGCGCGCGGAGAAGAACTTCATGACTTGGAAGCAGACACAAGCAAGACGGCTTTCTGTGAAATGTGGCAAATAAGAAAACGATCGACCAGTCGTACGGATGCGAGTAAATGCTAGCCAGTCCATCAATAAATGTCCGTGGATACAACGCAGCCAGAATATTCCGCGTCCGCGAAAGACCAATGCCAACGGAGAACGGAAGTCGGGTAGTCTCGTCAAAGATCGTTCATATCCGCCCAAGACAAAAGAGACTACCACGACTATTCAGTAGGATATGAATGACGCTATTTTACTTTTGCCCATTCGCCCAACGTTCGGATTAAAAGGCTCTCGCTCGACACGACGCTTACTTGGCTTCTTCACTTAAATGAAAAATATTGATGTAATTGCTCCGAGATCGAAATATTGCGTTCAGCAAGTACAGCCACCGGCAAATTTCTTCACGGCCATGTTTGTCCATTGTTGTGATTTCTCTACCGTTGCAACTTTCCTGTGACGTGATGAAAGAGAAATATTTTGAACATTCTACTGAGCACCTTTTGTGGTTGTTATTCACAAAGTTTAACATAGTTCTGGCATCAGGCCAGGAATATAAAACACCCTGTAAGGATCGTCGCAACTGATAATGATTTAAAAATCCAGCCTGTCATCGGTTAATGTTCATGACATTGTTAGTATGATGCATTTCCCTTTAAGAAAACATTTATCATACACTGAACGAGCAGCCAGTGCTGCTATTCTTTGAAAATTCATAAATTTTTTCTGTTATGAATTTTGTTTCAGGAAAATAGATTTCTTATGTCTATTAACTGTTTTGTTCTTTCCAGAATTGTTTCCATTCTGTTTAAAACGTCAACATCTTGATATGTCATTATTTCCTCTGAGACGGGCAAAGCTATTTAGCAGCCGAAAACGGATTATTTTTGCCACAATATCGTATAGCGGATTATATTGAGGACAGACATCCCTAAATCATCGTCATCATTATTAGACATTTTGACGGTCGTCTTCGAGTATAGAATCCAGAGGTTAGCAGTGAATATCTCGGAGCAAAGTAGCAGAGCGCAGTACTTCCTTCTGTCGTCTTCGCCTGACAAGTTGGCACTGGTCATTCGGGTAGGTTAAACAAAAATGGCCGCCTTTATACACGACGGATACAATGTTCTGCGGCTTCTGATTGGTTAACCTTCTATTGGCAGACTATAAAGGGAGTTAAGTCATTTTGACTAACTCACCTAGTTACATATGTATATACACAAACAAACAGTAACAATCATCAGTCGCTTGACTACTTCAATCGTTGGGGGATGCTCAGAGCATAAGAAACGGACAACCTCCTCTAGCATAATCTGTTGGCGGTGGCTCTCAGGAGTTCCGCCATTGTCATGTCCGTCCACTCTTTGATGTTGTGTGACCAGCTGTTGAGTTGCCATCCACGCTTGCGCCTCATTTCATTTTCTCGGGGAAGCCGTTATGCTGGGTGACGTCGCCAAACCATGATATCTTTCGACGATTAAAAGTCTTGAGATGAGATTCCTTTCGTTCTACGAGGCTTTTGACCATGCTACTAACATAATCATTGGGTTTGTGCTCTGTTATACCTGACGTACCTATTCTATTATTAATAGACTCTCCCACACATAATAAGTAGTAGTAGTAGCAGCGGTCGCCAGTTGGGCTCAGTGGTGTTGAGTGAGTCAGTCGATATCGGACATTGAAGTATCAACCATCACAACTAGATTGCTGCGTCATTAACTCTTATTTCAAGTTCCTAACATTTTGTACGTCGAACCTAATTTAGGACGACTTAGTGAAATACAAGCCTCCACTGTAAAAAAGTACACTACAGCATGCTCCCAGCAGGAGATGCGGAGGAGCTTTCGCAAGCATCTTTTCTCGAACCTCTGGATCATTTTTCTGCTTGAACCATTAGTGTCCAAGTCTCAACTCCGTAGAGAAGGATGGACACGACCAGCGATTTGTAGATCTTGAACTTGGCATAGATGATGAGGATGTTGCTCTTTAATCGCTCTAGCCATCGCTGTTGTGACTGTGGCGATCAGTGTGCGGATATCTGCGTTACAGCTGACATCTTTTTTTAAAGGGTAGCTCCCCAGTATTTGAAAACTGGTCAATTCTTCCACTGATTTCACGTCTATTGTGTTCCTTACGTTATTTATTTTAGATTGCTCTATGTTGAGTTCCATTCCATTTGCATCAGTTCCTTTTTTTTTTCTTAAAACCTTTCTCCAGTAATTAGAGTTATAAAGACTAATAACTGTTATAGCTCTTTCTAATATTAATAGTAGTTACCTTCAAATCACTTTGCCTTCCATAGTTAACAACTAGAATATCTCACGTTAGTTGAGTGCGTTACCATATTATTGCTGCTATCAGTGCAGAGTGTGATACTGTTGTAATTTTTTATTTTAAATACAATCATTAATCTGAAGGTATACTATTGTTTTCCTTTATCAAATATACGTCGTTTGCTTAATTCTCAATAGTCTACATTTCCAAACAATTTTTCCACTCGTTCTGAATCATATAGTCTATATTCGTTTATTGTATATACAATAATCTCATCTTCTGTACTGATAGTATTTCTTTTTATTTCTTATGTGTTTCGAAATTTAGGTGGTTGGTGCTCATGATGTTTCTTTGAAATACAAATAAGCATTCTGTTAATATATTTTGAGATGTCCTCTACGCAAACATATTCATACCGCTTAAATTGCAATCCCTACCATTTGTCTCGCAAAATGGTTTTACATTTGTATTTGTTCTCAGATTTGACTACAAATATTCCAATGCCGGTTTTTCACACTTCACCCTAAATTTAGTTGCAATTGCTGTACAATTATTATTATTATTATTATTATTATTTCATTTGATTTCTGTTGTATACACATTTCCTTCCGTGTCCCAAACAGAGAACTAAGGTCAGAAATGGCTTCATGGCACTTATTATTATTATTTTTATTTTCTTTGACTTCTGACGTTTAAACATTTCTTTCCGGGTCATGCCCAGAGACCTAAGGTTAGAAATGGCGTCATGACACTTTCCACTGACAAAAAAAAAAATATATTATTATTATTATTATTAATATTCATCTCCGTTGTATTCTTCATCTTCTCGTTATTATTATTATTATTATTATTATTATTATTATTATTATTATTATTATTATACCTAATTAACAATTCCCCTCCGAGGCCTATGAGTAAAAAGGTACTTACAGGAGAGTTATCTATGCACATTTGGGGCTTTTCGTTTTGCTGAAGAGGTTTTTTTTCTCTAGATGATAGTTGCTCTTCCACACAAAGTAATCGTCTGTAGCTTCGCGATGCTGATGTGTCCAGGAACTTGACTCACGTAATCATATAGTCAATCCATCGACAATTGTAACATTGTTCCTGTGGTGTTTGTAGCATGTACCACGGACTTCAATACCACAGTTCGAACAAACATGCCGATCAATTATTAATATTATTATTATTATTATTATTATTATTATTATTATGTCCTTTGATTTCTTTTGAATATTTATTTCCTTTCGGGTCCCAACCAGGGAACTAATGTCAGAAATGGGAATAATGACATTTCCCGCTGAAATTTTTTGAAAAATAGCACACACATTATACATTGATAAACCCCTTCAGTAGATGTGAGCTATACTTGTGAGAATGGTCTATTTGTATTTCCTAAAGGTATGGACTACGAGGTATGACTTCAAGGAGTTTATCAGACCCATTTCTAATCAAACCCCGTGCTTCAAAGACAACTATAATTCTTACTGCTTTCTTGTGCCATATTTTTTTAGATTTCCATTTCAAGATCATTGTATTTTGATAGTTGTTTTTTTTATAGATCTTCCTAGATACATTACTGTTGAAACTTGACTAATGCATGGAATAATAATGCTACACAAAATGTATTGAAACAAGAAAGTGTACACAATATTTACATATAGTCTTTTTCCTGGTAAGACGGTTCCTGGAGAATGTGTTGACTGAGTCGCAGTCGGGCAGAGTCTCTGGTTGAATCTCTTGATTCCTCCCTCTCTTCCCGGTATCAACCATATTTATATGGTCGGTACTCCACTATACAAATTAGGTGGATCCTACCACAACAATTACAATCTGCAGGAATTGCTATGTTAGTAAGAAAGGACATTCTAATTTTGTGAACTTTGACCACCTTTTCTGGGCGAATAGCTTTGCTTGTTCTGTCTCTAGTAATTGTAATTTCACATAAAATTGATGTCATTGTTGTTGTTGTTATTATTATTATTATTAACATTATTATTATTATTATTATTATCACATTTTCTCCAAACCATTTTCATTATTTTAAATATTTTTGTCTGGGTTTTATTCATATGAAACGTGTGATTCTCACAGGGAGAATTCCACATCTTCACATTATTAATTTGGAAAGAATTTATCAAATAAATGAGATCATTATTTTCAAAATTCATAAACAAAATTAGCAAACTCGTAAATTATATCTTTTTATTGAAACAAGATGAATTACTTTCTTGCAAAATTAATTACTACTGATAACATTTTTAGGGAAAAAAATATTCAACCAAACGAAACTTTAATTGGCAAATCCATGCAACAGTCCACTCCATGAGGAATTGATTTTCATTTCAAATTAATCGATTTTCTTTCTTTCTATCTATCTATCTTATTTCGATCTATCTATTACTATAACAAAACATGCTAAAATCGCTACACAATAGATTTCATGTTTCAGTAATCAAGTTGTAACGCCATACTCTGGTGAGCAAAAAATTATTTTCGAATTTCAAAATCAGATAATGAGAAATCATAATTAAAATGGGGTTTGTGTGTTTATCTTGATTCACAATTTAGATGTCAGACTTACGCTAAGAAAAGAAAGAAGTTCTACTCTGTATTGAGCACATTTTAAAAAATTGAATGCCATAGACAGTGGAATTATACTTCATTTGTTCTTATCCCATACCTGAGGCTCCTGAAAAATTTATTTCGGTTGAACTCTCTGAGGAAGAAAAGCGGGTTTGTAAACAGTGACTATTACGGCTTATAATGCAAGACTCTTCGTTAAGGCAAATTGAGTTCTCTCAGTCATTGTGCGTTTATTTAAAAATAAATACGCTTAAATTCACATGCATTCCTGCCGTGCACCAACAGCTTAGGTGTAGAATCCCCAACTGACGCCAATTCAGACGGGTTTCGATCCAAGCTTGAGGCAACCGGTCATCTAGCCACAGTGATTAGCTGTGATACAGCGAAACAGTCTGTCTGTGGATGACAATATATATATATATATATATATATATATATATATATATATATATATATTATATATATATGTGCTATATAAAGTGGATAAAGTAGTCAATGTCAGAGATAGTGCGTATGTAAATATAAATGTGAAAGTGAACACTGAAGACAACACTCAGAGGCAACAGGCTGTTTCATGCGAGACGCAATCGTTAGGCCAGACGATTGCGTCTAGCATGAAAACAGCCTGTCGCCTTTGAGTGTTGACTTCAATCTTCATTTATATATATATATATATATATATATATATATATATATATATATATATATATATATATATACAAAGACTTTGTCAGATGATCGCAAAGTCGCAAAGGGCGTAAAACCCAGGGTCATAAACTCACATCAACGCAACGAAATATGTTAGCCCTATCACTTAGATCGCGCGCTTTGCAAAAAGTACCGCGCATATATCATATATAAATAACATATATATAGGTTTTTCATATATATATATATATATATATATATATATATATATGTGTGTGTGTGTGTGTGTGTGTGTGTGTGTGTGTGTGTGTGTGTGTGTGTGTATAAATGTATGTATATATATATGTATATATATATGTATATATAGAGACAGCGAAAAGACAATTTTATATATATATATGTGTATGTATATATATATATATATATATATATATATATATATATATATATATAAATTAATTGATTTAAAATATGTTTTTTCCGCTACACAGTTCTAACCATGTTTCAAAAATGGAAGCTAAAATCCATGAATTTAATTTTGCAATTAAACTAAAGACATTAGTTCCATTTCATCCTCAAGCGAATTTTGGAGTAACTTTTAAATTACTGAGTTTTAAAGACACAGCTAAAATCATGTTTCCATGGTATACATATGTATGTATGTATGTATGTATGACGTCATACATTATGAAATTGACGAAGTTTACATGTGGATACGCATTGAGCAGATATGGATGAATGATAGAAAATCATGGAGGGTTGTGTTTAAAAACAGTAAATTCGACCTTACTGACCGAACGCTCCTCTGTGGTCCAATCGGTTAAGGCACCCCAGGCTATATGACGGTTCCGTATAGGATACAGGTTCGGTTCCTCTCGGAGGAGGTATATTTTTTATGAAAATTTCTCGGACATTCAGTAAATTCGGTAAATGACATTCGGTAAATGTTGTTAATACTGTTTTTTTTATAAATAGAACAGAGCATTTACTTAAATATTTGTATCTATAAAAAGAACGAATAAACATAAAAATATGTATGTATGTATGTATAAAACGTTTTGGCAATATCAGACGCTGTAAGGTTGGATATATTGGTGGTGTAATTGATAAAGAGCCGGAAAAAGAAATTCAGGAGCCGTGTTCGAATTCCAGTACAGTTTGTTATATTCACTTACGTGGAAATACATGAATCCAAATCACGCTCACTTATATATGAAATGGTAGGACTTGTACGTCAAAACCATTAATATCACCAAAAAAACTATTTTAAAATCCAAAAGTAACTTCCGACTTTAAATGAACTGCAAAATGTTGATAAGCCGTAGAAAGCAAATCAATTAATCAATATATTCTGTCCGTCTGAAGTTATTATGCACATCACATAAAGCTCAATAATTTGAATTTACTTTGAATAATTTTATTATTTTTTTTATATTATTTTAATAATGATAAATCTAGTAACATTAATAAAACATGTTGAAACTAACTAAGAAGAAAACTCAAGCTTCGTTTTGATGTTTACATTAGTGGTTTAATATTTGACAATTTTTTTTCAGAGCAAATTGTAGTATATCCATTATAATTATTATAATCATATACAATTATACTTGATATACTACAACACGTCTAACAAGAAGGCTTACGTTATATATGCCGGGCCACAGTTCAAATATGCCCCATTTAAATACACACGGAGACCTACTAATCTCCCTCCGCAACATAAGAGAGAGAGAGAGACAGACAGACAGAGAGAGAGAGAGAGAGAAAGGGAGAGAGACAGATTATCGCAATTAATTCATTAATTCGAAAATACGCTTTTAAGTAGGCGCCCAAGGGGGTCGTCAGTGATGTTTTGATTTGGTTCATCAGGGAGTTTCGGGCCTTCCAACATCATACTCCCCATCACCAAATCGACCCAATCAGGGGAGATCAACCCCTGATTCCCCCTTCCGACTAAACGCTAACAGCCACTCTGGTGCGCGAACTATTTTTTAAATGGCCCGCGGTGTGGACTGGCTTCTTTTCTTATTTCGGTGGATTGCGGTTTCGATGGATAAGCTGAAGATGATCTTAGACATGTTCGAAAATACTTGGGTATGCACCGCCTTCCTTAATGATACTTATTAGATAACTGGGAGGAATTGGAATAAAAATAAGCAGACACAGTATGTCTTTATTGTCAATGAAACATATCTGAATGACGATATGCTGCTCAAATACACACACACATATGTGTGTTTCTAATTTTTCAGTTGTGGCTATGATTTCAGTTCAGTGCTTTACCAAATTGTGTAAACCGTAATAGATGTTCAAAATTATGGCTACAGCGTAGGAAATATATGTCTACTGAATTGGACTTCAGTACTTCAGTCGTAAAGAGTGTTATTGAAATAATGCCGAAAAAATGAACCTCGGATCACTGAGGCATGAATTCTTTGCTTTCGCCGACTGGATTCAATTGCGACCGCTTGGAATAATTAATTCTATTAGTAGGCAGTGCGTAAAATTAAGAGACCTGATTGAAAGTTTGTGAGTTCAGCCTGAAGCTACGGAATATTCGTCTAGTGAAAACTAAATCTTTCTGGATGATGTGTTTTGGCGCGTTATCCTTGTAAGTCTCTTAGACAATTTAGCCTTTGAAGGTTTGGGGTGAAATTTAAAAATATCTTCTAGAATTGGTTGGACAATGATTGCTGAAATACACATCCGTTTATGTATCAGGTACAAAGTAAATAGAAGAAAATCTATTCACTCGTCTGTGATGTGGAGGTGAATATAAACCCTGAATACAGTTAACATTTATCGTAGACTGTTAGATTATTAATGCAGTTAGAATACTTGCTGCAGTCTTTCTTGGTTTATACAATAATTAATTTTTATATCGGGCGTGGCATAAATACCCCCCATATTTTAACTGCTGATAAGGAAAACTGAAGATAACAACTATCAAAAATAAAATTTCAGTTTGCTTAAACAACTGGATAGAGTTTATGTTGTGGAGTAGCTGAACACCCCCACAAGATGGACCTTTCTAACACTACTTAAATAGCAATATCTCTTACTGAGGGAGGGGAGTTAACGATCCTGCTATGGGTTTAACTATACTGTGTCACAGGTTTAGAGCTTAAATGAAATCCGTTTATTAGATTAGTTTTTGTTCTCGACTGTCTACTTTATGATTCTCCGGAATGAACTACTTGTTTTCTATAAGTGCGTCAAACTTTTTGTTCATACCCAAACACGTATTTGAAAAAAAAAAAAGTTTCGGTTCATTTGGTTTTAAAATGATATCTCTCAATTGTTGGCCTTCTTGTAGATGGTTTCTAAATTTTTCAATCAACCGAAGAATTTCTGGAGTTCGATTGCTTCGAGATCTTTCCGAAATGGTTTTCATTTAAGCGCTAAACCTGTGACACAGTACTGTTAAACCCGTAGCAGTATCGATTTTCTATCCGGAACGCCATCATTGCAAGTTAACATGAAACGATCACAAACAGCTCTCTATGGTAGATTCGCCAGTCTTGAAAATATGTTCCAACAGAAAACGCTCTGTTTGCACTGGTCCAACGTAACTGCTGTTAGCTGAAACAAAAATGGTAAGAGGTTAGCTAGAGGAAGACACTTGCCTAAGCTCACGAGCACCACAAAGACGACAATTTAAAATGTGGGATATATTTCTCTCTCACTCTGTATTATTTAAAATAACTTATCATTGCAAGGAATTTAGAAATGTAACACATTTTAAATGTGTTCAATATTATATTACCTCGGACAATTTTTTCCTTTTATGAAATATTATTAATTAAATTATAAAATTTACAAATATTATATAAGCAACTACACACGCAAACACATGCAAACATTTTTTTCAAGAAATACATCTGATCGATACTACGCTACAAATCGTCAGTGGTGTTTTTAACCAATGAGCCGTTTCGGGATTTAAATCATCAAACTCCTTCTCCACGGCAACCCAGTCGATACTGATCAGGTATCCACTTGTAGGTTATTCATCAGTTACCACTATTCTCATAATAGCCATAACACAATGAGACACTTCTGATCGTGATAGCCTGCTGAAAGGATGTGGGCCCGCCCCACTGCCTGAAATCCGACCAAATCCGTCTTTTGTCGGGCTAAGAACTTCCTACATACATGCGAATTTGATAAGACTTTATGAATTTATGTTTGCTTAAGGAAAATCTGTAGAAATTGATATGGAAGCAGAGAAGTATTTTCGTAACATAACCCATTGTTATTATTTGAATTTTCTCTACATAACACTCATTTTTTTTAATTAATCTTCAACAAAGTGTATTGACTAAAAAATGATTTGTATTGGTGATCAAGAGTTATTTCATAAACTGAACGCCTCTTTTCGACATCTATATTTGTCTCTGCCTCTCTCTTACACACATATATATATATATATATATATATATATATATATATATATATATATATGTAATTAAGTTATGAAGAACTTGGTAAACCTAATTAGTAAATCCAAGGAGGATGAAATCCTGAGAGCTCAATGTGAAGAACAGAGCTAATATTTAATGAAAAACAGACCACTTTAAGGTACCATTACAAAAATTTGTTGGAAGTGTTACCTGATGATCCGGAATCCTTTAAAAATGATTTTGGTGAAATAAATTATTGTAATGGTACCTTAAAGTGGTCTGTTTTTTCATTATATATATATATATATATATATATATATATATATATATATATATAGATAGATAGATAGATAGATAGATAGATAGATAGATATACAGGGTGCGGCTGGTATCTGAGGACAGATTTTAAGGATTAGTAAAAAAAAAACTTGCTGAACAAATGAATATAATTATATTTGATTACAAACAAGTAAACATGAAATTTAGCTGTTATTTAATTTTATTCAATAAAACCACGACTAGCATCAATAACTGCCTCTAAACGAGGTCGAAATCGGCTGAAAACTCTGATTAATTGGTCCTTATTTATATCAGAACTATTGCCGCTTTAAGAGAGTCTTTGGTGTTAAGAGGCTGTTTATTAACCTCCTTCTCAACAACGCTCCACACATAATAGTCTAGTGGATTGCAATCTGGCGAGTTAGGAGGCCAAAAGTTGGGTGTGATGTGGTCGTACAAATGGTCAGCTATCCATACTTGTCTTCATAGAGCCTTGTGGGATGGAGCCGAGGCTTGCTGGAATATGTAAAGCCTGCCGTTGCATATGTTATCAATTCAAGGCTTGACAACTGTTTTTAGAACCTCAATGTAAGCAGCAACATTTACTCTACCTTGTAGCAAAAGTGTGTTTTTTTTTTCAGACACATACAGCTTTTTGGCAATTGACCTTATTGATTGACCTCGGTTTTCATCAAGTGTCTGCTTGACTTCCTGAATAAATTCGTATGTTCTTACTTTATCAGAACGTGCAGAATGAATTTTACGTTTTGATATAGACATTGGGGAACTGTCAGCGTCTTCTAACTCTTTTCGTATCTTGTGGACAAACGATCTTTCAACTTTGAGGAAACGTGCAATATCCAAATCGCTAGGATCAGCCTTTAATGCCACAATCACAGTATGCCTTTTCATTTCATTTGTTATCATAGGGTTTGCCATTCTTGATTTCTGAAAATTAAAAGCATTAAAAGTTAGTGTTAATCAGTATTAGTCTTAAATCTAGATGTCCTCAAATACCAGCCACCCTGTATATATATATATATATATATATATATATATATATATATATATAATTATTTATTTAAAATATGATTCCAAATCGCTACATAAGAGGTCTCATATTTCAAAACAAGAACCGAAAACTTCAATATAATCCTTTAAATTAAATTGAGTTTAAATTAAAATGGGCTCCGTTCATCTTCAAGCGAAATTTTTGTTGGAATAACGTATATCTGAAATTTACTTGTTTTAAAAATTGGAATCAAAATCTCCATGGTAACAGCAAGGGCGAATTGTTTAAATTGGGTAGGCGAGTGTAGGGTGTTAATAATACGTAGCGGTATAGAGATACTTTCAAGATGTCAAGTCGGGGAAAGGTGGGGGTGTCTAAAATGAAACGGAAGATGTATTAACCTTCGTCTAGTTTGCTTGTCTATGAAGATTTATTTATTTATTTTATTTTATTTTATTATGAAAGGGAATTGTGCATATAAAAAGAAAAACTTTCGTAACGTTTGTTTTTTGACGACTTCATAAAGGGTTATCTTTTATGTAAGGTATATATATATATATATTAAAATAATAATAAATAACAGTAATTTACGATCCGGTGTTCTTTGCAATTATTTTTATTTTAAAAAAAAAAAAAAAAAAAAAAAGTGCTCGATACAAAATAGTAGAGCCTAATATTATAATTATTTTCTATTTATTAAGATGGTTTTGATATGATTTTCCAAAAGTCGCTTGGAATGGGACGGAACTATGGATTCTAAATTTAATTTTATAATTAAATTTAAAAGTTTATCTTTAGTTTCAACGTTGAAACATTGTAATTCCTGTGTAGCGATGGAACCATAATTTTAAGATAGAAAAATAATAATTATATATATATATATATATATATTTATGAATAAAAATGACAATAGGAAAACTGGTAATTGCTGACGCGTTTCATCAAATGTGGACTTTATCAAAGTAAAATACGAAAAAAAATAATATCCACATTGGATGAAACGCGTCAGCAATTACCAGCTTTCCTATTGTCATTTTTATTCATAAATATTCTCTTCTCTACAAGTTAAATCTGAGAGATTTTCATATCATATATATTAAAGACATTTTTATGTTTAACGTTGTTATTTTATAGATACAAGTATTTAAGCAAATGCTCTGTTTATGATAAACAGTATTAAATAACATTTACCGGCCTGAATGTCCGAGAAATTTTCATAGAAAATATACGTTTTTTGACAGGATTCGAACCTGCATCCTATACGGAACCGTCATATACGCTGACGTGCCTTACCTCTGGGCTACAAAGAACCTTTTCGGTAGACAAGGTCGAATTTACTGCTTATAAACTTCAATCTTCAATGAATCTCGTACATTCATAACTGCTCTGCTTAAATACGTGTATCTATAAAATAACAACGTTAAACATAAAAATGTCTTTAATAAATAAATTGTCGGACCTTCTCCATTTCTTAATATATATATATATATATATATATATATATATATATATATATATATTAGGAATTAAATTATGTTTACAGTTATTTCGAATAGACATAAATAAGCGTCGATTGTGATCAATATTTTCACGCTGGTACACTGAGAAAAACTGCGAAGATATCTGGAGACCATTTCAGAAGAAAAATAATCTGCTCTACAAAAATTGGAACGAATGCTACGAATAAAGTAGAAACAAATGTTCAGTGGAGTATGAGACATTTTGTTTAATGATTTACACGTAATTCTTTTCATTGTATTTGTCATAAGAGTATTTTATTTAAAGAAGAAAAGAGCCAAAATAATTATCGCTATCTGTCGTCTTTGGAAATACAAACTGGGAAGAGGTGGCTAAGACTAAAGCAGAATGTAGCCTCAGGGTTGCTCACCAGAAATACATGCAGGGAAATGTATCCATGCGCGACATGGAACTACAAATTCCCAGATATTATGCATCCGCTGAAGAAAGCAGCTACTAAAAATTTAGGGCTCGTTACTTTCATAAAAAAAAAGGATATAAACCTAAACAAAAAGTAAAACGAAGTAAAAGGAATCGGCATTTATATAACGGGTGTAAGAGCAAAATTGTCCATTTGTTAGATTAAGATTTGAACCGTTGTGTTTTAGAAATGATTAAAGATATCTTACGGGAATTCAGCTCTACTTTGAACAATAAGAATGTATTTTGATTCAAGTGAAAATGATGAACCCCCCCCGCTTCCTACTGTGAGTTCATAATTCAGTTTTCTTCTCTACTTTTACCTTGTTTAAACATATTCACCGTTCTCCTGATGGTTCTTGAATAGACTTTGGAAATGAAAACCAGAATAGGAAAGCCTGAATGATCTTTTTCCTCTCACCATTGCTCACTTGGGAAGTCATAGTTGGTGTGACAGAAAACGATTTTAATCTGTCCTCTTTCTAGCTGAATAACATAAACGGTTTTTCAGTGGTTCCTACGACAAATGGTGTCAAGATGGCTAAATGCTGTACCTGAAAACCTGTAAAAAAGAAACTCATTTAGCTTAGTGTTTTTTTTTTGTTTTGTTTTGTTTTTTAGATATTAGACATTTTGTGGGATAGACAATTATCCCATGATTTTACACGATTTGGATAATTTTGTTGTTACACCCGGTATATACCCAAACACTGAAAATTTAAAAAAAAATAAATAAATAAAATCTTAACGCCCCCTCCCTTCATGCGCATGCGTAATCACGCCAACGTTTAGTCCGATTAAGTGTTAAAGGACGATACACGTCACATCAAAGGTTTTTTTTTACCAATTTGTTATGGATTTTTCTAAAGCAAGGCTAATATCCAGAGCTAAAAATGTAATCAGACCGAAATCTTTGGTAGCGCTTAAAGAGGCTTTTCTAGTCAAGAGTCGCTTAATATCGGGGTATTTGTCGTGCTTTGTTTGGTTAAATCGATAATGTTTGAAGTTCGATCAATTCCAAATGGAATCCGACGTGCACTACGTTTATTGAGAGAAAAAGTACACGCAACCATTTTAAAATGAATGTCTACTTTTGAAAAGTTAATACTTCTGACAATTTCTGAAAAAAATAGAAAAAAGAATTGTAATTTGTTCGGAATATTTTTTTCCGAAGCAACATATTTACATTTGGGAATATGCTGCGTATAGATAGGAAAATAGAATATTTATTCTTTCGGGAACTGGCTTCTAAATATTTCAGCTTCATTTCGAAAGCTTCTTGTGCTGCTAATAGTTGGAATATTAGATGGTCTACCCGAAAGCGGAATATTAACCATTTGAGCCCTACGTTCTTGAACAATTTAAATCCTTCTGTCTGAGCTCCCGAATTAAAATTCGCAAGTAATTGGTAAATAATGTTTTGCGGTAGGTATAAAAATAGTTACAAGTGTCTACTCACCGTTTAACCGGTGGCTGGGCAATGCCATTTTTTTTTACCACTGTTCAAGCGGTAACCGGGCATTACATCTTTTTCCTCTGTCACCGGTAAAGCGGTGCTCAAGGCTCAAAATGTTAAGTTCATTCTGACGATATGCACTATCACAAATGAAGGGTATCGTATTTCCAAGTTGTTGTGGTAGGATCCACCTAATTTGCATAGTGGAGTACCGACCATATAAATATGGTTGGTACCGGGAAGAGAGGGAGGAATCAAGAGATTCAACCAGAGACTCTACCCGACTGCGACCTGTCAACACATTCTCCAGGAACGGTCTTCCCAGGAATATACAAAAATATTGTGTACACTTTCTTGTTTCGATACATTTTGTTCTAAGTACATTTTGTGTTGCATTATTATTCCATGCATTAGTCAAGTTTCAACACAAGTTTAATTTTCAACCCCATTTTTTTAATTCTAGATATTGAGTTGTTTTCTCTTTCAGTGCTACAAAACATTGTAGCGCCCTTCCGCGATTTGACTATCGCACTTCCCTGTGATATACCAAATCACTGTATTCTGTATCTACCCCTGCAAGAAAAACTTTAAATAATTCATGTTTAAGTTCGCTTGAACGAAGTTAGTTTACAATGGAAAATCCAACAGACATAACATGATTGAATTTTTTACTTTTTTCCCGCACAAATCCTGCTGATATAAAGAGTGTTGCAATAACTTGGACCTATTTTAAATGCAAATAAATTTTAAGAGTCTAAAAATTTTTTTTTATTTTCAGATTTGGCGGACATTTGGGCGATATTATTGTTCACACATATTTGCCTTGACTTAAATAATATGATCCAATAGAGAAATAAATAAATTTTCACCAATAACACTGATTTATTTACTGCTGAATTTGATCCGTCTTAATGAAACACCCTTATATATAATCCGTCTTAATGAAACACCCTTTACAATCCTGTGATCAAAGAATATTTGTCTCCCAAGGAATTCATGTCGGAGAGAAGCAGTTTCCAAAATTCCCCATACATACCATTTTAGACTGACACTAAATTGGTGAAATCATTTTCCAATTTTATGTTAATATATTTTCTTAATATATGACATAAAATATATACCCTAACTTGGTTAATAAAATGGTGACCCACATATATTTTCACCTTAGTGTGCTGCAATATTTGGCGGATTCATGATTTTTTTTGTTGTTCTTGCCGCAGACGAAAGAGTAAACTATTGTCCTACACCTTTGATGAAATGAGTTGGTTTTTGAATATAACATTGTCAGGGATAAGATAAATTAAATTATTAATTTATTTCTTCTGCCTATTTATACTACTTAATATGACTTATACCTATAATGTGGTCATCACTTATGACTTATACCTATAATATGGTCATTGTTGTGGAGTTATTTCGCAGTGGAGGCTTGTATTTATATTACTAAATCGGTCCTAAATTGTTCGATGTACAAAACGTTAGGAACTTGATATAATAGTTATTACGCAGAGTAATCTTGTTGTGGTCGCTGACTACTTTCGTATTCGACTAACTGTCGACTACTGTCGTCCGACATCGACTAGTATTTAGTCACACCCCAACCACGAGGGTATCATGTGGCTCAAGGCCAGTTTAACGTGGAATCTCCGAGCCCGTGGGATCTCCAAGCCCGTGGGCTCGGCCAAAAATATACCCTTTGAACCCGTATAAACGGGTTCAGGGTCGGTTTACCTCCCCGAACGAGACTCCGCCCTTCAGCGTAGCCTCGTTCGGGTTCCTTCCCGCCCGAAGGCAGAGAGTTCAACCGTTTAGCCGATCGTCGGAAATCGACTAACCCTCGTTTCTCTTACTATTCCTACTTATATAAGGTGGGAGAGTCTATTAACTATAGAATAGGTGGGAGAGTCTATTAACTATAGAATAGATGGGAGAGTCTATTAACTATAGAATAGGTGTGTTTCACCATTACAGTCATCATTTATGACTTGTCATATGAGCATCAGAATCACAGGAAATAAATTCCGTTTGAATGTTTTATATCTGTTAGACGTTTTACCTACTTGTTATGTATTTCTTTTAAAATAATGTTCACACTGTACAATGCGCAGTGTCTACTCAAGTTATAGGGTTACATTAAGAGGCAATTTGTGCGGATAGGATGGATGATAACAGTTAACGCTAAAGTTGAACAGGTTAAGATTGTAGTGATCGTGGAAACATCCTCTTGGGAGACGATTCCGCAGAGCAGTTCTTCGCGGGAAGAAGCTGTACTAATGGAACTTACTTCTCACCAATGGAATACGGGGGGAATATGGGTGGTTTACTACTCTGTAAGTGGCATAGCGTGTCCTTGCCGTGAAGGTTTGAATTGGCGGAACAAGTGAATATAGTTCGTTCGAGCACTTTCCGTAGAACTAGCGATAAAGCCGCAAGAGGCTTGCTAAATATCGCCTGTGGGAGAGAACTTGGAGGGTGGAAAATAATTCGTCGCTCACAAGAGCTAGGAAACGCTTTTGGACGCTAATAAGGTTGTAGAGTGAGGGCTGGGCTTCCCCACCAATGAATCAAATATGACAACAGTACTCGCTTAGAGCACGAGTGGTCTCGCGTTCAAATCCAGAACAAGCTCAAACTTTTATTTACTATCTACCCCACTATTCATATTTTTATGTGCACATGTTACCTCTAATGTCATTTCTTCGCTGCGGAATCAGATATCCAATGTGATTATTTATCAAAGGCCTTCACACCTAGACAGTTAAACATGACAGCAGTGGGAACTATTTTCTATGCAAGTATTCTCATGTAAAGCTTTTCTCAAAAATTTAGTTACCAGCTTTAGTATAAACATACAAGATCATGCAAAACAATATGCTGTTTATTGTAATTATTTGAGAAATATGCTTTCCAGTAGCTAAGCAATATATTAAGAAAGATGAAAATTTTGTAAGAAACAAAGAAAAGAGACCTGGAGTGTTCTATGGCAGTGAATATTGAACATCCTCACAGCTGAAATAGAAACGAGTCAACAGAAATATTTTTCCACAGAAAGATGCTGAGAATCCCATAGACTGAACATACGAGTAACGAGGAGGTTTCTAGAGATAAAGGAAACGGAAAGAAGTTTATACTAAAAATCAGAAAGAGTTATTGAAATTTCTAGGACGCATAATGAGGAAAGATGGCTTGGATAATTTAACACTCACAGGAAATACTGAAAGCAAGACTAACAGCAAAAAGCAACGAATGACATATCAAACGAACTGGGTTAATTGGTTAGGAGAACCTGAATTACGTGATATCTTACAAATATAAGCCATACTAAGCGTTACAAAGGACAGGAAGTAGTGGAGAACCATGTGACATGACACGGAGAAGAACCTGAAAAACGGCCTTTCTTTTCACATGACGGTTTATGAAAATTGATTTAGTTTGAAGAAAAATTGATTTAAATTCTTTAGATAATTACCATGCTTAGTTTGAACTGGTACAACGCCAAATTTGCCTTGGGTGTTGACAGATAGCTTATTCCAAGTGTTGGGAGAAAAAAATTCTTTGAAAATCCACATTCGAATTACAGGATTTGACCTGAGTTAGAACATCTATCACATGCATTGAATGGAAATTGGTAAGTCATAGCTTCTAATCAGGGATGAATACAAAACGATTGCCCACTTTTTACGCAAACAGATATAAAATTAATATCACGCTCTCAGTTGCTAGTTAGTAAGCCTGCAAGGAAAACAATGGAAACAAAATGATGAATGAAAAAAAGTTTAATCACATAAGAACATGTGATGATAATGTTTTTAATAATGATATCTACCCTTAATTCGGATAACCGATATTTTATCAAGTATATAATAAGATAGACAAAGGCGGTCTAATGGTTAGCCAGCTTGTTTCGGTAGAACAATTACGAATGAGTATTGAGTTCAATCCTCACTTGCCCTTACTTTAGGTAAAAATACAAATTTAACATAAGAAATAAAGAAAACATTAATATTTATTGACTGGTCTGTTTTCTACGCTGTACCAAATCTTTGCAGGTTATTTAAAGCTAGAACATATTTATAGATTGTAATAATTTTGGGAGGGTGAAGATAATAATGGTTTACTGATACAAGTCATACTATTTAATTCAAAGCCGGAGGGAAAAGAGGTGGATTTATACCATTCTCAATGCTATTTGCGTGTCAGATTAACAATTCCGAGCCATTATAAATCACAACATCCGCACATTAAAGCTTAGATCGCCATTTATTCGCAATCGATCATCTATCTAAGTACTAGTGAGGCATAATATTGCTTATATGATATTCATCCCTAAATATGATAGCTGACATTTGTATGGTATATAAGACGATAGACAAAATAAATATAAATTAAAATTAATAAAATTAACATCAGAACTATGGAATATATATTATAATATTTATTCGTTTTCTACGGCGTATCAACCCCTTAAAATACTTCCTGGCTTTAAATAACCTTCAGCTTATTTAAAGCCAGGAAGTATTTTTTATTATAAGATACATGTTTTAGATAATAATAGTTTACAGATACAATTATTACTAATTAACCCATAGCTGGGGGTGGAAGAAGAGTATTTGCGGTTAAGTGAAAATGACGAAATCAGTGAGAACTGGAACTTGGTTCTCTGATTAACAATTCCGATTCATTATCCATTACACCATCCGCAAATCCAAGCTTATTGTATTTGGTATTCTGAAGCGGTCACTCATCTAGTTACTGGCTAGGCTCGAAGTTGCTTAACTTCGATGATCGTACGGGAACCTATGTTTCAACGTGATGTGGCCGTAAGTCATGTATCATTAGGAGTCAAAAATAAATCTCTTTCTGGATTTCTCTGTCTTTCTCCTAGGCCTTTTATTATAATCATTATTCTTAGCATCCCTCGGTAAAACCACACTTTAAATGTCACGGTCACATTTTAAACAAGTTTATTTAATGGCGTCACACTGATGAATGAGTAACCCAAGGGAGAATCTCTGTTCACTCTTGCGCCGTAAGCCCATATCCACGATGACTACCAAGTTATACCAAAGACCCTAAATAATTGTCATAAATACTATTTCTATATCTTTTCATGTTTGTTTTAGGCATCATAGAATTGTATAATGAAGCCGAACGTATATAAAAATAATATTAAACTAAAATATTTTTCATATTTAACGCGTTTTCTTTTGCTTTTAAAAATGTACATTTTGTTCTGTTCTGGATACAGTAGAAAATATTGAATACTGTATGCATTAACAATTGAAAATTTATATTAAAAGATGTTAATTTAAATGTATCAATTAATTAATGACCGGCTATTCATTTACGAGCACACACATCTGATGAGAGAACCAATCAGTCCCTATAGCAAACGCCTGCTCAGCTTCATTTATGCCTATTCGGCACCAACAGAGACCAGCTTTATTTTCTACTGTTACTATGTTAAACGGGCCTTAGTTAAAGTTTCTAGGAGGAAGTTGAGTCTATGGATTGATCAAAAGTTTGAAGTACATCAGTAGGCTCAAACAGTCGGTCACAATGACTTGTGACTTTGTGCTAGCATCATCGTCGACGTCTTCATCGACATGGACCCGCCTTCATAAGGCTGAGCCAGCCGGCGGTATTGTTTTCAAGCACTTTCTGTCTGTGCCGAAAGCGGCGATCAAGAAGTAAACTACATGATAAATCGATCACGGTGAGATTCGTAACCGGGCCTCGTGATTGGAATGCTAAATGCGACCATATATGTTAAATTTGTTTAAAAAAAAAAAAATCGAATATTCTTTAGTTTTGATTGTATCAGTGAATTCAAGTGTAGAATAAATTGCTTGATAGACGAACCACAAAGTATCAAATATTCCACATATGAATTTATGATATTACATGTGTAATATATTTGTTAGAATGCTGTTGGATCAAGATGACATGACGTAATTCAAAAGGAATTAAAATATGAAAGAATAATTAATTGTAATGACCTTTGCGTGATATTTTTACGATAATTCTCACCAGAGAAATGTCTCATCTTATGATTATTCGTTAACTTTCTTTATATTTGACGGCAATATAGCGTGACAAAAATCGAACTATTTTAGTAACGCAAACCGAAAAGTTTATCGAATTTCACTCGTTGATTTTGGATAAAGACCATATGCCAGACATTATTTCCTGGCAGTCACATACTAATATTTTCAATAATAGACGGTCATTCTGTTAGGGAAGTTTTTTTTTTTAAATATATGTCGACGTATCAGACATTATGGGACACATAGCCCAGTAGATAAAAAAGTTGGTAGAAACCAGTGACTTGCCCCAAAGAGTTGTGGGTTCAATGCCTGGCTAAAAAGAGCTGGACAAAAAAAGACTTGAATTAAAGAGAGATAACTGATACTGAGTGTCGTAGAGTAGTTTCACAGTGGAGGCTTGTATTAAGTCGGTCCTAAAAAGGTTCGACGTACAAAACGTTGGGAACTTGATATAATAGTTAATGACGCAGCAATCTAGTTATGGTGGCTGATACTTTAATGTCCGACATCGACTGACTCACCAACTCTCTGATCCCCCTGGCGACTGCTACTACTACTCATTATATGTGGGAGAGTCAATTAACAATAGAATAGGTATGTTCTAGTATAACACTGAGACACCCGGAAGAGGCACGACACGTGAAACTAGAACAATCTACCCCGGTGGACGAAATAAAGGCTTCGAATCGAAATTCCAATCCCCTGAAGAAGGCCAAAACGTACAACGGCCGCCGAAATATCGTGAATATGGCAACGAAGATGAGAAGGACAGTCCGAACAATGTAAATATCGTAAAAGTGAAGTCCTTAGTCGATCCATCTTCGTAGCGCTTCTTAAGAAACCACGTGTAGATAAATGCGATGTCCATCGGATAATCTACTTAATGAGTCACATACACTAGCCGAATTCTGATGAATAGAGCGTGAAGAAGAATTAGACAGGATAAAGAACAGGGACAATGTGCTTATTTGCGATGTCTCTGAAGCAAGTTTTTGTTTAATTGTCTTTAGTAGCATATCAACACATCAATGGTTTACTTAATGTCGAAATTTAAATATTTAGTTGGTTGAGTTTGTTTAGCAACATATCACACCTATATGGGTTATTTAATTCCGAAATCTAAATATTTGGATATTGGTTGGTTGATTTTGTTTAGCGGCATATCAAACTCTATGGGTTATTTAATGTCGAAATTTAAATATTTGGATTTTGGTTGGTTGATTTTGTTTAGTGGGATATCAAACTCTATGAGTTATTTAATGCCGAAATCTAAATATATGGATTTTGGTTGATTGATTTTGTTTAGTGGCATATCAACATCTCTATGGGTTATTTAATACCGAAATCTAAATATTTGGATTTTGGTTGGTTGATTTTGTTTAGTGGGATATCAAACTCTATGAGTTATTTAATGCCGAAATCTAAATATATGGATTTTGGTTGATTGATTTTGTTTAGTGGCATATCAACATCTCTATGGGTTATTTAATACCGAAATCTAAATATTTGGATTTTGGTTGGTTGGTTGATTTTCATTAGCGGCATAATTGGTGCCTATTCTGGTACCCTAACAGGTGCTACAACTTCGGGGCTTAAGGCGTCTGGGAACATACCTGAGGATTTGTTCCCTAGCCGTTGACGAGATTTCTCGTTTCATCCGTCGTCAATGACTTCTCGATATCTGAATAATTGACAGAGCCAGATACAGCTGTGACGTGGCATCAAAGAATGTAGTTCATCCAAAAATATGACGTGAAAAGGGCTACAGGGTAGCCAGAGGGTAGCAACTTTTCGTCTATGGGAAGGAAACAAGTCTTTACCCAGAGAGCTGCTCAAACACTTTTCAAATTCGGTCAAGTGTAGATTGATCAGGTTCGGTCTAGATGTGGAAGCGATACTCTAGTTGATTAGTCTCATGTAAAGATATAACATGACAGGTGGAGAATTATATCCTGTCGGGCATTTTCCCATCATCTTTAAGATGGATCGTGTATATGTTTTCTATATGAGGTGTTGTGTGAGCTTGAGCCCCAGTAGACATTCCAGGCAAGAGACCTTATTGGGAGAACAACCGCTCATTGTGTCAAGGATATCAGTGTTTTCACTGTGATGATGAGACGATAGTGACTTGATTTAGGATACATTGAATGTTATAAGCTAGTTCCTGTCCTACTGAGCACGCACGATAGCCATACACAACAAGATCTTCACTTGCTCACTAGCTAGCAGGGAAGCAAATCAATGAGTATCTAAGCTATGGTCATTTTGACAGACGAGTTTGTAAAGTCATCACTCTTGGCCACGATTTTTCCTGATAGATGTTGTGGTACTTAGGGTTAAGAACTTCATGATGACAAAGTATGTGAAAATTCAGAGTGACTATGACCTCCCAATGTAAATCAAATGTAATGTAATTGTTATGACCAATTAAATGGTTAAGACATAACAAAACAAGAGGTTGCAGATAAATCGTGTATTAAACAGTAATTACAACACAGCAGTGTTACACGGCTTGGGATTGTGTGTCAGTTGACAAGCGTTCAGTCTATTTCACTCTTAATATTTAACTGCCCCCTCCCCCACCACGAGGAATATATGTGGCACAAAGCCGAGTTCAGGGTCTGTCTACCTCCCCGGACGAAACTTTGTCCTTCGGTAAATCCTCCTCCGGGTTCCTCTATGATCAAGGCAGAGAGTTCAACAGTTGAACAATCTGGTCGACTGTTATATTTAACAGCCCCACCCTCCACGAGGGATGTATGTGGCACAAGGCCGAGTTTACCGGGGGTTTTCCGAGCCCGTAGGCTGGGCAAAAAATATTCCCTTTGAACCCGCATAAACGGTTTCAGGGATGTCTACCTCCCCGTACGAAATTTTGCCCTTCGGCAAAACCTCGTCCGGGTTCCTCTCTGCCGAGACAGAGTTCGACAGTTCGAATGTACTACCGAGGCTTACTCTCCTACTAATTTTATAGTAAGTGGAAGTCCACAATAGAATCATTAGAGGGAGGGCACCACAACAGTAATGTATCAAACAGCAGTTCAAATTGTCCTTGTTGGAATTGGTACACTCGTCACTATTACCAGGAATATATCTACCTCACAAGATGCTTTGTGGTTACTAATTTCATTGGGAGTGCTAGTGTGGAAGCACTGCTTGGAACATATCTTGTGCTGAGGAAGTTTTCAAGTAGGGACTTCGATAAGATCCTCACCACTCAGTCGAAACATCATTGAATCGCAAGAGATCTCAAATTAAATAATGATATTAATAGGTGTAGATAGGTTCGCCTATCGTTCGATTCACATTCGTCCCCCAACTTTTGAACAGGAGTAGAATTTTATCCCTTGTTTCTTCTTTAGGATTAAGTTTCTGCTTGCTTGTAAAGTCTTATTCAACTGTCTACTTCTAACGTCTCCGCCTAAACACTGAAATTTATGGTTTTCGGTTACTTCTAAATTATTTTCCTTCTTTTTCAATTCCGGTGGCCCCTTGGGGTTTGGTGGCATTTATCATCTTGCTTGAGGCCGTGCCTCTAACTCTGTTAACATCTACATGGAGTCGGTCAGGTCTTGTACAGGATGAACATCATTGTAAAAAGTAATAGGCGACGTTGAAGTTGGGATGGCCAGAGGAAAACAACGCACAACCTACTTGAGCGAATCGATAGCGGAGAAGGGTTTGGGAGAGATGTCAAGAAAACAAAGGTTATTAAGGGCCACAAAGGATAGGAAATCGTGGAAAGACGTGATCGTCAACGTCCTGAAGAAGAGAATATCATTAATAACAATACATTACATTCTGTGAAGAGAGCAGTAAAAAGGAAAAAAATATTTATGGAATGCATTGGAAAATGAGAGTATAAAGATACTATGTGATTTCCCTGATGTGATAATATAATTTAATCAACATTTCTAAAAATATCATTGAGCAAGCTGTGTTATATAATAAATATAAAGGTAGCAGCTGACATATGGGAACTTTATAAAGATAAGGATAATCATGATTTCAAACATGAGATAGTGCGCTTGTGGAAACTTGAGAAATTAGCGTCCTGGGTAAGACGATAAACGACATCCAACAGCAAGATCAGGAGGTTTTGAGGAGTGTGGAACCACCTCTTAATTGCTGGTGTACTCAGATCCACCCTGGCTCGGGGTGGTAGCACCTGCTAGGGTCTATGCTATGGGAAATAGTTAAGTCCCAAAAAGGTGTCAAAACAATATGAAATATTTTGTAATAAAAATATTACCAGCAATACATTTTTGAAAATAAATATTACCAGCGATACATATTTGAAAGAAAATTATTACCAGAAACAGGTTTTCGAAAAAAAAAAGTTACCAGAAATAGATTTTGAACTAACAATAAAATTTTGTAGACATTAAATAACCCATTGAGGTTGTTATGAAACCAAACCAAAGCTTGAGAAATTACAATCTTTTCCTGTTATTCTGGGTACCCTTCGACCAATGACTGATAACATTTAAAAAATGGTTAGGTATAGCTGAGATTGAGTTTTGACGAGAGATTCCTTCGAAAGTAGAACTGCTTGGAACGGCCAGAATTCGGAGATAGTTTTTAGTCAATGAATAAATTAAATTCAGGCTTTTTATCATTTTTTAATCATTTCACTCCAAGTGAAGCGATAAAGCCACTGAGATTCAAGGAATTTCAGAGTTTGAAGGAAGCTGAGAAAACGTTGAAAACAAAGCACATTATAAAAAAATCAAGATTAAAAAATCAAGATTGACATTTCATTCGAATTTTTGAATATCGTAGTTGACAGAAAAGGAACATGTCGGACAAGAGTTCCATGAGCGAGATGTGCTTGGTTGGTGAATTTTGTTTAGTGGCATATCATCCTCTATGGGTTATTTAATGGCGAAATTTAAATATTTGGATTTTGATTGGTTGATTGTATACGTAAGATCAAAGGTCTTGCTACGGAATGAAGTTTATCGTCATACAACAAGTGCTAGGGAAGAAAAAACTATTAGCTCATAACTTATGCTTAGAATGAACAATTCTAACAACAAAATGATGCGACCTAATTGCCAATCTAGTACGGTGCTTAAATTCGTGAAGTCGTGATAACAAAGAGGAAATTCCATCGGAACAAATGCCATGGAAATATTTATAGAAATGGCGCAAGAAGATACGTTGCAGCTGAGATGCCAGGTCCGGATCGATAACATTGAAGATTCGTCTTTGTAATTTGTCAAGATTATCTAGATACATAAAAACCCCTTACCAAATGTGGTAACGATATTAATTGCATGAATGAATCGTAGATTTATAAAGACGCAAGAGAGATTCAGACGAGAAAAAATATCTAGTCTGGGACACTGAAAATGCATTTTTAGCTATAGACCTAGCAATTGATTCGACATAATCGTTCCAAATTCATATCAATGGAAACGTTTACATAATAATAATAATAATAATAATAATCATAAAATCAAAACTAATTCTCAGACATTGTGATCAAAGCCCACTAAACAGGCAGGGCAATTCCTGTAGACTTTAAAGCAACTTGAAGATTTTCAAAAACTATCAAAATACAAGGATCTTCAAAATGGAAAACTCGAAAATGTGACATGAGGAAATCAGTAATTCCAGTTGTAGATGGATAACTCTTTTTGATTAAAAAAGAATCCGATAGAGTCATTGAAGGGATTCTTCGTAACACAAGCCTTAAAGAAATGCACAAAATTGTACTCACAATTACACCTTTTTATCTAAGATTTTATCTAAGGGTTTTTTTTTAATTATTATTTTTTTGTGAAATAATCTCTGAAGATATCATGATACCATTTCTGATTTCGTGCCTCTGGTCGATACCCGGAAAGAAAAGAGTATACAACAGAAATCAAAGAAAATCTTTGTCGTGACCCGATCATTCGGATTGCCATCTTTTCTTCGTATTCCTGTTCTCGCCCAGGTTGCAGAGGTCGAGATGGCTGGGGACCAAAGAGAATTTGACGAGGCTATTTGCATGAATTTGATTTTGGTAGACAACAATGACCGACAGAGAAACCCACACACTTGGACAGAAGCATCTCCCTCGCGGCTCTAAGGGGATAGAGACAGGTGAGGTATGACAAACCTGGTTGAATCGAGCTGTGTGGTGCTTGCTCTGTCTTGGTCCGTCTTAGTTAAACCAGTCCAAATGGCGCTGCACTCCCTTGCCAGTTTGAGAGCGTGTAGATGGCAAAGATCTATTCCGCATTTGGCATCTGACTTGGTCGCGTTCAGTCTGGTGCTTCTTTTCGACCCTACTGCCAAGGGTGGCTCTAGAGGAGTTGAAACTCTAGACGGCTTCGCTCTTGGCACCTCTCTACCATGACAAGGAACTAATAATATTATTACATTTTAAAAATGCTTATTTGGTCTTATAACGATGACAGATGAAATAAGCAGTTCGATGTAAAAGAAAAAAAAATAGAAAGAAAACGCCTGCATTATTTGCTTTCGGACTAATAAAATTATACAGAGTGCGATGAATAAATTGTCTTCTAAAGTACGCAAAAAATAAAAATTTCAATGACATCTAATTTTAGCAGATACATTTACCAAAATTGTACAAAAATATTTTGAAATAGTAAAGAGTAAATTTATTCAATAAAATCGCCATTGCCGTCAAACATAGCTCCCAGGCGACTTCGGAATCACCTGCATCTCTTCTGTGCAAACTCCTGTTGTCAGCCAATGTCCTTCCAGCAGCCACCCTCTTGACCCAGGACAGCACTACCTTCTCAAAGAACTTGTTGCAGACCTCCATGTTGTGTCTGGGGCCCTGTGGGAAGATGAATGGAAGCATAGCTTCGCCATTGCTAGTGATCTCTCCAAACGCCATCGTAATCACCATTAGACTCACCCAACTCTTTCCGGGTCCTTTCCACTGTCCTTAGATTGACACCCAAACACTCCGAAATGTTTGTATTGCAGCTTCCGGTGCGAATGCCAAGCAGTAGAGTAAGTTATTTCCAAATTACTGGTGGAGTATATTGCGTCATAGTTTTTTTTTTCTCACAGACGGTGCTCAACTGAGCTTGCGATGTTGTGCAGTCGACAAAAACAAAAACAAACAACGCGCATGCGCAAAGTTAAAAATATAAAATGGCGTCAATATACCCATCGCACCCTGTATATCTTGCTATACTTGCAACGTTTCGACTCTTGTAATCTTTAGCCTTGTTCGGGTGTCTGTCTATCCACGTAACCATCGGTGAAATTGGAAATGAAAACTTTAGTCAGTCTACTAGATTTTTCAACTTCCCCTTTCCAGGTCTAGTGATCCCCGCGTTGTTTTTTTTTTTTATTCATTACTTCTCAGTAATTGCTCGCGATCTTAAGACGTTTTATAGCAGTTTGAAATTTATTGTTGCTTACTCGGATGGACAGACAGCAAAGATGAGGTCATTAGGCCGAATGTATATAATATAAACAAGGATAAATCCTTATTCCAAAAGAAATTTCAGACAGAAACTTGAAATAAATAAACTACTTTGACCGGCGTCTCCAAATAACAAAAACAGAAGTGATTAAACGAATTGGCAGAAAAGTTAATATGTTTTCTAAGAACGGAAACAGAAATTGAATCCTCCAGATGAATGACATTTAACTAAACTAATATGACACTATTCAAAGAGGTAAGGGCCCGAAATAGAGAGCATTGTTATTTTGTACTTCCCAAAGTGACGGTTCCAACTCAATATAGCTGAAAGATTCAGCACTGGAACTCGCTGAGGTCTTGTCTTCTTTGATTATTCTTTCATGCTATTCCTTAACTCTTCGTATTTCTCGTCATGTACACCACTACCTCTCTGCTATATCTTATTCTTCTCTTTCTTCCTCTTCTTCTTCTTCATTGTCGTCGTCGTCGTCGTTTTTATTGTATTGTCGCATTTTTCAGTTTTCCTTTTTAACCTTTTAGTCATTTTTGTTTCCTATTTTTATTTTTCTTCATTCTTTTTCTTCTCATCCTTCTTTATTTATAAATCTCTGTGCAACTCATTTTTTCTGCCTTCTGCAGCTTCTTTCTTCCTTTTTTGTTAGTCTTTTTTCGTTTTACTATTCTTTCTTTCTTTCTTTCTTTCTTTCTTTCTTTCTTTCTTTCTTTCTTTCTTTCTTTCTTTGCTTATTAATCTTTCTTTCAAAGCCTTTCTCATGCCATTGCCACTGTATAAAATTTCTTCCTTTTTTTCTTTATTATTCTTTCATTCTTTTTCTTCTTCTTCTTCTTCTTCTTCTTCTTGCTGTTCATTTTCTCACCTTCATTTTTCAACCTTTCTTCTATTTTTATTCCTCTAGTTGTCCATTTTGTTTTATTTAATTAAACTTCTTTTACTTATTCTCTCATTTGTTTCTTTCTTCACTATAACGTTCATTCTTAGTTTTAATTTATATTTTTCTCTGCATTTATTCGTCATTAAATATTTTTCAATTAGTTTTTTTTTCATTTTGCTACTTTTAATTTTGGTCATTTTTCTTCATCATCTTATACTATTACTACTACTACTACTACTACTACTAATAATAATAATAATAATAATAATAAAATAATTCTTTCTGTTTTTCATTCTTTTTTCTTTCTTAATCTAATATTCAATAATCTTCTCATTTTATTACTATTATCAGCAATTTTTTTTTTCTGTATTATTCATTTTCCATTATTTTCTTCTTCTTTTTCTTCGTTTATTATTTTCCCCCCTATTTATTAATCTTACATTACCACCTTCTATTTTCCCCCTATTAAACGTTCTTTTTTTCCTTATTTTTCTTTCCTTTTCTTATTGTTCTTCTGATTATTATTATTATTATTATTATTATTATTATTATAATCATCATCATTCTTCATTTTCTTTTTCTGCTTTCATTTTTTAATCTTCCTTTTATTTTTATTTTCCAATTTTCCATCATCTTACTCCTTCTTTTGATTATAATTTATTTTTCTCTCTACATTCATTGAGCATTATTTTTTTTTTGTTTCCTTTTTATCGGCAACTTCTGATTCGATATCATTCTACAAATGTCTTCGTTCGGGTAAAATTTAAATCGTAATGACTAAATAAATCGGGAAAAACTGGACATTTTGGAGTCCACTTTGGCGGGTATTTATTTCAGGATCAACATTCTGCCTCGCTCTGTCCCAAAGTCTATTCGCATACGACGTGCAAGCCGTCACTGTAATTAATTGACGGAGCAGTCAGTCTAGAATGATGTGACAAACTGACTATAAAACCTCCTACTTACTCTCCTCGTCTTAAGCTACCGGCTTGTTGTATATTGATTTTACATTAAATATGATCATAGATTCTCATTATTGATTTAGCTACAATATCTCATTTGTTCCCTTATTTTTAGAAGAATCTGCAGCAAAATTCTACATGACAGGAACAACATGAAATTCGGTAACCAAGGCCTATGTTTGTCATGTGATCTCATGTCGTCTACAGGAACGATATTTCCTATGTGGTCTCGTCCGCAGCACAGCTAGTCTGCCAATAATTGAGTTATGTTTCAAGTGAAACTCTCCAGCGATGCCCCTATGTTTGCATTAAATCTCCATCTTAGTTTGAAATCATTCATATTTAATGTTTTTGATAGTTTTCATTTTTCTTTTCTTTTTTTATTGATTTTATAATATCTAGTCATTATGCTTGGTTGGATAACCTCCCTTTACAGCCAAGCGGCGGGCCTACTTGCCGTTTTTATTTTCTTTCGTGAATTGTGATTAGTGCAGATTGAGAAAACGAAAGAGAAAAAAAGAAAGAAAAAAGGAAGGAAGGAAGGAAGGAAGGAAGGAAGGAAGGAAGGAAGGAAGGAAGGAAGGAAATATCGTATAAATGGCGACGGACACGAGGCTGTAAACTACATTATAATCAAATGTAAGAAAAATATAGGAGAAAAATAACGGGCCCTTAAAGAATAAAAAACAAACTAGCACAATAGAGAAGAAAATTTTTGAATTTTTCAGACATGAAAATGTTTCTTGCAAATACCATAGTTTGCCTTGGAGAGTTAAAAAATATATAAAAATTAATATGTGAACCAACACAAGTTAAGCCACGTCGAGCCCAGACAATACCTCGACGGGCGACGGCTTGGAAATACCAAGTAATGCAAGCCTTGATTTGCTGGTGGTGTAATGGATAATTGTTCGAAATTGTTAATTGGTGAATCACGGTTTCAATTCCAGTTGGGTTCCTTATATCCACTTATGCGCAAATACCCTTAAGAAAGGTATGAATCCACCTCTTGTTCAACATCTATGGGTCAATTAGTAAGACTGGTATAACTAAATCGTTATTATCTCCACTTTAAAAAATATTTTATGGCTTTTTATAACCCGCAAAGGGTTGAAAAACTTAAAAAAAAATGAATCGTAAATCGTTAATCAACAACAAAATACTGATAGTTTGAACAAGGATATACATTCTCTCAGATCGATGGATTATTTGATCCAGATGACCACTGGATAAAAAACGTCTATATAATGAATGAATACTAGGAATTTTTCTAGGAATGGGAGAAACTAGGCCATAAGTTTTAGGATTGAATTAATTCTGTGAACATTTCCAAGATGAGATCGGGATAATTCGAGATTCGAAGAAAGCTTAATGCCGTTCAGACAGCAGTAAGTCTCTGGTTCACAGTAATGCTGAGATGAGGTAGGGGAGGTACTGAAGAACCGGTTATCAGTATATACTAGACCGCAAGTGAAATGTGACTAAGGTGAAACTAACCGTTTACGTACAGGAAACATTCGATTTTAACAGATTGAATATTTGCCTCATTTCGATTGAAATTTATAAAATCATTTGAAACCAAAGTTTAAGGAAAGTAGATTTCTCAAACCTGCTAAATATTATAACACTGTCTATTTTTTAGGGAAGTTTCCTTCCAAACATTTTACTTTTGTAGTTAGGAATGTTGAAACCTTTCTTTTTTTCTACTCTGCAGTGTCTTTCAAGCTTTAGCGCAAATATTTGGATTAGCACCATATTTGGATTAGCCCCATTAGTGCAGCCGAGACCTTTACAACGAGGATACGCCATGTTACTTCCACAGAATCGAATCAGCCTCGTCTCGTCAGTAGCCCGTCAGTTTTTGTAAAAAGCAAGTTCACGTTAGCTCTTCTCCAAAGAACTGCAACATACTGGAACGGACTACTATGTAAATATTTCCAACAATACTAGAACTTTAACTTCTTTCAAGCAATATATTCCGAAAAGACAGAGGACATTCAAAATATTTAAGAAATATCTAAAGGAATCAAAGAGCTGTGACAAAGAAAATCGCAACAAATATTAAATTTCTCCAAAAGAAGAACACATTTAAATAAAGAGCAACCATCCAATGAACACATAAACTAAGCAGAAGAAAAAAAACTATACTGGATACGATCTGTAAATGAAAAAAAAAAAACTATAGAATTGTAAAATAGGTTACAACACGATAGCGAACAATTTGGCGCTCTCATGTTGAGAAGACCTTATCATAGAGAGTATGGGTCATAAAGGTACCCCGTGCTTATATATTTTTGGAAGGTTATAAAGACGGGGTCGGATTGAGTCAGAAGGTTTGTTTTCTCAGAAATTTCTGGGGAAAGAACCCTACTTTTTACCTGCCTTAAAAGTTGTTTTTGAAATATTATTTCAATTGAAGTGGTAGCATCGCATTTTTCAACGGGACCAAGCTGCAGAAATTTACATGTAGCATTCAAGCTGAAAGACATTTTATCAACATAATCTCTGTCGCCCATAAGAATCATATATCATATATATTATTTATTTTAGGATATTCAAACAAAACCATGTTAAAATCACTATACAATTAAAATTATGTTTCTACACAACAGATGTGTTTCTTCGGGCGATGTTAAACTAACGATGAGACACATCTTTAATGTAGAAGCATAAGTGTAATTGTGCAGGGATTATTTGAACATTTTTTTTTTGTTTTAATACCCTAAAACAAATATGTAGTTCTAATATGAATTGAGCCCTCTTTGAAATTAAATTTTACGTACAGTGGAAGTATACTCCTTTCGTTCACATTTTACACACACACACGCGCGGGCACACACACACATACACACAAACATACACCCCGCCACACACACACATATATATATATATATATATATATATAGATAGATAGATAGATAGATAGATAGAATGGCTGATTAATAAAATAAGGACAAACGAAAAGGTACTAGTAACCACTTTTATCACTTAATAGTAATAGTCATCACCCCATTCACTTATCTACTATATTTTATATACGACTACCTATGCTTTATCTCATGTCGTACTAGTCGGCAATAGAAGTGAGCGTTAGACAAACTCTGCCTGACGATCGCAAATAGCGTGAAATCCAGGGTCACAAATTCACATCAATCCAACTATATATATATATATATATATATATATATATATAAAGAAAGAACAGTAAGATAAATTCGCTTGTAGATGAAATAATAACTAATGTCTTTAATTTAATTACAAAATTAAATTCGGACCTTCCATTTCTGAAACATGGTTAGAACTGTGTAGCGGAAAAAACATATTTTAAATCAATTAATTTATAATATATATATATATATATATATATATATATGTGTGTGTGTGTGTTTGTGTGTGTGTGTTTTCTCCCTAGATATCTTTGTGTGTGTTGGGGGGGGGTCATTATGTGTATATGTTGTGTGTTTATTTGTGTGGGATTATGATCTGTTTATTGCTGGCTTAAATTTGTCTATGACGTTTTTTTTTCTTGTATTTATATGTAAAAATAATTGCCTGTTTGATATCTTGCCATAACTTTATATTTAGCTTGATTACATTTGTAGATGTGATAGTTTTTTTTTATTATAGAGTTTTTTATTGCCTGATAATTTGATGTTGCTTTTGTGAAACTCTGATGTATAGTGCTTGGTTGATACCGAAAGATCGTGTTACATTTTTTACACTTGAGTGCATAAAACATATTTTTGTAGTGGTCAAGTGAAGTTAGACATCGAATAATATAAGGAAAAATTAACTCCTTTAAATAATATTGTTAACTTCCTTTTTACTAAGAGTTTTCTATTTGTTAGATTTTCATGTCGACAATATGGTTAAATTTTTCAGAAATGTTTCTGAAAATAAGACAAATTGGTTTCAACATGACTTCAAAATAATTCTTAGTTTCTACCGACGCGTTTCGCCTTCCGACTTTCAACTCAAGCAATGAAAGTGAAATGTTTTGAAGCCATAATTTCTGTAAAAACATATATATATATATATATATATATATATATATATATATATATATATATATTCATATGTATGTATATATATGTATGTCGCTATTTGGCTTGCTAGAAAGAAAAAAAAAGAGAAAAGGCGAGAATTAAATTTAGGTGATAAGAAGCCATCACGAACAGGACACTAAGCGATGTTATTTTTCTGACAAAGAAAAGTGGTAAAATTTTTATTTCCATTGTCGAGAAAGGAAGATACTGGATTTAATCTGATTTATGTTACGGGGCGGAGAATAAGATATAGCCAATCTGCCCATGGCAATGGTGAAATTTCCAGGTTGGTCAAATGACCTGCGAGACAGAATTCTAAAGAGATAAAAATTAATTAAGCACCCGCTGACCGAAAAACAAAATGTCGCTGGACCACAAAGAGTTACAAAAACAAAAGACTAAACCATTAGTTATCTGCGGAAGGGTCGTTTGGAAAAAGCATGTGTTTATTGTCGCGACTGGCTATGATAGCGAAACTATTTTATCGGAACAGTTAATTAGCAACAGAATGCACTTGTTTGGCGAAGGCCCCGGGTGATAAAGTCCACGTGACATTTGGCTAAGATAAGAGACCAAGGGTTCGTTGTCGGGCAGAAGGAAAGAAAGAGAAAGAAAAGAAAAAGAAAAAAAAAGAGAAAGGAAGATATTTTTTTTCTTTGAGCAAGATTTTTTAAACCGAGGCTAGTCTGGCCACACCCACGCCGCTGAGCGCCCATTGGCTGAATGGTGGCGTGAGCGTTAGGCGGAGGTAGTCATGTGATGAAGGAGGGGATGCCAGTTGCGCCCCCCTGAAGGGATAGGTGTGAGATACCACTGTGTGAGAGAGGGCAAACCCGTTGACACACTCTGAGGGTATGGTGAGATACCAATATGAGAACAGAAGAAGGTGGGAGGACGAAAAGACTTCCAAAAATGGAAAATAATAAATTTTCCTGACCGAAAACAAAGAAGTGGATTGTGGATTTGGAATTATCAAGGAACCTCAAACCCCGACAAAGACTACACCGGTTTTGGTCGGCGTCCATATAAGCAAAGTCGCAGCTAGCGAAAATCAGTTGAGTTTCCAGTTTTCCAGAGTTGAGTTGAGTTCCAGATCCAGATCCGGTTGGAATTGGCAATTGGCAGACCGCGTCGCAGAGCTGACTAAGATTCGCGCAACTTCCGAACTCATCTTCTAATCAAGAACAATTTATCCCTGAAGAACGATTTGGACTCACACCACCAAAACAAGTTTTACGAATTTCGCCTGAAGACACACTAAGAACCAGTTTCTTAAAGAACAGACAACTTAAGATGCTAAGACTCGCCTCACAAAAACAACGTGTCACGAATCCATATAGCGGTCTTGGGAGAAAGACGTAGTCCTATGTATCCAGCAACCAGATATAAAATATTGTTATCCTTTTTTTGATACCTTGAACTTTTCGAGTTGTTATTTTCTTTTCTTTTACATCTATTTGTGCGTTACCACCCTTATTCGAACTCGACTTGCATTACGGCCCCGACGACCGATTGATTTCGTCTGCCTAAGATCAATTCAAAACGTGGGTAGGTAGACTGGAAATCAAAGTAGTTACTTCGGTAACCAGACGTAGGAGGCGAGTTGGGAACGACGAGGCTGATATCGAATCTAACCAGATTCCCATCCGAATCACCAAAAGGTTAGAACGTCACATTTGGGTGCCGCGACCAATACCAAGCCAGTTGGTCGTCACAGGACGGGACAACACGACTGACGCAGACAGGCGGACGTCACGTTTGGAGCGGCGACACCCGAACGAACGAGCGGGGGACGTCACATACAATATTTACACTCCCTTACTCCAACAAAACTAACCAAAAATGTTAATAAGAAAAATGAACATTCCTTGGCTGTCATATTTAACGAAACACACAGACAAAACACACACACACACACACACACACACACACACACACACACACACACACACACATATATATATATATATACACACACACACACACACACACACACATATATATATGCACACACACACAACACACGCACACACACACACACACACATATATATATATATATATATATATATATATAATTATTTATTTAAAAAATTATAACATAAATATGTTATAAAATCACTACAAATATAGCCATTCTGTTTCAACACCTCCGGTGTCTTATCAAGTGATGATGTTGAAATGTAAAATAAATGGTTTTAAAAGTCTCAAATTAATTAACGATCCTTCGCAAGGGGAAATCGTTGTTACAAAAGCTAGAATGACCAATCAAAATACAAGTATAGGAAAATTCAAAAAGCTTGATCACGAACTCATGTTATAATAGGTACTCAAATCTTTAAAATTGCGGTAATATTAAAAAAGAATTTATTCTAACCAATAATTATCAAATTATATGATAAAATTTGATATTAAAATGAAAAGTAGAAATTACTAATTTTAAAATCCAAATTTAATCACTATTAAGTTTAAAATTATAAATATAGGAGTAAAAGTTTGTAACTTAACTGATTCATCACTTCAACATCCCGTCTCCAGAGTTCCGTAGGCGGAACTCTCTATCTACTCTTCTGCTTATATTTTTCGATTGTATATTTGGTCAATCTGTCTTTTATACAAGTTTCATTAAAGACGTCTAAAAACGTAATGCTACTAAGAAGCTTTATTCTGTTTGTTTTTTATTATTATTTCAAAATGTTCTATATATTCGAGCGTTTTCGTGTACAAATTATTATCAAGGTATTTTTATGCATAATAACACTTTTATGGAGGAAAGAAAAAATTAATAATAAGCAGAATCCTTGTACTTTTTCAGCCATCTTTAATATATATATATATATATTTATATAAGTATATATTAACCAATTCAAAAATATGGAAATATGGTTCCTTCGCAACACTGGAATTACTATGTTTCAAAACCAGAAACTAACAACTTCAAATTCAATTATTCAATTAAATTAAAGGCACTAATTCTTTTGAATTTTCAAGTGAATTTTAGAATAACTTATTTTGAAATTTGGATATTTGCGTCACTACCACAAAAAAAGACAATGTTTAACATTGAAAAACTTAAGCAAAATTAATTCATTTTAATAATATGCACTCTTTACCTGAAGAAGGTTGCGCGACCCTAAACATGCAAAATTATGAAAAATAATCCATAATAAATATTTTTAAAAAATCCATATAACAACCAAATACGTTTGCGGCTTCTCTTCTCTTTTAAGAATATACACTTTTCTCTCATTGTAGCGTCTATAACCTTCTATATATATATATATATATATATATATATATATATATATATATATATATATATATATATATAATTTTGGGTGTATTTTCGCAGTGATTACGTCTTTGACGCTTCAAGTCCTTGTTCCGAAAGAATAATGTCTCTCTGTGCGTTCCGTTTTACTGCAGGGTCATTCTTATATATACGTGTTTGTTAATGGCCATGTGTTTGTGTTTATGTGTCTATGTTTCTGTCTATGAGAGATTGTATGGAGTATTTTTCTATATGTATTTAACTCTCTCTCTCTCTCTCTCTCTCTCTCTGTGTGTGTGTGTGTGTGTGTGTGTGTGTGTGTGTGTGTGACTATGTTTATGAAGATACATCAGGATAGGCTTGAATCGACGCTCGGCGGATTAATGAGAATATTCAATGAATCCCCCGGCATGTCACTGCAGTTCTTCACGCCTCAATTATTGGCAAGCAGACAGAGAATCGGCCGCCTCTTGTCATACCAATTACCACCCTCATTAAATTCGTGCACGAAGCTTCATTTATCTTGCACACTTTCTTTCCTGTACGGCTTTGGATTCTTATTTAAGCCCTATTTACTAGGCACGGCCTAATAGTTGCCCTTAATTATTGAGAAATCATTTTGTGATTTCAGATTAGACAACTTCCTCAGGTTGTCATGACATCAACAGAGATTTATAGGCGTTAATGTAACCAGAATGTTATATAGAAATAAAGTGTTGTTGCCGACACTGTAGTTTGAACACACATCACCAGTGAGCAAACACGGATGATTCCATTATTAAATAAATAGATCACGTGATCTTAAAGGAAACGTATCAATGTGAATTAGCGTGATGTCTAAGTGATTTTATTCTCCATACTATCCACTATACTGTTTCTCTATAATGATCATAATACGACTTACTATTCGGCGATTACTATACTGTCATGGGTCCTTACCTATAACTACAGAATGAACTCTTCCTAACACTATGTATACTACGCCTCTCAAGAGAGAGGGACGAATCAAGCCGATCTTTTCGGCTTGACGGTCGAACTCTCTGCTTTTGAGCAGAAAGGAACCCGGACGAGGTTCCGCCGAAGGGCAGAATCTCGTTCGGGGTGAATGACCTACCCTGATCTCGTTTTTACGAGTCATACGGGCATATTTTTTGGCTGAGCCTACGGGCTCCAGGAAACCCACGATAAAATGACCTTGTGTCGCATGCAACCCTCGTGGGGGGTGGCTAGATACTGAATCAAGCCGATCTTTTCGACTTGATGGTCGAACTCTCTGCTTTTGAGCAGAAAGGAACCCGGACGAGGTTCCGCCGAAGGGCAGAATCTCGTTCGGGGTGAATGACCTACCCTGATCTCGTTTTTACGAGTTATACGGGCATTTTTTTGGCTGAGCCTACGGGCTCAGGGAAACCCACGATAAAAATGACCTTGTGTCGCATGCAACCCTCGTGGGGGTGGCTAGATACTGAATCAAGCCGATCTTTTCGACTTGATGGTCGAACTCTCTGCTTTTCAGCAGAAAGGAACCCGGACGAGGTTCCGCCGAAGGGCAGAATCTCGTTCGGGGTGAATGACGACCTACCCTGATCTCGTTTTTACGAGTCATACGGGCATATTTTTTGGCTGAGCCTACGGGCTCAGGAAACCCACGATAAAAATGACCTTGTGTCGCATGCAACCCTCGGGGGTGGCTAGATACTGGATCAAGCCGATCTTTTCGACTTGATGGTCGAACTCTGCTTTTGAGCAGAAAGGAACCCGGACGAGGTTCCGGCGAAGGGCAGAATCTCGTTCGGGGTGAATGACCTACCCTGATCTCGTTTTTACGAGTCATACGGGCATATTTTTGGCTGAGCCTACGGGCTCAGGAAACCCACGATAAAAATGACCTGTGTGTCGCATGCAACCCTCGTGGGGGGTGGCTAGATACCGAATCAAGCCGATCTTTTCGACTTGACGGTCGAACTCTCTGCTTTTGAGCAGAAAGGAACCCGGACGAGGTTCCGCCGAAGGGCAGAATCTCGTTCGGGGTGAATGACCTACCCTGATCTCGTTTTACGAGTTATACGGGCATATTTTTGGCTGAGCCTACGGGCTCAGGAAACCCACGATAAAAATGACCTTGTGTCGCATGCAACCCTCGTGGGGGGGTGGCTAGATACTGAATCAAGCCGATCTTTTCGACTTGACGGTCGAACTCTCTGCTTTTGAGCAGAAAGGAACTCGGACGAGGTTCCGCCGAAGGGCAGAATCTCGTTCGGGGTGAAATGACCGTTTTACCCGATTTCTCGTTTACGGGCCCAGGAAATCATAAAAATGACCTTGGGCATATTTTGGCTGAGCCTCGACTTGACGGTCGAACTCCTCTGCTTGAGGAAAGTGGAACCCGGACGAGGAAACCCGAAGGCAGAAAATGACCGTTTTTGTGGCTGAGCCGCATGCTCAGGAAACCCCTCGTCGCATGCAACCCCTCGTGGGGGTGGCTAGATACTGAATCAAGCCAGGCTTCTCGACTTGACGGTCGAACTCTCTGCTTTTGAGCAGAAAGGAACCCGGACGAGGTTACGCCGAAGGGCAGAATCTCGTTCGGGGTGAATGATTACCTGATCTCGTTTTTACGGGCTCTACGGGTTTTTTTTGGCTGAGCCTACGGGCTCAGGAAACCCACGATAAAAATGACCTTGTGTCGCATGCAACCCTCGTGGGGGGTGGCTAGATACTGAATCAAGCCGAGCTTCTCGACTTGACGGTCGAACTTTCTGCCTTTTGAGCAGAAAGGAACCCGGACGAGGTTCCGCCGAAGGGCAGAATCTCGTTCGGGGTGAATGACCTACCCTGATCTCGTTTTTACGAGTCATACGGGCATATTTTTGGCTGAGCCTACGGGCTCAGGGAACCCACGATAAAAATGACCTTGTGTCGCATGCAACCCTCGTGGGGGGGGTGGCTAGATACCGAATCAAGCCGAGCTTCTCGACTTGACGGTCGAACTCTCTGCCTCTGAGCAGAAAGGAACGCGGACGAGGCTCCGCCGAAGGGCAGAGTCTCGTTCGGAGAGAAATGACCAACCCGATCTCGTTTATACGGGCTCTATGGGAACCCACGATTTTTGGCCGAGCCTACGGGCTCGGGAAACCCACGAAAGGAAAACTCGGCCTTGTGAGAGAACATGCAACCCTCGTGGGTGGGGGCTAGATACCGGGAAACCCCGATAAACCCGGCCTTCTATGGTAGATACCAAATGGTCGATGGTCTCTCTGTCTCTGAGCGGAGAGGAAGCCGGATGAGGCTCCGCCGAACGGCAGAGTGTCGTTCGGGGAGGTTGACCAACCCGATTCTGTTTTTACAGTTTCTACGCCCTTTTTTTTTGGCCGAGCCTACGGGTTCGAAAAACCTACGTAAAACTCGGCCTTGTGCCACATCTTTCCCTCGTGGGGGGGCAAGTAAATATCGAATCGAGTCGAGCCGATAGTAGTTCACTCCAAACCAGACTGACAGTCATGCTAACACCTTCCATATCTTGTATTATTATTTCGTGTAATATACCTTCATTATTTCTACTCTTGTGTTCGTGTTGTTCTTCCTTGGTCCTAACATGGAACATAGCCCTATATGAACAAGTATTAATAGTGAAACCATTATTGGAAAGCGTACCACTAAGAGTATCTGTATTTACAAAGTCTCGTCTACACCGAACATTTCGGAAGTGATAACGAAGATTCGTTGACCTAACGAAAGTTATAACGAGTCATCGTGTAACATCACAAAACAGTGAAAATCTGATTGAATTATTGAACATTTACGTTATTTTGAATAAAATCTATTTACAGTTAAGAAACGTCTACTCAGTACCGAGATGGGTGACAGCTTGGAAATAACTTGTGATGTAAGCTTGGATGTGTGAGTAGTGTAATAGAGGTAAGACTCAGAATTGTTAATCGGAGACCCGAGTTCCAATGCACGTTGGGTTCGTTATATCCATTTATCCGCAAATGCCATTTTTATCACAAAGACCTAGACCAGTAAACCAGTATTTCTTTTTAAATTCTTACAATCTAAATCTATGTTCTTGCTATAAATAATCTGCAATATGTCAATAAGCCGTAAAGTAACCCAAACCTGTCAATCAAACAATAATTACAGGTTCGGGAGAAAGAAGATATTTGCCAGTATTATAAACCAGAAGAAAAATAACCTCAACGGGTGCATTATGAAAAATTCTTCTTCTATGTATTGAATCTTTTCAGGAAATTATCGACCGTGGCTCTCCACAATTTCCTGCCTTTTGTAGATATTATAAATGTTATCCTTTTGTCAACTCTTCTAATTTTTTTCCGCCATCCATTTACTTAAGCTCGCAAGGTTTGTTATATGTTGTTTTTTCTCTCTTCTTCTTGACTTCAATCCATCCTGTAAATGTCAAATTTTCCAAGCCTTCTCTTATCATTTTTTGTGATGTCAACGAACACTCGTTTGACACCTTTGTAATGTCAAAGAATATTCGTTGTCAATTTCGTAATACTCTATGTAGTAGAGACTTTGTAATCGCAGTTACAACTATAGTAACGCCGTTGAACAATACTGGTGTCAGATGCCTTCGAATATCACTCGCACTAATAGTACTTGCTCTTTAGTAACTACAAAAGTAAGTCACCAAAGGAAAACCATGAGGTCATGTTGCAGACATTTGCTGAGAACTCCCTTTCCTATGCAACTTTGAATTTCAAGCGGGGTAGAGAGAACACTGATGATAAAACCTCGGTCAGGTCGTTCAGAACCTCAACCAGTAACGAGCAAGTTAATTCCATTCAACGTATGGTTTTCGATGACAGATCCTATGAGATGTGGATGTGTTTTGGGAGAACAAGGACGTCACATTCTTCCGTGATGGGATTGTGATGCTTAAGCAACATTGGACCAAGTGCATTCATATCAAGGGTAGGGGCATACTAAAATATAGTGAAAAACTATTTTGTTTCTCTAACTCCTTAGTGAGTCTTAGAAATTTTTTTTTACGACCTTAGTATATATGCATAACTTTTATGCATATAACTGTGATCGATTTAAAAATCCTTTAAAACAGTTTTTAATTGTGACTTATTTTACTTTATATCAAAATGATTGCGTATGAATTTTTTTTTCATTTCAGTAAATTCAGCCTTATTTCATAATGATTTCAATTCATATTGAAATGAGTCCAGAATTCCTCCGCCCTACCCGAATTTATAGACAGACTGTACAGGTGCATGCTGGGATTATTTCCCAACCAATAAAATAGATAACTTATCGGTCTAATCTGTTCTTTCTTTTCTTGAAGCCAGAAAGCAACCATCGATTGAGTGTATCCCTTTTTGTGTGTTAACACCATTCTTAGTTTGTGAATTTTTTTCCATATTAATGTTGCTTTGCCTTATTACTATTTATTTGCCTTGCATATAATGTTTGCTTGCTTAATATTGTTTGTGCCATGTTCTTTTCTTTCTCTTGTTTTTGTTTATTGCAAACATCGTCAATTCTGTCTGCTGGGGATTTCTTCCAATTACATTTAACCGTGGCTAAATACGCTACAACATCTATAAGGAAATTATTGTTGATAAGTGTTTAAAGTTTTTTATATTTTCTATATGAAATAATGTATCCGAAGAAGCATCGATAAAGCAAACTGAATCGTTCAGATTTCCCGAAACACATTGTTATGAATAACCAAAAGTGGTCTCCCCTTCTTTTGTTTCTTTCCTCTTTGAAAGAGCTATTTCTGTTTACTGGGAATATGACATTATAGGCGAACCTTATATTCTCAGTTAAATGAAACTTTCTTAAAGCCTACACCTGCGTATCTTTGTCACTACATACGTATTGGTTCAGTTTTGTATGCGAAATGTAAATAAAGCAGTCTTTAAAGAATTAATGAAATTAATTTTTAAATTTGACATATTTTGAGGAGACGCCCCGTTTAATTTAAACAGCATTTCTTTCGTTTACCTTACAGCATACTCGAAATGAAAAAACAGACCGTTGCTTTATAGTGACTGTCTTCCTAATCACGCCGGACCAGACCGTGGTTCGCCCCTGCAAAAGGAGACACAGATTCGACTCCTGCCGGAGGGCACACTTTCTTTTTTGGTTCTCTCGAGAACGGATGCCGGTATACGACATAAATCATGTTTAAAATAAACTAAACGCCTACACAAATATGCGTATCCACTGAAGATAGTGTTTGGAGAAATAATAAATAATATATGTATAGTTTATTGCCTACATTTTCTTCCGTAGTGATCTATTTTAAATTCCTTTAAAAGAGATTTTGAATACACATAAAATCACAATTTATGAATGGAGTATAATTAAAAGAAAAACTGGCAAATAGTGGAAGAAATTGCAATGTATCCATAATTGCGAAACCTTAGAAAATTCAAGAACAAGTGTAATTTCATGAACAAAGAAAGGAAATATTCCTAATACTCGGAACGCTGACAGATTCTTTTAAAAAACAATCTGAAAATGTCTATAAATCTTGGGAACTATATTAAAAAAAACGGTAAACCATTTTGAAAGGAATTAAACGAAACGAGTAGGGTTCATAGTGAGATCATGAAGGATAAATTTTTTTTCTTCTCATAAGTAAATATTAATTTCTAATAAATAAACTCTTCTTTCCACAAAGCGAAGAATATGCAAGAAATCAATGATGGGACACTCAATGTCGGAGGATGTCGAAACGAATCAAACATCGGAAGCCTATATAATGAAAAAATGTAGGTCAACATAACCTTGAAATAATGAAAGCGTATATAAAAGGACATTAATGTGTTGAAAACACGAAAATTAACATCGGAAAACGAGTAAAAATTACACAATCATTTCAATGTGTAATAACTGGAGATAATGAATTAAGTGCCATCAGATGTATTATTAATGAGGACCTTAAACCAATTTCGAAAACACTACGTCACAGAATACGGATCATAAAATCTTTCATCGACAACCACACAGAGCAAAAAAAACTGTGATCCCCATTGTGAAATTGAAATGTTATAGACTAAGATAATAATCTTGCACTATACCATTTCACTTTCACAATGAGAATCGTGCCAATTAAAATGCATTCATTCCAATTAACCGTCCTGAATATGTCGACAGAATACATAGACGTCCTGGGTTAGACGATAAATTACATCCAGCAGCAAGGCCTCCAATCAGGAGGTTTTGAGGACCGTGGAAACACCTATTAATTGCTGGTGTTTCCAGTTACACCTTGATCCGGGGTCGTAGCACCTGTTAGGTTCCCAGGTATGAGGAAATATTAAACACCAAAACGGGGATTAAAACTCTATGAAATTTTGAAAATAGGTTTTAGTGCCAGCAATGCATTTTTTCTAAAAAAATAGTACCAGTAATTATATTTTCAAGACAAATATATTACCAGCAATATATTTCTGGAAAAAAATATTACCAGCAATACATTTTGAAAAAAAAATACCGGCAACATTAAAAAAATAATATTTCCAGAAATACTTGTTTTGAAAAAATTATGAACAGCTTAAAAATATTAAATATTGTCGGCACTGTATATATATATATATATATATATATACGTGTCCCATACAGAGAAATTACATCACATATATCTACACAGCAAAGAAAAGTGTAATGAGAAAGAAAAGTGTAAGGAGAAAGAAAAGGCAGGCCATTACATATACTATAGAGATACACCTCTGGCTGGTGAATCCATGGGTATTACACCAGTTTCAAAAGGGCCGGATTCATATATGTGCCAGACGAGGACATATTCAGCGAAATGGAAACAGCGAGTCTTGATTTTTTTTCAAATTGAGGACTGCAAGCTATATGTAGGAAAGATGTATTCACAAAAAAAACAAAAAAAAAAGAACGGCCCCATGGACTTGTAAGCCCGGGACAGGAGGCAGACTTAGCTTCAGCTTGGGTCCCTTTTCCCAGAATGAAAAGTATGCAACCTTTCCATTTTATGCTGCAAAACGAATTTGGCTGCCGTTTTCGTCACTGTATGACCATGTAACCCACGTGACTTAACACCACCAATGAAGATGAGCGCCTTCTGTATCAATTAATATAATTCTCAGCCGTTTGGTCCTTTACAATCTCTACATCCATTTACACAGTCATCATAAATGTCACTAGATTTTCTCTTCTTCATTTTGTGTGTTCTGTGTTTGCCAAATTCCCAAAACCTTCTTTCCTAATTATATCATAGATATTTTTTTATCTGACACTTATTTCTGACATAAGTCCTATACTTTTTTTTCATAGTGACAATTTCAATATTTCCTCCTTGTCTGATAAGGATTATTCGTTATAAATTCGTTAATATTATCCTTAAAGAACATTTATTGTCTAAATATATATATATATATATATATATATATATATATATATATATATATATATATATATATATGTTAAGAAATGGACAAGGTCCGACAATTTATTTAGTTTATTTACTACGCATGCGCACGAAAAAGACATTTTAAAATTTTTTATTTTTTATGAGTTTGGGTGTAAAATGTTTAACGTTGTTACTTTTTTTTATAGATACGTAGGAGAAGAAAGTTAAAATTTAAGCAAAAATGTTCATTATTTGCTCTGTTTAAAGATAAAAAAACAGTACTTTTTTTTATTTTTTAAATAACATTTACATTAATGCGTTGTTTTGGATTCCTCCTGAATGTATTCTAGTGGCAAATATTATAGGTAATAAAGTAAAAGCTTATTTCATTTAAAATTTTATTGTTTTTCGTTCATAGACAACTGTAATTATTCGAACCTTTTATTGGATTTGTCCAGACGGATCCTATACGGAACTGTCATATACACTGACATGCCTACATACATGGAATTATTGCTTGTAGGGTAGTTTATGATTGGAGTAAAAATTTTCGACCTTGTCCATTTCTTAACATATGACGTCATTTGTTTATATTATATATATATATATATATATATATATATATATATATATATATATATATATATATATATATATATATATATATATATATATATATAGCAGTTATTGAATGTACGCGAGATATATTCATGGGAGATTGTAGATTCATTTTATAACAAATAAAAGTCGCATTCACAAAGTAAATACCCACAGTTTAATATAAATAGCATTTTCTTTTTTACATTGAACCTTGTCTCAACCGATAAGGTTCATGGTGGCACTAGCATCTGTTTAAGTGGCTAAATATACATATATATAGACCCATCAAATCAACATGATAGGTTAAGCCGGCTAAGGAGAGACATGAATACAATATAGAACATGCGAAAAATAACAATATTGGGGCTAGTAATAAACAGAGGTAGCTGCCTAAATATACATATATAAAAAACAACTTTAAGCAACAAAACATTGTAATACACAGAGGTAGAGAAAAAAATGCAACAAAACTAGTAAAAAAAGAAAAAAAGGCTACTAAATAAAATCTTTACATTTGACTTAATAACGTCTCACCGAGAATGAAACGCGTCGGTTAAGATTAGTGTGTGTGTGTGTGTGTGTGTGTGTGTGTGTGTGTGTGTGTGTGTGTGTGTGTGTGTGTGCGAGCGCGCGATCAGGCGTATATGCGTGTATGAAAAGCTTCGTTTTTCTATTATACTTTTTGTAGTATCGATAAACACACTCATCAGTTTTCTAGTCTTAAGCAGCGTTGAATACTTTTATTACACCTCGGAATAAACAAAATTCATCTCCATTTCTTTTACTCTGCTAATATTCTCAGAAACATGTTCTTCTTTTGTTTTTCAAGCCTTATTACAGCCCATATCAACCGAATGCTTACGGGTATTGGCCCTGTGTCAGCTATCATCTCCGCTTTTCTTTACAGATTAACATCTCAGGCTAAAGCGAGAAATCCAGTTTCCGTTATTTCGAAGCGCATGAAACTTGGCAGGCTTTGACAAAAACCATGCCTTCAGGTCAAGCTGCATGTTCCGGCAGCAGATACGAGTTCGCCAGTGGCGTGTACGAGGCATGATGGATTTTGGTGAACGTAGGTAGACGATGGGCGGAGAGGAAATGGAGAGTGTCTAGTTGGATGCTTAGCATGAAAGAAGAGGTTAGATGTTGCGTAAGAAAAAGACGAGTATGCCAAGGTAAATCGAGAACTGCTGAGCTAATGCGGAAAAGGACACGAGTTTGGAGAAAGTGAAATCTAATTTAACAAATGAGACATTGAGCAGAACAGAGAAAAAAGTATATATATATATATATATATATATATATATATATATATATATATATAGGCATAAAGAAGCGCAAAGTGAGTGCGTGCCTGTATGTGTGTATGTAAAATAATGGCCGACAATTCTATTTTTTTAACACACCCGTCTGCTAGAGCAGCTAAATTATTCATGTTTCGGTAATTACTCAAGCACACTTGAGTTTGTTCAAAACCCAGATAGCCCACCCATGGTTTATATTGCAGCTATGGTGAGCCGAGCTGAGTTAGTTTCTTGGAGGGAGAGCAGGGTCTCTCAGGATCTGAGCAAGGCCAGTATACTCAAACATCGGTTACGATGAATGGTAATTGTGTGCTAATATAACCATCGACGGTATATATATATATATATATATATATATATATATATATATGTATGAAACTTTTTCTTCCGTAATTCATTTCCCCTCAAAATTCTGATACGGAATTTATAAACGTTTTCCTGCTTTGTTCCTTAATTTTTCAGATTTAATATTTCTCTCACTCACTGTATTTTCTCTCTCTCTCTCTCTCTCTCTCTATATATATATATATATATATATATATGTGTGTGTGTGTGTGTGTGTGTGTGTAAGAAAAATCACATCATCCAGTAGGCATCCATTTTTCAGGCGGCATAAACTAAACGCCTCGTTTGGTCAAAAATTTGGTCCACGCAACATGCGCCAATCACTGATCACTCGCCTCCATTGCGAGCTGGAGTTTCGTTGCTGAAGAGAATAATCACACGAAGTTTGGTAATGAATGATAATACTTAGGACAAGGACCACACATATAGGATTCGACAGCGGTGCGTAGTAGAAATAGTCAACAGCTCGAAGTGAGTCAAGTGAATTCCACAATGAATCTCAAATTGCAGGATAACTACAAACCGCTCCACGCGGTCAGATGTAGCACAAGGCCGAATTCAATTTGGGCTATCCGACCGCGTAGGCTCGGCAACAATTTCCCCGTAGACCCCATATAAAATGGGATCGGGTAGCTGTTTCACGAGACGAGACTCCGCCCTCGTCTGGGGATCCTCTCTGTCCGAAGGCAGATAGTTTAACCAGCACAGCTGGAGATGAATCTCCAACTGCAGGATATGTACCAACCGCCCCAAGCGGTCAGATGTGGCACAAGGCCGAATTTATTGTGGAGTATCGAAGCCCGTAGGCTCGGACAAAATTTCCTCGTATACCCGGTTTAAAACGGGGTCGGGTAGTTGTTTTCCGAGACGAGACTCTGTCCTTCGACATAGCCTCATCTGGGGATCATCTCTGTCCGGAGGCAGAGAGATTGAAAATGAGTTTCATACGAATCTCCAACTGCAGATCAACATACAGTATTTACCTCTATATTTATGTGAATGGGGACATACCTATTTTGGTCCTACAACATTGTTTAATATTATATATATATATATATATATATATATATATATATATATATATGGTATATCAAATATAATTTTACAAATTGTGAAGGTGGGTTACTCATATCAAAACGTTCATATAGACATTCAGCGGATATCGATACATAGTCAGCGGTGCCACAGATCCTGTCCCAGCAAACGTTGGATGACTCGGCTACATTCGTTCTGGAAACGAAGTCTTTTACAGCCAAGCACCCTTGAGTACATTACCATTTCTACGGCCGTTTGTAAAAGTTATAATTGCCTGCTCCCGATATGAATATTTTGTCATTGTTAAATAGAACGCTTTTAACTTAACTCAGTACTACACACGTAAAACTTTAAATACAGACTAGCCACATGATAGAATTTTGGGTTACGTTAGTACTAGTGAGCTAGCCAAAATGAACTGACTCATTTTATAGTTCACCAATAGAACGGTTAACCAATCAGAAAGCTCAAAATATTCAATCCGACGTGTATAAAGGCAGCCATTTTGTTCTTTTTCTCCCAAAAAACACTGCCAACTTCTGATATCGAAACTTAAAGAATTACTTAATAGCTACTACTTTATCCGAATTTTCACTGCCAACCTCTGATATCGAAGACCTAAAGAATTACTTAACAACTGCTAATTTCTCCAAAACATCTTCACTGCCAACCTCTGAATTTGAACACATTGCGTACTTCACTGGTATCCATATTTAAAGACTACGGCAAACATGGTTAACACCACAAGTATACACGAATGACAAATGTAACCTAGTCTACATGTCAACACAGCGCTATCTAAAGTAAAGTACACAGAAACGTGGTATTTGTGGACATATGTTTCTATGAGCTTTTGTCCATGTTTTGGCGTGAGGAACAAGTTTATAAAATGAATTTGATGGAACATATATATATATATATATATATATATATATATATATATATATATATATATCATGTTATTTTGTTTGTATTCAGGTATGGATATTTTGTCCATTCCTTTTTTTTAACTGTCCGATCATTACTGATGTTATTAGATTTGTTGTCGCTATCATTCAAATCACTGACCTGGCGTGGCGTTGATTGACGCTGATAGAAAGAAATGCAGTGCGGCGTACCGTATATTTCTCTCTTTTCAATCATTCTGCAAACCAAGTGAAAATTCCGCCCATGTATCATGATATCGCCGAATGGCGTGCATCAATTCCGCCCCCCCACCACACACACTTCAGAATCCCTCAAAAGAATGCGTTGAAAATGTCAGAGACGTAGCTGGGCGAAGAAAACGGGCAAACTCGCCCGATTCTCGATAAGGTCTAGTAAAGAAGCTACATACAAGTAAAACTTAATAAACACCTGAGACAATTCAAAAGAAACAGGATGGAAGGAGGTAAATACAAAAAAAATAGGAACTGGCTATAAAAGAAAAATAATAAAGAAAATTAGATATAGAAAAAATTTGATTTGATTGAATGAATACACCATGAGAACCTTTTTTTGCTGATATAAAATACAAAATGTATTCTTTCCTTAGTATTTTTTTTAGATTTAGACAGAAGAAAGATATATACAAGAATCGGTTGAAGTTCGTGGGCTGACCAGCTGTTGTATTCTGGTTAACTTGCATATCTTTTAGTCTACTACCAAATGGTGCTTCTACTTACCATTTATAATTTGATCAGGGTATGAAATTTCTAATCAACCCTCATACTGGCATATATGACCGTTGGTTTGGACATGTATGCCGCATGTATGAGGGGAGGAATTCGAAGAAATGGCCAGTGGCAACGGGGGGAACGAGAGCGACCTTATCTTCGCTTCAAGGACGTCTGCAAAAAGGGTCACGAGAGCAATGAACATTGACATCCAGAGTTGGAAGAGCTGTAGAGAGCGTCTTCACATACATTCCTTGCAATCGTGTGTGACTGTACAGACATGACATATGCTGCATTGCTACTAGCTCCTGAGGCATAACTCGTTCGAGCACGACGGATGGCACACGCATACACTGTCTCTCTCTCACACAACCAATCAACACACACACACACACACACACACACACACACACACACACACACACACACACATATATATATATATATATATATATATATATATATATATATATATGAAAAAGCAGTATCTAAAGGCACTAATCTGCAAAGAGTGTCATTTTCACTTAATGAGCTACTCTTATACGGTTTAGATTACAGGGGTAATTGTGTTTACCTTAGGTCCTTAGTTGAATTAAATTTTTGTAAGTTCCTTATATAGTACAAATACATAATGATACACTTGCGTGCGCGAACACACATGCACACACACGCACGCGCGCACACCTGTACGCATACACACACAGACACACACACACATATGTATATATATATATATATATATATATATATATATATATATATATATATATATTTATATATAAAATTTATTAAATAAGGTTTATCTATAAATATAACGTATGAACAGAAATTAAATAATTTTCGGACTTCTTCTATTTCATTGTATGTTGCCATTGCTTACGTTAAGATACGTTTCGATTCATCGAAGTTTAGGTGTGTATAAACAGTAATTTGGACGTTTCTAACCAGATTTTTCTCTGTAGCTGAATGGTACATCACGTCAAATCAAATGACAGTTTCCAAATAAGAATACAGGTTCCATTCCTGTCGAAGAACACATATTTTTTTCGAAATATCTCGAACATTCAGAACGGTAAATGTAATTAATACATTCACGCACACTAAGGTAGCTAATAGTAATGGCGAGAATAGAAAAATAAACAATAACATTAATATTTTTATAAAAATCAAATGAAGAAAATTATAAACAGAATGGAAGCAGTATTAAGAATATTATATAAAAAAAAGATGCATAACACCAGTTGACAAGAGCAAAAAAAAAATACATTATTTACTACAAAAATTTAAAACCTCTAAACTTATAGTTAAAAATAACAATTCACCTCCTAGAACAAAATTTGAAAAATGAAAACATTTTATAAAACATACATACAACAAACTATTTCTTATTTAACAGTTAAAATATTTAATCCTTGAAAATGGCTAAATGTATAGCCGAAAGCGCTCGGATAAAAAGAACATTCGGGCAGTTTTTATATAATTTATCACCTGAAACGAAAAACATTATTAGATCGCATGATAAATTGTATAAAAGACTAAGTTAAATCACCTTGTCTGTCGTAATCAATGCAATGTACATGAAAGAAAGATTGCTGCCTAAACACACACACACACACACACACATATATATATATATATATATATATATATATATATATTAAGACGAATATTTTCTATGAAAATTTCTCGGACATTCAGGCCGGTAAATGTTATTTAATACTGTTTATTATAAACAGAGCATTTACTTAAATACTTGTATCTATAAAAAAAAGTTAAACGTCTTTTAAATATAAAATATATATATATATATATATATATATATATATATATATATATATATATATATATATTAATATAAGTAATGACAAGAGTAACAACACGTATCATTATTTGGGTAACTTTATCAAGGCTAGTTTAAAATGTTTTATTTATTATCCTGTATGTATTCACAGAAGTAACGGGGAGAAAAGTAACGCGCAATGTTTAAAATATGTATTTTAGAACGCTTTAAAATATTATGAATTATTATTGCTTAAAAAAAGGTAAAATGTTGAGGACTCGTTGTGACGTAATTTTTTGGCATTAAAAAAGTGAATTAATATTGTTGCTGAATTTTCATGTAATTATTATTCCTCTATACTTTCGATAGATAAAGTTATATGCTTAATTATAGATGGAGGATGATTTGATTTAGGGTGTATATATAAAGGATTCGTATTGGGTTTTTATAAGCTATATACAGATTTTTCATTAAATCTATTGTTATATCAAGGAAGTTAACTTTTTTAATTTATTGCTTACCGTAATTTTTAAGTTCAAATTTTTAAATTCTTTATATAATATCTTTCAAATTTTATCGATTTTAAAGTTAGTAGAGGTCTTTATAGCCATAAATCCATCGTCTGTATATGAACCAATGTTAGTTATATTAATTTCACGGTGCGCTGTGAGATTGTATAATATAAAAAGACCTACAAGATCAGAAGACTCAGCTGAGTCTAGTGATCCCATTGTGATGTCAAAATGGTCATATGAAATTTTTATCCATTGCTCACCTTTATCTATCAGTACCAATTTTTTCGCATTTATAATAATGCTCTTTTCTTCTTCATTAATATCCGTGTACTGGGTAGCAAAGTCCAACGCATTCATGAACAGTTCTTTAGATACTGATTGATAATAATTTTCAATATCAACCTGCAGTAGTGTACAGTTCGTTTACTCCTTTATATCAGCAAACTAGTTTGTCACGTCTTTAGTATAAATCCAAAGTTTCAGGCCTATTTTTCCTTTAATTTGTTGATTTACCCTTTCAAGGATCTTAAGGGTCATGTGTTAACCGTTGTCTTTTAATTGTGTCTTCTTTGCAAAATAGACCAGATAAAGTGCCCACTTCTTTACAATAGGGACATACATTCTTAGTATGGCATTTTCTAATTGGTCAGTACTCTGCTAGGATTCCTTAGCATATGGCTCATTTTTTCTTGATTTATTCAAGCAAAACCTACCCTAGTATCACGAGTACGGACACAGACACATCTATACAGTTATGTGACCTTACCCATAATACCATAATGGACTATTCCATACGTAATAAATACTGCGCCTCAAGAGGAAGCAGAGAGTTCCGTCTGATGACCGGCTGATCGGCTGACCGGCTGATCGGTTGAACTCTCTGCCTTCGGGTGGGGAGGAACCCAAAAGAGACTCCGCCTTCGGCGGAGTCTCTTTCGGGGAGGTAAACCGAGCCTGAACCCGTTTATACGCGTTCAAAGGGCATATTTTTGGCCGAGTCCACGGGTTCAGAGATCCCACGTTAAACCGGCCTTGTGCCACATGATGCCCTCGTGGGGGGTCACTAAATACTGTTCCGTCTGAAGTCTGAGTTCAGTCTGGTGTGAAGTCCGTCAGGAGTCCGTCAGTCAGTCAGAGCGAGCGAGTCAGTCAGTCGAGTCAGAGGCAGTCCGAAACAGAGTCGCGTTCAGCCAATTACTACTAAACCTGATTGTTCGTACTAACACCTTTCTACCTCTCGGTATATATTCCTGTTTGTAATACATCTGTGTTATTCCATATCCGCCTTCGAGTTCTTCTTTATTGGTTTTACCTTGGACTATTAACGTAGTACAAGGAATCGGATCATAACATATACACAGGCACATACGCACACACATACAGACACTGTTACGAATTTTATCTTTCAATGAATATCAAATATATGGCTGCGTTTAAGAGAAAAAAAAAACAATGGCGTTTTCTACTGAGTTACGGACCAATACACAGACAACGTAGAGAAAACAAAAGACAAGATGTAAAATTATATTTAATTTAATGTAATAAAATAATAGAATTGAAGAAGAAGGAAACAATAATCAAAGAACAGGAGAAAGGAAAGAAAATATAAAAAAAATGTCATGAGAGAAATGTTCAGTCGTTACTTATCTATCGAATCATATTATCGACATTTTCGTTGATCATTATTTCCCTATTTTTTTTTTTTTTTCTTTTATGAGTAGTTAGATCTTGTCTTGTCTGGGTTGAGACGTTTCCCTTAATATGTCTTAGTGTTTCGGATATTCAACGTAGCTTATTGGTTTGGTTATCATCCTGAAAGCGCTTTGCATTTATTCTGGGAATGGAGTTCCTGATTATCCCCGAAGATTTCAGCTTTCCGGCTCTGGAAGATCGGGAGATGCGAGTGCCAGCTCACGGAGAAAAGAAAAATGCATTCCCGTCTTATCGATGCAGCGGCTATGATCTGTCTGAACATTTAATGTAGGGACCCAGCCAATCGTTGAATTTAATAATCGTTGAACGATACATACAGAATTAAAAATTTAACCTTTGAACCAATTCAAATGCGTTCAGGCCGTCTTTTTAAGAAAGGTAAATATCAATAAAGATGGTCATGTCACAACACACACACACACACACACACGCATACACACAAACAAATATATAAAAAAGTACAAAAAATTCCTATAAATAAAAAAAACTACTACTAAGACATAACATTATATTAATTGAACTATATACTTAGTTCATGACATATTAACTGAAAACACTTGTAAAAATAGAATACGTGGAGTTACCACATCACAAGAAAAGTTCAAATAAAATTCTCACTTAAAATTTTGAAAAACTTAGCGTTGCGTCTTTGCACGTTCCGATATTGTACACAACCGTCAATAATAGCAGATATTCAAAAAACATCTTTCGGTCGACAAACAATTATTTCGTCTTCAAGTTTTTTTGATTTTATAAGGAAAAAGATATGCCTGACGATGAATAAGTATTATTCGAAAGTACTTGCATTTAAAAAAAAAATATAAACTGGAAACAACAGACAACAGTTTTATGAATGAGGATCACATCATTCTATAGATTAACAGTATTTTAATGCATACATTATACACTAATAGTGATGGATGTCGCCAATAATAGCATTAATATTGCTGATTGATTCTATACGTGATTATTTCTTTGTATATATATATATATATATATATATATATATATATTGTACACAATAAAATACAAAGTTACCTCATATGTGGAGATAATAAAATAAACTGAAATCTGAGATGCAATGCCAGTTTCGACCTTAGTGAAATATGTGAAAACTTGGGGCTTGCAGATTTTCTGGTAAAACTTTTGTGGCGGACTTCACCACATTAATTTAACTTAGATTAGGAAACCAAACTGAGGTGAAAAAAGATAAGCCAAAGATATCATTACACATAAAATATGTATTTAACAAGATGTACAAACAAAGGTGTGAAAGAAAGTCTTGCATTGAGTAAAACAAGAGTTGTCTCTCTTTAACTATTATTTGTATTCCAACATTCACTGAAAGAAAGAAATTTTATGATAGTTTCTGGTAATAAATGTTTTCAACAGTTTTGCCGTGTAAAAAAAAAAAGAATAATGGGAGTGTAAGGAATATTCAGCCTGTGGGTGGTGGTGTCAGTGAGAAGAAGTGGCGCATGGTTTCAAATGTCGTGGATTCATTTGGCAGCTGAAATCTCACTAATTATCTAAGAATATTTCTTGCTTATATAGGTGATCATCGGCTCCGAATCGCTGCGTGGGAAGAATTGTTTTTCACGTGCAGACAATCTGATTGGTTGGCATTGATCAATCAGCGAGCGAGTTTTGTGGAGACTCAAGAAAGCTTCTGTGATCCGTTTCTCCCAAAAGTGCACAAAATTGACTACATGAAAATAGAGCGATTATAAAATTGTCGCATTGCTGCGATTTGAAAATTGCCTATTACAAAGTAGTGCTGATTTATTATCCAATGAATGCTTGTCATTGTATGATTTGTATTTATGTAAGTATGCATGTATGTGCTGTAGATCGTCACACTTTCATCGCCTTCAGCCATCTTTCATGTGAGATTATATGTCTGTGGCAATACACAATATGGGCTGGATTTTTTTTTATATTTATAAAACTACTATTCATCGATGACTAATATATTGTTACCATATGTATTTCGGTGCTCCTGCTATAGATTTAGAGAATCTGCAATGTTTTTGGTTCTGAACTGGCACCTCGGCTTCAGTCACTGGCGTAATGTAACTTCCCTGTGCGTTTTTCATTAAATATTTCAATGGTAATTGTTCTGTTGAATATTCCTCTATAATAGCGAGACTTTATGAATTTAAGCACAATGCTAGATTGGCGGCAAGGTCTCATTATTTTAAAGTTGAAATGGCTCAATGTGACCGTATGTCCTATGATAAGATCTTTATTCATCGCACTTCTCGTTCGAGGAAGTCTCTTTCGGCTCTATGTTACCCATCCAGCTTTGTTCTTCAAAAATGTAAATGCAATGTCAATCGTTATCTATTATCTTCTTGATTACTCTTTCTTTAAGGTTTTGCTCCTTAATAATGTTTCTCCATTTATCATATGTTTCGCACTCTGTAAAACCATTGCGTCTCAGTAGTTTTATTGCTTTCCTTGAGATGAAGTACCAAAAAACAACATGGCGAATTCACAGTATTATATGGTTTGATATATGGAGTACTGTACTGTACTGATGCGGCATTCACCCTGGGCGGATTGAGCCGGCTTCTTCCTGTTATGAGAAGAAGATTCTTGGGATAAATTACAGAAGTAGGGTACCCAGGCCAACTCGGATAACGTTCTTGCTTGCCGCGGGGTTCCCACAGACGCAGAGACAGGAACGACCAGAAGCCGCCGGTTACCGATGCAGACGCTCCTCGGATTTTCACTAGAGCCCTTGTTAGCCGGCGTGTGTGTCAGACCTGTCCGCCTTGGGTGACCCTACCGGGAACGAAGTTCTGGGCGGCATAGCTCTGACACTACCGTTTTACACCCCCCCACCGACTGTGAGGTAAAGGGGTTGGACTTTGGGGTTTACAGTACCAGGTGTTCCCAAACGGTCCCCGTCTAAGTACTGACCTGGCTCTACGCTGCTTAACTTCGGTGATCGTACGAGAACCGGTGTTTCAGCGTGATTTGACCGTAAGCTATATATGTAGTATGGTAATTTTCCTGTTATGATCGGAAATATTTTATTGCTGTACCTCGACATCCGGGTTTCTTCGCATGTCTGTCTTCGAACATTTTGTTCAATCACAAAGAGGGCTTGACAAATTATTTTTATTTAAGTTTTAACTCATATGAATGCATGTGAATAATTTGCCCCCACCTCCCACGTAGATTGAATAAAAATATTGTTTCGAATTTCCAAGAAGGTTACAAAGTACGCAGAAAGACAATTCTAGTACGTATGTGACCACACACTGGGGCCACGGGAAATTCGCCGAAAAAGCAATCGAACCACATTGTGAATTTTTATTTTTAAGAAGATGGCTTCTCGGTGTTGGCTGAAACTGCCATGCTCGGAGTATGCTCACAAAGAGATGAAGTTAGTGAAAGACTCAATCAGACGACACAAATATAACAATAGTCATTCTTTGATAAAAAGGAGCTATCTTCATTTGTTCGACAGCACTTCCGAGTTGCATGTGACACTGGAGTTCGATGTGACAACCGGCAGACACACAGTATAGCACGACGACAATGTCTTTATCCGCTTGGTTATCCCTCGCTTCCTTCAAAGAAGTTTTCTTTTCTATAAGTGTTCACACTGTCTAACCAATAGCATATCTGATCTTTTTTCGATTTGCTACGTCTTTCTTTATTTTTATGTGCCATATCCGTTCAGGACGTAGGCGATGATGGCTCTCCACGTCCCTCTATCTCTTGCAGCAGCTTTCAACAAGTTCCTTCCCTCTGCTTCCTCCCCCGGACCACGTTCTGTCATCGACTTGCATAAGTCCTCCAGGTATGTCACGCGTTGTTTTTCCCTTGGATCTCTTTCCCTCTATTCGACCAGAGAGTATCAGAATCCCCAGGCCCTCCTTCCTCATTATGTAGCCCAGAAACGTCAGCTGCCTCTTCCTGATGTTAAGTATAAGCCTTCTCCTTGTTTGCAACCTCCCTAAGACCTCATCATTGCTCACACTCTCGGTCCATGATATCTTTAGCATCCTTTTGTAGAACCATATCTCTATTGCCTCGAGTCTCTTCTTCATCTTTGAGGAAATCGTTTAATATTCGCTGCCGTAAAGAAGGACAGCTCAGTATTCTTTTCTTTGTTACCAAAGAATTGCCCCTGTCTAGCAATACTCTGCCCAGCTTGTGAAATGCGACCTTGGCCATCCCAATACGTCTACGGATCTCAATGTTGCATGTACCGTCCTCTGTCAAAAAGCTTCCAAGATATTTAAACTTCCGCGTCTGCTTGACTTTAGATTTCCCGACCAGTAAATCACATTTCGGGCTCATCTTCTTACTGATGACCATGCATTCTGTCTTCTTGTAGTCCTTTCTTCTCACTCTACGTCGCTACCTTCTGTCGGGGATTTTGTAATTTCTTTTCCGTGTCATCTGCATATCTTATGTTGTTAAGATTGTGGGCACCAATGCTAAATCCCGGGATGGTTTCCAGTTCTCTCAGAATTGCCTCGTTGTATAGGTTGAACAGGTCGGGCGAGAAGACGCATCCTTGCCTTACGCCCCTTTCTATTTTTGTATATTCACTGAACTCGTTCCCTATGCGCATGTATGCTGCTTGTAGCTTCTTGATTATTCTGATAAGTTTTCCGAATATATCGAGGTTGCCGAGCAGTTCAGTATGACTTAATTACTAAGAAATATATCTAAGCTGAACCAGCCACAGTGTCACACGTATACAGGATATTATGACGTCGAAAGTGTTGTGGGCACGAGAACCAATAAGAGCCCCCCGGTTCGAATCGTAATATATATATAATTATATTAATAAGGTGTTTTATTCTTGTTTATAAATGTATTATTTTGAATCCTGTACCTTTATTGATTTCCCTAATTTTTAATTCAGTTATTTAGGGTGCTGCACTTTTACGTACTCAGAACGTACGGATCAGTTTATTAATAGCTTGAAATAATAAAACTATTAAATAATCCAGTAGAAATGGGAACGAAGAACGAATACATTATTTACATTATTCGGACTATTGTCCTCATCTTTGTCGCCATATTTATTACAATGTTTCGGCAGTTGTACGCTCCGGCCTTCTTCAGGTGGTTGGAATGTCGAACTGAACCCTTTATTTCGCTTACTGGGATATACTGTTCTAGTTCCACGTGCTATTTTTTTTTAATGGATGTCAGTTATCAGTTATCTCCTGTTAATTTTCCCTCTGGAAGTTCTCCACTACCTTAACCGGGTATTGAACTCAGACCCTTTGGGTCCTGTCACTGGATCTGACCAACGCCTTTATCCACTGTGCCATGTGTCTTTTGCACGTGGAACTAGAACAGTCTACCCCAGTGAGCGAAATAAAGGGTTCAGTTCGCCATTCCAACCACCTGAAAAGGCCGGAGCGTACAACGGCCAGAAACGTTGTAATAAATATGGGGACAAAGATGAGGACAATAGTCCGAATAATATAAATAATGTACATAATATCTCATCTCAGAAATACAGACAGATGAACGAGAAGAGTTACCTAATGCTAATATTCTGAACATTTCCACGCGACTCTATTTATAAAGATGCTAGTGAGAAGAATCTGCTTTCAGGACGTCGTGACGATATTCAATGAGTTATAGCAAATTTACTTCAAGAGACAAGAAAATTGAACCTAGGATAGGTGTACTTTCGTACAAGACCGCAAACTACAGGAAAGCAAAAATATGAAACTGAAATCTCGAGTCATCTTCTTAAATAGCTTCGTCAGATCAAGACTTAGAGTTATTAAGCATAGTACAAAACCCGATTAGAAATATCTAAACTTCCGGCTGTTTCCAAATTTATTAGATCAAAAATGCTTTTGAAAATATGAATGCAGGTTTTAGTGAGCACCAGTGATCTTCGAACCAAGTGGAATGGCAAAAGGACTATCAAATAGCAAAACAACGCATAACTTACAATTACAAGATCAGCAACAAATAAAATGGAATGCATATATGACTCAAATAAAAAATACGAACATAATAAATATGTTGACTCTTACACTTCAAAACAAATGTAACCTCAGCAACACTGGTAAGCGCGATAACAGTGGGCACGAGAAATCGATTTTCCTACTAAATTGTTTTAATAGAAAGGTTTTACCCCTTCACAACGAATACCGAATGTTTCCTTATACGAAAATGGCTACTACCCTTACTATTAGAATGTAAAATTGCAAGGAAATGGTCAGTGTTGAGTTAGACCAAGAAACCGTAGGATTAAAAAGTGCTCAATACAGGCCCTCCTTACTCATTATGTGCCCCGGAAACCTTCGCTACCTCTTCCTGATGTTAAGTATAAGCCTTCTTCTTGTTTTCAACCTCATCGTTGCTCACACACTCGGTCCACGACATCCTTAGCATCCTTTTGTAGAACCATAACTCTGTTGCCTCGCGTCTTTTCTTCATCTTTGAGGAAATCGTTTAACATTCGCTGCCGTAAAGAAGGACAGCTCAGTATTCTTTTCTTTGTTACCAAAGAAGTCCCCCTGTCTCGCAATACTCTGCCCAGCTTAATAAAAGAATTAACATATAATGCTTTTAAGTATAAAAAAAATTAGGAAATCAGCCGATTCCGCTACCTTTGTTTCAAACTTTCAGTATCTTCAGGAGATTTCGGTCAGTACACACACACACACACACACACGTAGACATCCGACAACAGTCATTTTTCTCTTACTTAAACCCCTTCACCCACCTCTCCTAATATTTCTCTCTGTTGAGTTTAATCTCCTCCTCCTCATGCTTACACTCTCTCTAAATTCTGTTTTTATTTCCGGAGTTGTTTTTTTTCTGTTTTCTTTTTGAACTTGTAGGTCTGATGAATTGGATCATTTACGATTCCAATGGAATAAATTATGACCATGGAATATTGGTGTTTAAGCCTTTTTATTATATCCTTACTCTGTCCTGGACATTGAGTTCTACCTCGATTCTTCCCCTTGGAATTTTTATTCTAAAATATACATGTATGGGTATTTATATATTTTGCATATGTATGTATATTTACCACTCATATTATCTATCTATCTATCTATCTATCTATCTATCTCTATCTATCTCTCTCTATCTCTCTCTATATATATATATATATATATATATATATATATATATATATATATATATATATATATATATATATATATATATATATATATATATATATATATATATTATAAAGAAATAATGTTATAAAAAGAAATCTTGTTATGTGTAAATGCTGGTTTGACGCTTTGTCTTTGCCTATGATAAAATAATGGAAAATTCCGTTCTTTTTTTTTTTCGAGGAAAGAAAGACGAAAGAAAAAGACATACCAGATACTTTGTTTGGTTTTAGTTAGAAAAAGAAAACATACATATTTAAAAAGAAAGACAGAAAGAAAGAAAAAAAGAAAGAAAGAAAGCGTTGTAATAAAACAAGCATATAACGTCTTTCCACTCGCTTGTAAACATCCATCACAATAGCATCAACGTTTTTCAGTGCTAAAACTGAAATAGTCAAATAAAGCTTCATAAAGTTATTGCTATATTATAAAAGGAAAGAAAAAATGAATAAGAGAGAAAGACGTGAAAAATAGAGGAGGCGATGATACTGTCGTTCGTTTAACGTCTGCTTCAGTGAAATGCAAAATCTTGCCAGTTTTTAATTTTTTATTTGTATCCGCTTACTTTAAACAATAAACCTCGGAATAAATCTATGTGGAAAATACTGTGAAATTTACTTCGTTTCCTGTGAGTTATCGGAAAATTTCGCTTCGCATTTATTCCTACCAGAACACTTGAAGTTCATCGGAATCTCGAACCGAAAATCCCGCGGCCAAACGTTTGTTAAGCTTACAATGAATTTTCGGTTGAATGTTCATTATAAATAAGTACGTATCTACAAAAGAAGTGGGTGTTTAGACACAAGCAATTTTGATTCACATCAATTCGGGAGCGGTGAATTTTTTTTATTGATTTAAATAGAATCTTTTCCGCTTCTGGCATTATTGCATTATCTAAAGATCGGGCCTCCTGATCTAGTTCCTATATATTTTTTTTTTTTTGCTTTTAATATATTACCGACATTTTGGTTGTCATTCTGCATCTCTGCTGTCACTTCTACTTCCGGTTCTAAATTTATCGTTTGTTAAGCAGACGATACTTTTATTCGCCCGCTGTATTTATATTTCCAGGAGGTTTATTTCTAATTTCTCCTATGTTTATCGTCGTAATCTTTCATATTTTATCTTTTTTTGTTTGTCTTTCCTTTCTTTATTCTCAATCAACTCTTGTCGTTCATTTCTATTGATCATACGCACTTCTATTCATTCTTGCTTTTATTCATTTCAATTTCGCTTTCTTTCTTTCTTTCTTTCTTTCATTTTCAAATTGCGTTCTTTTCGCCGGTTTTCTTATTTGCATTTGCAAATCTCCATTTTACTCATCTTTATTTTATCATCTTTTTATTTTCCATTTCTTTATTTTGTATTCGATATTCTTTTTTTTTATCTGAGTATTTTCTGTTTTCCTTTTTTACAGTTTTCGGAAAAAATGACGAAGATGAACGATATATGTCGAAACACTAGAGAAAGTGATATATGACCACTGAAGATGTATTGATTTATAAAATGCGCACACACACACATGTACAAACGCACAGACAAACACGCACACACAGACAAACAGAAACACACGCTCACACGCACACAGAGACTGACAGACACACACTCTTACACACACACACACACACACACATATATATATATATATATATATATATATATATATATATATATATATATATATATATATATATATATATATATACACCTAGTGAGCCAGACAAACCTACCTAGGTTTCATCTAAACAGATCGTCAGGGAAAGTTTGGCTAACGAGGCAAAAGAAAACACATATTTATAGTTGATAGCTAAAATCATAGTTATCTATAAATATATATATATATATATATATATATATATATATATATATATATATATATATATATATATATATATGTCTGTATAGGAGCAGCAATCATTTTTTCAAACATATATTGTTAAATATAACAGACAACGAATTTATATTATGTTTGATCATGAGCCGTTTTAAACGTCGTACAGTTGGTTTAATTTCGGGAGAAAATAAATACAAAAATTTGCCCAAATTTGAAAATTAGAATATTCTTTTATTATGCTGTTCCTTGATTTAAACTTTCGGCTCACTTGAGCGATTTTCGGAGTGGTTATATTTATTTTCTCCCGAATATATATATATATATATATATATATATATATATATATATATATATAAGTTAAGTTTGAAGAATTTGGTAAACCGAATTGGTAAATCCAGGGAGGATGAAATCCTGAGAGCTCAATGTGAAGAACAGAGCTAATATTTAATGAACAACAAACACTTACCATGACAATAATTTATTTCACTAAAATCTCTTTTAAGGGATTTTGGATCATCAAATAACACTTCCAACAATGAATTGAGAGGAAAAATATGATTAGAAATTGATGGGTAGTGTAATTTTATATCTATACATATATATATATATATATATATATATATATATATATATATATATATAGGAACTCCTAAGTATGCGTGCTACTAAGCCACATTAGTGAAAATAGTTCAATACCATATTTACTGATAGAAAATAATAAAATTTATAAATAACTTCACAGGCGAGCAAATCACCGATACAACTAAAATTTCCATGCGTTTTCATTTAATCATCAATCAATTGGCAACATTTGTCTTTTGTCTAAATGAGCAAATTATACTCTCTCTGCAAGCCCGAGATGTCAGAACGAGGCTAGCTGATGTGTACATAATATACACACACCAACTAATCTGACCGTGGAGGAAATACACATATGGAAATGTAGAGAACCACAATTACTTATGAAAGGATAAAAAAATAGATACACCAGAAATAATCGTGAGCCTAGAAATGTTATAAAGTTCGTAATTCTGATTAATAATATTGTAAATAAAATCACTGGAATAAAAGATTTGCGAAGAAGGGGGTTAATAATCTGGATTTAGAATACAATAATAGCGAATAGCGGCATTAGTGCGGCAATGTAGACGGCTCAACGCTGAGACACTTTGTGACCACTTTGCGACACTGTTCCTGTGATCAGAAGTCCTGTTTATAGTGAATCGATGATGGACACCTTGACATGGTGTAATGGTTTGCACGCTAGATAACGTATGACTGAGTAGTGAGTTCGATTTTCACTGGGTGCCCCACACATTCGGATTTGTGTCACATTATGGACCTTGGCCTTCAACGTGGTTTAATGTTTAAAGGGTTTATCTCGTTAGATCCATTACGGCTGAAAAGAGAGTTTAATTTCTAACTAGGTGCCCGAAAATTTTCAGCCTTGTGCCACAATAATTTGGGCCTTTCAACATGGTTTAATGTTTAAAGGGTTTATCTAGTTAGATGAATTACGACGGAAAAGTGTGTTCAATTTCTAACTAGGTTCCCGAAAATTTTCAACGATGTCTCTCAACTGTTCTACTCTTAGAAAATAATTTGGACATTTCAACATGGTTTAATGTTTAAGAGCTTGTCTCGTTAGATGAATTACGACTGAAAAGAGAGTTCAATTTCTAACTAGGTGCCTCAATATTACAGCCTTGTGCCACAAATGAGCTACGCTTAGAAAATAACCATAGTGAGTGGACGAGTGTATGTTCAACAGTTTATTGTAAAGAAGGTCTGCCATCTTTCTATACAATAAAAAAAGAAAATTTATTCTACATTTCGCTGCTCTTTTTTCTTCCTTTGCAGACGTCATTATTTCTTTCGTTTTATTACAGGTCTTTCTTTAAACATTTCTCTTGCATTATGAATCTCAACCCAGTGCGTGTCAAAAGGCAGATGCGTGGTTGTCATGAGAGGTGATGGCTACCAGCTGTGTGTCAAACTACAAAAGTCAGTTTTCGCAGAAATTGCATAAGTGAATGTATGGTCCATGTGTGGATGAAGAACCGCAGATCCTCAAAGACACACTTTTTTTAAATTTTTTATGCCCCATGCCTCTTCATGATGTAGGCGATCATGGCCCAGCTCATCCTCTGTCTCTTGTCCAAAATAAATCTTGTCTGTTTGCTATTTCTTCCAAAGACTGTTCTACCATCAATTTACTCAAGCCCATCAAATATATTTTGCGCTTTTTTTCTCTGTCCCTCTTTCCTTCAATCTGTCGCGTGAATATCAAGTTTTCTAAGTCGTCCTTCCTCATAACGTGACCCAGAAATTTCAACTGCTTTTTTTTTAACTGATGTTAAATATTAGTTTACGTTTTATTTCTTTTTTCTATAAAACCACGCTGTTGCTCATATATTTGGTCTATGGCATCCTCAGCATATTTTTGTAGGACCGCATTTCTGTTGCTTCAAGTCTCTTCATCTTTGAGAAGATTATTCAGCATTAATTGTGATATAGGAGGACAGATATCACGCAACAGTTCAGTATTCTTTTCTTTGTTTCTAACGAAGATTTCCTGTTTTTTTTAACACTCTGTTTTGGAATGCATCTACGTGTTAGGTTCTCTGTGTCGCACTTTCCATCCCATGTTAAAGTTGACTGACAATTATAAACAAAGCCCTGAGATGAAATAAAAGAAAACGCTTCGAAGGAACATACTGTGTCGTGTTGTGATTTGTGACGTACTAGGATAAATCATTTCCTTTTCTTTTCTTTCATTTTATAATTTTAATTTGAGATTATTTGCCAGTTTTCTATCTATATATTTTCGAAACTCATTCTTTCTTCGCCGCTGCTTTTCATGCATAAAATATGTTCATTCTTTCCTGTCTTTTCCACCTGTTTTTTCTTCCGTTTTACTTCTTTCAATTATCTATGTTTTCGTTTTAATTTACAGATATTTTTGAAACTCGTTCTTTCTTTCATTTTCAAATGCTCGTCCTTTTTGTTATGGAGTGAAATTATGTTGTAGAGTGATTTCACAGTGGAGGCTTGTATTTGTACTAAGTCGGTCCTAAAATAGGTTCGACGTACCAAACATTAGGAATTTCAAATAATAAGTATAACGCAGAGAAGTCTAGTTGTAGTCCCTGATACTTTAGTATTCGACTAACGGTCGTCCGTCATCGACTGACTGACCGACCCACTCAGCGACTACTCGTTACTATTACTACTCCTACTTATTATAGGTGGGAGAGTCTATTAACTATAGAATAGGTATGTTCCAATATAACACTTTTCTATTCTTTCCTTTTTTTATTTTATTTTTGAAAATTATTCATCAAATGTTGTTATTTTCTTTAATTCATGTGTGACATTCATTATTTCTGTTACAAGATTTTAGCTGTGTTAGTTTTGAAAATAGTAACTTTTTTCTGTACATTTGTTTTCACTATTGGATTGGTAAATATGATTATATCTATTTGCATAACTTAAGTAGAAGAGATATAAGGCAAAGAATTGAAGAGAAAGACGTCGTGATGGAAGAAGATCTTGAGAATGAAGAAAGGATGAGTTCTTCAGATCAGGATAATGCAATAGAAGACGAGCCTATGGATGATAACCGGATTGATTCAGATACGGAAGAAGATTAAATGAGACCAATATCTCTAATAAAAAAGAAATGTTTACAAACCTCAAAGGGGAGCAGATGACAACGGTTGTCGAAGTTCGATGACAATCAAACGAATAAACTCCCTCGCTTCAGGGAGGTGTAGTGGATTCGTAAATAGGACTGTACTTATTTGCACATGTTAAGTAGAAGATATATAAAATGTATAGTCAAGTAAGAGACAGGTAGAAGTTGATTAATGATCACGTGTCATAGAAAAAAACATAATGCAACACTTTCTTTAATTTTTTAAAACATTTCGGTTTTCCTTATTTATATATACGTTAAAAAACAATATTTCGGTGCTACTATAGAATGATATCTACCGTTTATTTTCTTTACTATAGTATGATATCTGCTATTCATTTTCTACTATGATATGACATTTACGAGGTGTTGGAAGTATGAAATATGTTAGGGTTAGGTATTTGGATTAGGGGTTAGGGTTAAATTCAGTGAACAGGTGATGTATTAATAACTTCAACAATTTGTTATACAAAAAATCATCAAATAGTGATTTACATTAGTTTGTAAATCGATTTGTTTTCATTTAACAAAGAAACAGCAATCAGATCGTTTTCCTAAGCATTTTCCAGAAATGCGTGGATCGTTATTTAAGGTAGATCTCAAATGTCT